>CM021532.1:13800507-13812786 GCA_010994315.2 Pisaster ochraceus
GTACTTGTAGACATGTTCTGTACATAAAATGTAAATAGCTTTAATAACTTAGATTAAATGTTTTGCTGGAGGTCTTCATATCATCTTGTAAAATTACTCCGTTTAAATACTCTTGCTATACGTCGAATAAAGGGAGGGTATACCTTTGGTAATTACTCAAAATATTAATGACCATAAAGACGTAATTGGTAAAGAGCACTGAGGAGCTGTTGCTATTGTGAAACATTGTTAGAACGACACCCTTTGGAGTAATGTAGTTTTAGGGAAGAAGGTCATTTTTCACCAAATTATTTGAACCCGAAAAAGGCTTCGGGCATGACGCCTTTCTCAGGCGTCTGAATGCACACGACTCTATGCAAAAAGGATGTTTTTCTTTCATTGTTTTCTTTCAATTTCGATGACAATTATAGTCAAAACTGTCACAGGTTTGGTATTTTATGCATATGTTGGGAAACATCAAATTAGGATACTGGTCTTTTGGCAATAACTGTTAAATATACCTGCCATTAAGACAGTGGCAAGATATTGGTACATCATCTTGTAAATAATAAATATTGAAAAAATTCAATAAAGTGGCCCACAGGTGTCTTATTTTAGTTTTTCTTATAACATAACTATAAAACATACACTGTGTAAGTTGACCTCGAGAGCAGACAAGTTTTCGTGAGAATCTGGATGTCCGAGCACCTCGAATAGCAGCTTCACAGTGTATTGTGGCGAATGTTTTTTAAAAGAACTTGTACTGTGCTGTTATAATACCTTTGAACAAAAAAAGGCTTGATTCAGAAAATGTAAATTGTTAACAATTTCACAAATCTAGGAAGAATATTGTTCTTTTTAAGCGAACCTTAATTTCTCATGTTCGACCAAATAGAACATGCAACTAGACATAGTTTTGGTGAAACAAAAACAAGATTTCCAATGTTGGCATGCACAAATTAGCAGGTTTGGGAATGTAAAAAGTTAAAACAGGCTTAAGGATCTACTGCAATCTGATGTAAACTTTATCACTAAATTAAGAGTGATTCTTGAGATATGAAACTTTAAAACTTCAACTTTCGGGTTGAACCGGAATTCAAGGTCAATTGAGGTCACATTTGTGTGGCTTTTGTTAAGTTTGTAAAGATCTGTCCGATATATAGGCCCTAGATTGCAAAAATCCATTGTATAGTTCATGAGTTTGAACATTGTATGAGCTTGTGAAGTGTGTGTTACCAACTTTTACTCAAAATGCCGCTTGAAGTTACTTTTTTAAAATTCTGTCCTAGACTATAATAATTTTAAATGCAAAATGGTTGTGGATTCCCTCGGCTCCACCGGTCTTTGGATGAGGCTCTAGGACCGAGCAAAGGCAGGAAAGGATATGGTTGTTAATAGGGGTTTAACTGGTCAAGGTACCCCATTTAAAACAAAAGGTCTATTGTTGTTAATAGGGGTTCAACAGGAAAATATACCCCACTCATAACCGAAAGCCTTGCATTGAACTCTTGCCATTTTCTAACCACATTATAGCCAATCACAAAGTCCACGAGTCTAGACAGGTACAACCCAACATACGACACTGCTCTTTCTGTTGCCCTACTTCAAACACATACAAGAAACGCAATCAAACAAAAATCTACAATACTACAATTGTTTTTTGTTTTTTTACAAGAGCTGTACTGTAGTACAAGGTTTATTTTATTATACTCTTTACCAAATATAATTTTTCATTTTATTTTAACCCCCGAAATCATTGGTAATGTGTACAGTCCAGTACAAACATAAATTACCACAATAACATGGACCTAATCTTTATAAATTGGCAGACAGTAGGGTACAAAATCATTTATTTTCATTTTTATAAAAAAAAATGGAAGCTCTTCAGCATGCCAGCCTCCCATATACAGGAATTCATTTCGTAATCATAATTTCTATAATTTAATAAAAATTGAGAAATGAGAAATTATGAGAAATTGTTGTTCAGTTTGTCTATTAAAGTTCTACACAAACTACAATGTCTGGTATAGCACCGCCTTCCAATTAAATTGTTTTAACAAATCAGTATAATTCCCAAGTTACTTTTTTTGCACCTTTACTTTTGATAAATTTATTTTACTTTTTGATTGCAAATCATTCATTTTAGCAGCAATTGTGATTTACCATTCTAATACATTTTCAGTACAAACATACTGTAAAAAACTTGACGATCCTGATGTAGAGAATGGATCCACAAAACACTAATCTTTCCATAAATCACGATTAATGCCTGGTGGCCCAGTACTTTCTGTCCAATCATTTTGGGTAAAAATAACAGAAGGCTGTTTACAGGCAATTTTTAGTGAGACTTGTGTTTTTTTGAACGAGCAGCGCCTGATTTAGCCATAGACTCACCAGGCATGTATTCTTTGCTAAACAACATCAGCAACAGTATGAGTACAGGTATAAGTAAATATGGCATATAAATAGCTGATAGCTTGAGCTTGTCTTCCAAAGTAACAGGTCCAGGGTGAGGAGAGTTGGTGAAGTCCTGGAAGAAGACATAAGCATAGATGGCCTGCAGTGTGGTGATAGTGTGTACTGAGTATATAATAGCTGGAATACGTACCCACTTGCAACTACCTAGAAGAAGAAAAAAACACGAAAAAGCACAAAAGATAAAAGCAAACAATATATTCTTTTAACATTTGGAACTGCCTACTGTAACATGGCAGATGAAAAAAAAATCTTCCTTGAATTGCATAATAGCTCCAATCTATGGAATACCTTTAGTTACCATGTCATGACTGTCGTAAGGACTGTCAAATTCCATACTGTGTTGCATCGTGTTGCGTTAGTAGGGTACAGGGTAAGAGGGCGCTGACATATACAGTAAAACCACCAGCAACTTAATGCTAAGAAGAGTGTTAGCAAGGCAACTGCCCAGTGCAATGGCTGGTGTAAACCACTTCACTTCATTTTATGCAACAGAGTCTTGCAGGGTTTTCAATTCAGCTGTGCTGCACTTTGATGTGTTTAGCAAGGTGCTTAGAAAATGCCTGACATAGATTTATATGAGAAAAGATACAGTACGCTGTAATGTGATGTAAATACAAACCTTTGTAAAAGGCGTAAACACCAACAAAGAAGAATGGAAACTGCAGCAGACATTCACCATAGACGAATGAAATAAACCAAGGCAAGGCAGAGGGGTTTGCCATCATTTCATCCTTCATTTGTACACTGTAATCTCTCACAAGATCTGTAAGCTAGAAAGCAAATGATTGACAATAAATATTAATAGCATATCAGAAGTTGATAATTACAATCATCATGTGTTTTACAGATGACGCATTACTTAAAGTTACTTTAACCCTTAATCACTTTTTCAACAAAATGTCTCCAACTAGTATCCTAAAGTTAGTGTCAAAAATGCAGTACCAATAGGTTTTATGTTTACTCTTGCAGACAAGCCAAAAATGTTAATGGATTACTCTCCCATATTCATCTCGTAATATTATTAAAAAAGGCAGTGTATATTTTGCCGGCACTGAACATGTGCAGGACTGCCTTGGTTGGGGAACTTGGATCAATTTTAATTCCAAACTTTATTTCAAAAAATAAAATCTGCAGGAGCCACAAATCAGAAAAAAGAAAAGGTAATACCAACCATTGTAATTGTAGGACTCTTCTTAGTCTTTAGGAGTAAATTTTAATTTAACAAAAATATATAATTATTTAGGGGAGATGAAATTTAAAAAAAACACCAAGCTTTGGCTGGGATTCAGACCCAGCTAGCTCAGCTGTACACCACAGCCACTGAGCTATGCAACAGAGGTGGAAAATTCCTGCAATTTAACACAATTCATTATACTAACTTATAGTTTTTTACAGTGTCAGCAACTCGTATGTACGTCAAAAGAAGGCGCTATATGAGCGGCTGGCTTAATAAACAAGTGTTTAAACAAACTTAGCCGCTGTCAATAGGGCCATCAACATATATCAAATAAAACTACAACATGATAACAAAATGAACTTAAATAGAAAAGTACTTCTCAAAAAATAAAATACTTACCACTTTTGGGTAGAGCCATGACGGCATAATGGCTTGAGAGTCAATGAAGATTGTTATTGGGATGTGACTGGCAAAATAGAAAACAATCACCCATTCTAGAACTCGTGTAAAACCCTTGGCCATGTTTGTTTTTGTAGTGCGGTAAACAAATTACAAAACAAGGAAAGTGTTGAAACTTGTGTTCTTGTGCATCCAATAAGCGTGCATTAGCCTGTTGCACCTTTTTTGATGGGATCGAAAGTTGTGAGTTTATTATCTGGATGGAGTGTTCAAAATCATAAAATTCGCAGGTACCAGCACAATGAAATACCGCCGCCTTGTCTACTCTTTTAGTCTTATCTACTCAGCTGCCGCAATGTATTGAATGATAGCGAACAACCGACAACGTTGGCTGGGTAACTTGCCTAATTAAATATAACAAGCCTAAGTGATAATAATTACATTACTCAAGCCATACTAAAACAGGCCCGTGTACGAATTCTACACATGGGCTGTATGTGGTAGTCAGGTGATCTCTAGTCATGTGATCTGTAATGGGTCACATGATCATCTACGTTTTCATCCAGGGCAGGACTCCTGGGGGAGCTTTCTCTGAACTGAAGTGCAACTGCAAACTGCAACTTCTATCGACCATTGTTTTTAACAAGTGCAAGGTCACGAAGGAAAGTGTTGTAAAGTTGTTTCACTTCATTATGGGGCCGGGAACACCAGCTAATGAAACGGGGCTTGTTTTGGGCATAGATTTGGGCACAACGTCCGTGAAGGTATCTCTGTACGATGGCCAAGAAGCTCTTCAAAGTGCAACGTGTGACACGCATGCAAAGTTCGTTTGTTCATCACAGCCACACGGGGCAGCTGAGCAACTAACCAGCAAAATCATGGAAACTTGCGAGACTTGCTTGAGTAAGCTCGACTCAGGGAAACTCTCCCGGGTGAAACGCGTCGGCATCACGGGCCAGATGCATGGTTGTGTCTGCTGGTCATCATACAGCCCCGATGTCAGTGTGATTGACCAGCTGGACTTAGCAGGATCGAGTAAAATCGAAGGGTTTAATAATGACTTGATTACAACTAGTCCACTTATCACATGGGAAGATTCTAGATGTACTGAGGACTTCATTACAAGCCTCCCAACTCCGAATACACATCTTCGACTCGCTACGGGTCATGGCTGCGTGACATTGTTTTGGTTACAGCGAAACAACCCAGAATACTTACAGAAATTCACACAAGCTGGAACTATTATGGATCTCTTAGTTGCTAGGCTGTGCTGCTTGGATAAACCGGTTATGGGAATACAGAATGCTGCTAGCTGGGGGTATTTCAACGTGTCAGAAAAGACATGGAATAGGGAAATGTAAGGGAACTGTGGTTGCATTCAAACATTTTATTGCAAAATCTTAAATTGTAGCGTTATCATACAACTGTGCACATGTGAATCATAAAAAGCAAACATCTGACTGTCTTTTACTCAAATCACGCCTGAGCTTTCTGAATGATTTTTGTCTTAATCAGCAATCTAAAATATTCACCAAAACTGAAGATCCTCATAATACTTTGTTTTTCATTTTGAAATCTAATTAATAATACAGCCTGACAGCTGCTGGGTTCCCAGTTCGTCTGTTGCCAGAGGTCATCGACCCAGGGGAAATTGTGGGTCAACTCAGGTCACCATGGCATAGTATTCCAGCGGGCTGTAAGGTTGGAGTTGCCATGGGAGACTTGCCTTGCTCTGTATTGCCACTGTTAAGATCACCATCAGACGCAGGTACACAATATTAATGTCTGAAAACTACACCCTTGAAACGAACACCCAATGCAAACCCTCCCTTGACCTACAAAGTCATGTTACACTCATCCATTAGCCCATACAAAAAACATCTGAACATAATCTAAATGAAGAGATTGATGTAAGAGTGGAACGTTTTCCTATGATTGTTAAAAGCACCAATACTCGTGTTACATACTGTACTGTCGGGCAGTGCAGATTGGATGTGACAGTTATTCCTCGAGCAATTGCATGTATTTAGATTAATTGTATTGTTGACTCTTGATTGCTGTTCAGTACAAATTAGTGTAATTTTGACAATTTGTGGAAACAAAGTTCAAAATGGAAAGGTGGTTGTCCACTGTTGCCAGAACATCATTTGATGTACTGTGCTCATACGCAATGGTTACTCTTCTTTCTTTCAGTTGTGAATATTGGAACATCTGCACAGCTTGTGACCAGCACCCCAGCAGGCTTTGATCCACTGAAGTCAACTCCTAGCTCTACCATCGAGTACTTCCCCTTCTTCAAAGGCCAATATCTTGCAGTCGCAGCGGCACTGACAGGTGGTAACGTCATCGCTCACTTTGTCTCATCTTTATGTCAACTAGCCAGTGACTTTGGGCTCAGCATCTCAAAAGAGGATGCTTACAAGAAATTTATTGACAAGGGTCTGGAGGTGAAAGACACAAGCATTCTGATTTGCCCGACACTTTATGGCGAGAGACACATCCCATCACAGAGAGCTAGTGTTGAGAATCTGGCAGCAGGGAATATGAGCGTTGGGGATATTTCAAGGGCCTTGTGTCGTGGTATCATTACAAACCTCCATAGTATGATGTCAAGGGATGATTTGATTGATAGAGGGGTAGAAAGGATAGTTGGATGCGGGAGTGCATTGCTGAGGAATCCAGTCTTGATGCAGGAGTTGGACAGTGTTTTTAAGATACCCGTTGTACATGGACAGGGTGGGGATGCAGCCCAGGGTGCAGCTATGGCAATGCTAATGTAACAGAATAGCTCGAAGAATAATAGGATAGGTCCACGGTTGAATATCATGTACACGAAGTTGAAATTAACAATGTACAAAACGATGAAATATATATAGTTTTCCCGAGACATGAAGATAATTGTAAACAAATAAAATAATCAATTTTCATTGAATGTAGGTTCAGTGCCTGACCTGACAATAGAACATCAAGTTGCAATTCTTGCATACTAAATTATTGTCAACCCACAGAACATGTGAAGTCGAGTAGTCCACCCAAACCTTTTGGGCTTGCATAGTAATGACTCAAAATTGATGGTTTCTATGGTACAGTAGTATGGTAGCTACTCACTTGAGGTTTCCTTGGCTTCAGTGTCTAAGAATATAGGAGCAGCATTTGCCGTGGCTAACAGTCTAACTCTTTAGAGACAACATTTTTGATAATTCATACTCGAGTCAATATCTTAAATGAAATAATTTATTTTGTTTCCAACAAAATAGGCATCATGTTCACATGTAACTAAATTTTAATGTAAAATATTATTAGCTGTTGCAAACTGCTTACCAACAAAAAAATAGTTGCTTTTAAATGATTCACCCTAAAGTCATCTAATCCTGCAAAATCTTATTCAGGAGGCTGTCTGACATTGTAGGGTATGGTATAACAGACCCTTACATCCTAAGAACAGCCATACCTCAGTACTGAGTTACTAGAGTGGACGCTCCCTAGCCAAGAAGAATGATGGGTTAGAGAGAATTCCAGAGAAGTATTTCTGTAACGGTTGCAACAATAATCTTTAAAGGCTCAATCGGTTGCAGGCAAGCAGAATTGAAACAGATTCAAGTAAAATAGTTTCACAATTCCTGACAGTGATATTTCTGAAGACAAAAGACACTACTATTCAACCAAGGAACTGCTCAGCAATGTTTGGACCCTCCTCCTGTCTGACCATTCAACATAATCCACATTGTATTGCAATACCAATTGGTGAATGCATTTACACAGTACACACTTAGTTCTGTGCATGGTTGAAGCATCATACACAACCCATGCACTACTTCGCAAATACATTTTACACGCACGTTAGCCGCAAAATGAGGTGCATGCTGGTTTAAAAATTGTCAGTATCTAGACCAGCTTGCACCTCATTTCACTGCCAATACGCACGTAAAATGTGTTTGCGAAGTAGTCTATGCAGATGAACGGTTTCTCACACAGTTTGTCAACTTACTGGAAAATGGAACCAAGAGTAGGAGGGTTATCCCCAACAGCAAAAAACTGAATATCATTAACAGAGAACAAGACAGACTAATTAATGTAGATGTTGTTAATCTTTATAAAATGGTTGTGCTATTAAATGGATGAAATATTGACAAAACTCAAACTGCCTCACATCAGAGGATTTCTTTCAGTGATGTATGTATACAATTTAACATGTTTTTGTCTTTTGTATTTTGTTGTTGATTATATTCTTAACTTACTAAAAGGAGATTGTAATTTATTATTAATTCATGACTTCCTTTCTCTTGGAAAGATCAAGTCATGTGATCCATGTGCAGGTAGGGTTAGTCTTGGTTCCAAGACCTTTGGCATTTTGTTTTTAGGCAAAATGGATAAATTCTGACAACAGAATACAATATAGACAACCAAGACCAAGCTTTTTTGAAACGCTGGCTTTCAGAATGGGGCTTCAGTGAGATGGATGAAGCCTAAGCAGAAGCTGTGGTATCCAATAGGGCCCAAAGATGAGCACTACAAAGGTTATTAAACCCATCTCCACCATGGGAATTGCCCATGTCTGATAGATTCACTACCTTGTGCACATACAGCAAACGAAAGAAAAAATATAAAGAAATAAGCAACTATGTTGCCATAGACAGAGTCTAGGCTATCCATATAATGTTGCAGGACTTTTATGGATATGGGAACAGACTTTATCCCAAGTAACATGTTAAATGCTTAAAAGGAAGATCATTGGCATTGCAGCCAGACTTTCATTCTTAACCAAAATATTTAAAGAAATTTACCTATTTCGCTATGGGCAGCACATTTACATGTGCCTATCCCGTCGGCTATTTTGGGAGTCAAAATATAGGCATAGGAATTGACTCTAAAAATAGTGGAAATGGTAGATGCGTATTGTGCAAAAGTGCATTCCATGCATGAAAGGGGGGGTCATTTACAAGTAACTCGTTTTAAAACAATGGTGAGTTGTTATGACATGTTTGTATTATGATAAGCAAAATGCTGACTGATGACACCTTTTTTCCGTACAAAATACAGCACCTGAAATAGAAGTATTTCCCAGGATGCGTGGTACTAGTTCTCTGCTTTCAAATACAGAGTTGAATTCAGGGAAACTACTGTAGACCTTATGCATTGACATCAACCTGCCACCATCCCAGAAGTAAAATGATGATGACACGATGGAGACGTAGAGCTGTGGAAGCACTGTGCACGCAGTGGGCCAATAAGCAGCCTTCTATGAGAGAGTGCCCTTCTCCAGTGGTGTCATGTACAAGGTCTATACAATGTTATACCTTTAATGCAGAAGTCAGCTTTCCTTTTCACCTTCCTGTGTCTTAGAGAAACCTGTCTTGCTGAGCTGTTAAGGAAATTAAAAAGTAACAATCAAGTTTGTGAACGAAGACGTTTGTTGGCATGTTTGGGTCACACATGATTCAAGCACTGACAGCAGTGTCATCAGCCCTTTGTTATGAATAAAAACAGGCCTTGCACTTAACCGTTTTTTTTTCAGTAGCTCACTTTGCTGTTTTACATAGAACTTTTGTGTTCCCCTGTAGGATCAATAATCTCACCAGGGAAATAGGTAAATCTATTTCCTGTCGTATTGTCATGTTTTTCACTGTACAAAACAAGGGTCTTGCACCATGAGACAGCGCTGTACAAACAGACCAATGCAGTCTACATACGCTACAGGAAGTTATCAAGCCCTAGGTTATAAGCTTGGAGCAAGTTTGCAAAAGGACCAATTAACTAATGCAACCATTAAATAACGTCGGATCAACATTCGCTATAATTTCTCTGAAAACAGGTCCTCTCTGCACTGTGCTATGAAAACAGCTATTGATAACCAGTGATGGGACCATGCCCAGTAGGCTGGTTTCAAATAGTTGACTAGCAAAGTCCAAATATAGTCAACTAGACAGAGTTTGAGCTAACTTAGTTGAACTACGGTCAATGATAGTTCCTGCGCAAACTTGGCCATGTATTGTCATAACGATAACTTTCCTATGTCAACCATCACATCGAGAGACTTTGGAAAGCTGCAGACATATCAGGTAAATTTCCAAGAAATTTTACAAGAAAGCTCTGAGCATGCGCACATTTCTGAGAACAATACATTTACCTGACAAGTCTGCTGCTATCTAGTGCCCACAAGACTCAAAAATAGGATTGTTGGTTACATTCACCAACACACAGACAAAAATGAAATATTTTTGTTTACCATTTAATATATCAGAAGAAAATAATAACAGCTAAGTTGTATATTTATAGTAGCCCACAGGGCAAGGTAACAAATAGTTCATTAGCCTATTGAAGTTTTTATTAGACAATGTGCACCAGGCTAGTGTTAAGGGCGGTTACACACCTATGCTCCAACACCCCTATGTTCCGACACCACTAGTGTATTTTCCTAAACCTAACCCTAACCCTAACCCTAGCTGGTAATTTATGAGGTTTTCAGAACATAGCGTTATCGGAACATAGGGGTGTCGGAATATAGATAAGTCACCATTAAGGGCATGCCCTCTTGGCCCAGGCAAAGAAGATCATAGCATTTGCATAAATAACATCTGATTAAGATCCTGATTCAGTCTAATTTACCAAGTGTAGGTACTTACATGCTGACAGGATGAAGAAGATGGCAGGAAGTTTGTACAGGATGTTCAAATTCAAATGAAAGAAGAAAAAAACATGCAATGTGTAAGGGATGATACCACAAAGTTGTTGCATAATGCCAACTTCAATAATAATACTTGAAAGTCAAATAGGGTAAGGTTGGTAACTTGGTATCGCTGTATACAAAATCATGCTTTCTTTGTAAATGAGTTTATCTATTTTACAGTAAAAATTAGTGATGTCAAATTGAAATGCACATATATCAAAAACAATATGGTTTTTCAAAGTTAAATTACAATAAATTACCTTTTGAGTTTCTTGTCATCATGTCACATTTGACAAAAAAACTAGTTCTTTAGGCACTACTCTGTAAACAGGGTCAATATTTGTTGTTTGGTTTTTTTTTTAACAACTGAATTGGAGATGTATTTCGCATATGACAGTAAAATAGACAACTCACCTTGACTATATCAACCCAGTCCCAGCCTCTGGGTAAATCACCTCTATGATCTGCAAAGGTAATAATCCGCATGTCACATTATGCCCAAATGTGCATTGTAAGTTATGCATTGTGTAAACACTCAACCCAACTCCCATCTGAAGCTATCCAAACTCCATAAATAGTTTCATTATAAAGTTACTTGGCACCCGTATTTTTAGACACTGACAAGATATGTATGCTTGGCCTCAGGTTAAGAGAAGGCGGTTTGGGATGTACAGTTCCAAATCCATCAATTTCAGGTAAAACCATGGTACGGAACTTTCGTGGTTAGGGTTGTCAGGGTAAATGTACTTTTTTAAACCAAGGGGCTGGATGAGTTTAATTGTTTACAACCTGCAAATTTTCAGGAAATGAGGTTGGCTCAGTAGTTTCTTTCCCTGCCTTTCATTCTGTGGACCCTGGTTCCAATCCCACCTCAGACCAGAGCCTTGAATGTGAACTGGGTTTTCAGTCCCTACTTGATTGCGTGGGTTTTCCCCTTTCAGGTTTTTCTCCCACATCTATAACTGAGCATTTCTTCTCATTTCCTATTCATCCTGTCATTGGCACTAAATTTTGGTATAAACTTTTTTACTGTATATCCTGAACTTTTTTTGAGACAAAATACATACATAATTACATGAAAGCCAATATTAAGAGCCAGGATGAATTTCTTTATTACAGACATGGTACTTTGTTTTTGCAAGAAGAGGAAACTGCCTTGCACACAAAACTCTGTGCAGTGTTTTTTAGTTTTCTTTGTTGACCCTAAAAAATAAGACAAGACACAATCAGCTAAAATGTTGCATGTCTGAACTCTTAATGAAATTTAAAAATACTAAAACAAATATTATACAATTCTCCAGAATAGTGCAAGAAACCGATAAAAAGCCTACCTGTTCTATTGGCAAGTTTTCGTTTCTGCGCCTTTGTCAGCACTTCCTTTTTCTCTTTTGTTTTTGCCACTGCTTGTTCTGTATTATTGGAATTCTGTTCCAGGAGCCAACAACAAAACAAACATTTAATATTAAAGACTGATCAATGAGGCCTTACAGCACACTGAGGTAATGACCTCTGTTGCTGCAAGTCTCGTCCGCCTTGTGCCAATTATTCATCATAACAATCAAAAATAATATTCACATAG
>CM021532.1:13816531-13846135 GCA_010994315.2 Pisaster ochraceus
TGGAATACGCGTGGGCTGATCGTCGTAATGCATCATTAAAAAGAAGAAACGATAGGCCTAATAAAACTTATAATACATTGCAATAAAAACAAGTGGGACTTATTTTCCGTCTTTATGCCTATGAATTTACTTTTATTTGTTTTTAAATCATCCACTGTTTTATTTAGTTTACGCCCTCCAGTGCTCAGATGCTGATCGCCTGATGGTGTCAGCCAACAAGAGTTAACTTTTGCAGGAGGCGGGGTGGTTGCCAGATCTTGCTCCGTCTATTTATAAGTGTAAAAGTTGTCGTGTGAACTTTTGAGCTTGTGCCCAGAAAGTCGCCGGTGGATTTTAATATTTCAAAGGTGCCAAAAAAAGCAAGAACGAGTATATGCTTTTTAAATTCTTTAAATATCGGTGCACAATTCACAGCGTCGAATACAGGTATAAGACTAGAGCAGACATTAAAAAAAAAATATATATATAGCATTACAATTATTGTACATGATGCATTCTTCACTGTGGTTAGTTCCTTTACTTCAAACAGTGCCTCGTAATTTTCATTAGAGCCAGGAAATTTAAAAAGTCACAATGAACTTTCTATAAAACAAAACATAGATACAGGCCTACAATAATACAATGATAAATCTCTCACACTTACTGCAGTTATATATATCATCATATTGTGACATGCTGCGGGGCAACAACGCTACGCACCAAAGCACATTTTGATGACAATACACGACCAGACAGACCGGATAACTTTATTAATTGGGCTGAATCGAGTGAACGTAAACTTTGAGTGAACCTTAGATGATCAGTAGCCCCAGTGGGGATTGTGTCTTTGACCCAGCGGGTATATCAATAAGTTGTCATTTCCCTTCGTGAATTGGCTGCAGGTGTTTGCTCCTGCGGACAAGCTCGCTGAAATTAAATTGCAAGAATGCAGTTTACCATGTTCAGTTTTTCCTTATGTGTTGTCTTCAGCCCGGAAATAATACGATTGACTCAACACCCATAGAGCGGGTTAGCCGTTTTGCACTTGCAGCGGCTTCTGTTTCGACGTGCGTTTTTCCGATCGAATGTTCAAAGGGGCCCGGGCCGGCAGAAGCGCGAAATTCCGACGTTGGAAACACTTTGCAAAGTGTTAAACATTATGCACTCTTCGACAACCTCAGTCCCAAAATAATGATTTGGGATGTTGATTACTGCTCAATTGGAATTTGAAATGACACTTGAGATAAGCAGTGCTATAAATACTAGTGCATTTTTTAACTGCTCACTGAAAGACCTTGTCGGAATAAGTTTGTGTTAAATATTACTAAATTACCTGCAGCGTTTTTATTTATTTTATTCATTTATTTATTTATTATGTTATTTGCTATTTATTTTATTCTTTTGAAGCATAATACATATAAAATACAGCCACTATGCTGGATTCTGTGAGTAATCAAAACAAACGAGCATACAAATTCTCAAAGATCACTACTGGATAACAGTATGCATTTCCTTTTCAAATCTCTGTTGCCACTCGCCGATTTGAATGAAATCTAGACCACAAAAATAATTAGCCTAAATAAACTGCATGCATAGTCGCCGGTGCTTCCTCGACGTCAGCGCGGTGCAAACAGATTTGGGCCGGCCGTCGAACAATTAGCCCAAGTCAAGTTTATGGCTTGATTCAGACCACATCTTTTGTTTCTTCTTCGAGAGGAACTTTGGTAATTGAGACAGTCTGGCTTTTGTTCACACCGCAACCCAAAGACCTCTTTGTTGGACTTCCCAAATTGAAAATCATATCCGGGCAATTTCAGTACATCCTAGATCATGAGATTGCGCAAAGTTATGCTGCGCAGAACGACATTTTTACCTCCAACACGAATCGTTGCCGTGCGATGACTGAATTCACCTGTTTTTAGTTGTCTAATGCATGCTCACCTTCAGCCAACTGCTGGGACTTGTAAGTGATGCAGTGATAGATACAATTATTTCTTGTGTGATTGGCTCCAAGGATCTGCGTGTAGAAAAATTTGAGAAATTGATATGATTCATTCTCCCTGTCGCACAAGTTATAGCCTCAACAAACAACAAGTATTGCTCGGCCAACCAGATGGCGATGTATCCCCTGGAGATTTTGATGTTGAAAAAAACACAAATCACGAAATGCTTTCAAGCCGGGCTGCACTAAAATGCTCCCGTTTCATGACATTGCAGGTTGCACACACTGAGTGACATAAATGCACCAAGCCTCATTATTTTAGGGATTGTGGAAATGGTCCGGTAGTGCACATTATGGTTATAAAAATTGACTCTTCTCTAATTGATAGTATTTCGTTATGCTCAGATCCTTGTTCGAAGCATGGGACCCCGTTTCAAAGATTGCCGCTTTTCTGTTTGGAATTTTTATCAGTACGGGGCGTAGCTCAAAGGTATTTGAGGATGGACAAACCCCATGCAATTGAAAAGAAAACTGACATTAACATTTCACTGCTTATATTTATGGTGTCTTTTTATTTCAAAAGGCTGTACAGATTTGTGTAACACCTAGCACGAGGTGCTATATGACTTCTATTCAGTGGGGTGCACCCTGTGCGGTTTCAAATCTCACCCAAAAGACTTTTGTTGGACTGTGGACTCCACATGCCGAGTGAAAGCTCTCGATCCACACGGGCTCAATGACCTTGTTTTTGACTAACTTTGAAATTCTATAGGCCTGTAAAAAAAAAAAAATTCAGCCTAAAAAAATGAGCAATCTTGCTCATGGTTACATCAGAGTTTTTGAAGCAGTCGTCTGCACGCTTGGCAGCTCTTTGTCAATGAATTTGACCCATTTTCACATGACTTTTGTATTAAAAGGTCATATTTATTAATATCAAAAAGGTACGTATAAATAACTCAGACAGTGAACTTCTGGTATCCCCTTGCGAACAGTTGGGTTGGGTAAAATAATATTTAGGTTAGTTTAGACCCTCCTCTTCACGTGGTCTGTGGTGGTGCAACCTTTTATACTTCCTCCATGGGTTATCCCATCAACCACTCACACAAATCCAACCCCTTGGAGACCTTCGCGTTACGGGCAGTTAGTTTTAAAACCACTCTCTGATGGTCACCCGCGTTGGAACTGGCCGCCACCGTTCCTTGATGAGTCACCTGGCCACACGTCCTGTGAGAACTGATAATGCATCCCTCATAAATCCGCCCGCATCCTAAGTTGGGGGTGTATCTGTGGTTCGCAGGGTCCACAGTGCGCCAGCATTGGTCGGCGCCGGTCGCTACCACGCCACTGTACAGCCCAAAGTGCGGGAGTGCAGCTGGCCAGTATGGCGTCCTCGAGAGTCCAATTGAATCAGGATATAGATGAACTGTTACTCTCTATCATGATGCACCTCAGGTAACAATGTCAGAGCATTCGTTTGGTCGGTTATTTTTTAATATAAAAATATAGATGTTTTCACTTTAGTGAAAACAAGTACTTTAAGTTCGATAAGTTCTGAGAGTCCTTGGCTTCACAACCAGCAGATCAATGAAATAATGATGAAATGAACCCCTGTTTGTGACTAAAACGTCAATGCTCGCAAGATTGGTTTTCTAGAAATAATAATAAAACAATCGAAATAAATTGTAATAAAATAATAACAAATATCGAATAACAAATATCAAATATGCAAAAGAATAGTATTCTTTCTTAGTACTGGCTCCCAAATCTCAAAAAATTTGCTTGTCTTTGAAAGAAGAAAATTTTAAGTTTTTAATAGTCTATGGGTCAATACATTGTCCGGTGCGGAAAAGCTCTGATCCGTCAACAGAGGGCGGTAAATCTGATCTCCGTTACGATCTCTTTTTTTCACTCCCCTGTGTACTGCGTGTGTGCCCGGCCCCGCAGTCATTTCCTCATGTAACACCACACGGTGAGCTGTATTTATCTATCTCACACGTGAGATCAGAATGTTTACGGATGGATGGCTAAAAGTAATGCCGAGTTCGATTTTGTGTGATGAATAGGGGGAACCAATCCCCCTGAAGGACATTATTGTAAACGTGTCAGGTCGACTGGCAATCCGGTAGCTTTACAGCGGCAAACCACCCAATATTGATGGCAGTGACGGTGTACATGTATACAACTTACAAGTAGTACATGTACCGTATTAACTCTTTTGATGAGGACACACATTACTGCTGGCAGTTAGCTTCCATGACGCAAGCTAGTAACAAGTGTTGGAGTTTTCTCATCTGACAAGTGTCTAGTGAATGTAGCAGTGAGTGCTACCACGCAGTCATCATGCGGGGTCGCCGGTGTAGCAAACTCCTGTACATCTTATTTGTGATTTCGGTCTTCAGTTTAGGAATGATGTGTGGATTTTACTACGAAGCAGCCACCAGTCACAACCACACTCTCGGAGTTCGTGTTGCACCTGAATCCAGGAATGTCATCGTGGGTGATGGTGATGGGGGAGGCCATTTGCGGGAGCCTTTACATTTAAAGCAACAACCGCATCCAGTGCTTCCAAATAAAGCGGCTGGGGAAAAGGTAATTGGGAATTCAGACAGTTTTGCTGACAGTAACAAAAAATCTAATGTTGAAACTGTTAACATTAACAAAGATAGTTCCAAAGGAGGTCACCAGTTGAGTGAGAATGGTCATAATGTCAAGCACCAGTCTCCTGCAGCCTCACATTTGAAAGGTGACGCCCTGCAAAATGGAAATACTGATAGTGATAGCGATAATCACCATGCTAATATAGACCGAAAAGGTTTTGAAGCACCGATCCGTTTACAGCCTACTGCTAAAGTGATGCATGATGGTCCGCCTGCCGTGCAAGAAAACAGTCGGATAAATCACAATGTCAACCAGCCAAATCAACAGCAACAACATTTCAATCCACAGGCAGCAGTGCCAGTTGAAAACAAAGTTCAACAGCAACAGCATTTCAATCAACAGGCACCAGTGCCACTTGAAAACAAAGTTCAACCAGTTATTCAAATGGCGAAGCATCAAGCTGTGCATCAGGAAGTGCACCCCCCTGCTGTAAATGTTCAGCAGAATGCAAAAGCAAATCAACCCCAGCATCAACCGTTTGCCCCGGCAAAAGAAGTGCACCCTCCTGCTTTCAAGGGGCAACAACAACCCCCGCTTGCTGCCCCTCAAAATATTAATAATCCAGGTAGTGACATAGCACCAAGCGTCAAAGGAAAGATGGTGATAGCAGTAGTAGTATGTGGAGACAGAACAGATGAAGCATTAGTCATGCTCAAATCTGCAGCAATAACAACCCCCTTGCCGTTGCACTTTCACATTTTTGCTGAGGACCAACTACAAGTAAACATCGCTGGCCGGATCAAATCATGGCCTGCCCCCTTCCAGAGCAGAATTTCTTTTGACATTCACAGCATTTCTTTCCCTCCGGGTGAAAACTTTGAAGAGTGGAAGAAAATGTTTAAAAAGTGTGCCACGCAGAGATTATTTCTGCCAGACCTCTTGACTGACACAGATGCTCTTCTGTATGTGGACACCGACATTTTGTTCATCAAGCCATTGCAATACATTTGGAGTTTTTTCCAAAAGTTCAATTCTACGCAGCTGGCAGCGCTGACCCCTGAGCATGAAGTGACCAGCATTGGTTGGTATAACCGCTTCGCAAGGCATCCCTACTACGGTGCCACAGGACTTAACTCGGGCGTCATGCTGATGAACTTAACGAGGATGCGTGCATTCGGATGGTCTGCAAAGATCCTACCAATCTACAGAGAGTACAAAACGAAAATCACTTGGGGGGACCAGGACCTAATCAATATATTGTTTCATTTTCACCCGGAGTTGGTGTACGTCTACCCATGTGAGTGGAACGTTCGTCCTGATCACTGTATGTATTCACTGAATTGCCATCGCATAACCAAAGAGGGTGTGGCGGTTATTCACGGTAACAGGGGCGTATACCACAATGATAAGCAGCGTCCATTTCGAGTCATGTATGAGGCATTTAGGGACTTTCCATTTGGGGCAGATCTAAACTCTGGGCTGATACAGCCGTTACGTCAGCGGTTTTTGCAACAAGATGTTGTGAATATGTACTGTACCAAGGCATTACAGCATCCTGTGATTGCAACATTGCAACAGATCCATCCTTAATTTTCACAAAAGTACTTATGTGTGTGTAAATTTTGTATAAAAAAGGTACTTAATTCTGTGCCATGATTTCAGATTTGTAGGGGGTTTTAAATTATAGAAAAATGGGGTTAGATGGAAAAGGTGTCAATATTTTACAATGCTTCATTACGTTTATGTTCTAATTTGTCCTCTTTGTTTACCTTTTTTAATGGACCAATGCTGGTTGTATTCATTTTATTTGCACTGAAAGATTTAAGGACCTTTTGTTAAAGTATACTTTGTGTGTGTACACTGCAACAACTGGGATGTTTAAATTGACACCATGGGTGTTTTCACATGTAGATACCCCAAAAAGAATCAACATTTACACCAAAGGGCAGTAAATACCAATAATTTCTGCTAAAACAATGGACCTTTTGCTTTGATGTCATCCAGCCGCCATCTTTGAGAAAAAATGGTGACGAAACAATCGAAATGCACAGATTTGTACGCGCGGCGCACATTGGCCAATGAACAATCTCCGTTTGACCTCTAGGTGAGGGCGCCCTATTGAAATGATGTCATGTGCATAAGGTCTATTACATTGGCATTATTTTAATACCCTATGATGTTAATTTTGATTCTCTCTTTCGAGTCTTCGGTATGTGGCACCACCCTTGGTGTCAATTTTAACAACTCGTTTTCGCATTTTAGACAAATTTACAAATACAGGGCTTGAAATACCCTCTTGACCACCAGATCAAGCCCAGTACTGGTAATTTAACATCTCACAAGTCCTGCAGTCTTACTGTGTTTTTCAAATCGCAATTTTTTAAAGACATGTTAGTGCTTAATTCTTGTTCAGCAAATCAAGAGGAGAAATACAAACTATGTATCTTTGGACTTATACAAGTATTTCTGGTCCAGTCGAAATCCTGAGCTGCAAGACATGTGGTCCACTGGAGAATGCTTTAAAATACAAGCTATGAAGTACTTGTACGTTTATATTGAAAAACAAACACAACTTCTTTGCAGATTCTGAGCTCATTATGTGTTTTACTTGAAGTTTTTTAAGCAGCCTGTTAAGCTCATGCAAGTGTGAATTGAATAACTACTTAAACCATAGAGAAAGCATAGTGCTTCATAAGCTCCCACGTGATGTGGTTTTTTGTAACATGTTGTCTGCAAGTGAGCATAAAGTTGTTATAAAACTGTATCCAGAAGTTTAGCCAGGCTTTTGTACAGGGTGCCCAAACTTAAAACGGGGTTTCCAAAAGACACCCAGACACCCATCTGGCTAACACTATGACTGTACATGTGTGTATCTAAGTTAAATTCTCATAAACCTTTCTTTTTTCCTCAAAATATGAACGGTACATCTATTGTCAGGCTGCAATGTGACTTTTAAAAGCATATTTTGTTTCTTGAAAATTGGGAAATTTGAATGAACGTCCATTTCAAGAACAATAATGCTCATATTAAGCTTACACTGTAGTTCATATTTATACATGTGCTGGGGCCAATTTCACAAAGCACTAAGATTCATCTCAAGATGAGGTGACAATATTACCACAGTGGTTTGTATTGTGACATCACACTTTGCTTAGCAACTAATTGATCGAGGCCAGTTCTTACACTATACCTTTAAAACTAATGTGATTGTTAGGACACCTGTTACACTCATCAGATTAAGCTATCAATCAGTCTCACTTGAAAACAAACGTCTGGGAAGATCGGTCAAAACATTTTTTAAATTAATTTTTATCATTTGCAATATACAGTTATACACTGGTGCTCACTACCCAAGTATGTTTCTTTTCAGATAGTATCTTGTCTGACAGATTTAATTGAATGAAAGATTGTATTGGGACCAAACATCCTGAGAAATTACTGCTTAAAATGTTGTTTTTCATAAAAGAATCAAGTGTATGTATGTTATGGAAATCGATAACTGGCTAATGGAGCGTTTCCGTAGAAATGCTCCTTGAGTGATTCTCCACAATTTGTATTCACTTAATCATTTTCAAGAAATACATGCCATATACAAATGTACATACGAAATAATTTGAGTGATCTGGAAAATATTCTGCCAGTAACGCTTTGTCAGAACAAACTTATGAGCATACTTCAGGCAATTGACAGGACTTTCAAAGAACACAGCCCGTTTGATCAACGAGTGAATACTGTATAACGATATTAATTTAAAACACGAGGTGACCAAGGGTTTATTTAATAACAAGTTTAAAAAGGCAAGAGCCATGGTGTGCATAGGTGTGCACTATGCACACCACTTGCTCTTAGTAAGTACAAGAGTACAATTGTGCACTTGGTTAGATATATTAACAGGACAAGTCGACATCTTGGCGAGATAAACATATTTCGTCATTTGGATAAGTTTACATCTGGCACTCCTGCGTGGAGCTCCCTACATTTCATTCATCCCTTTTGTACGGTTTGACTATAGAGAAAGTGAACCAATTGTACACCTTCCCTCCTCAAGTTCATTGTGCAATCTGTAATCCTTTTGTATGGGCTGCACCCCTCGTTGCAAGTTCCATGTACATGTAAAGGACAACACTCTTTATCTTGGTATACAATGTAGTTTATAGTGTTGAATGTTGACATAGTATCAGTGCGGATTTTGATCCCAAATATCTTACTGTTTTCATGGGCAACGAAGGAACTAAAGGTGAGCACTGAATCTGAATTATCAGTGATCCGTTTTAAACATTATGTACATAATTTTAAAGATTTTTTAAACAATTGTTATTATCGAATACTGTGTGTGGAGACAAGACCGTGAGAGACATTTAAAACAAACATGTTTGCTCCAAAATGTTTTCCTCAACCCTTAAAGGGTGGGTATGCCTGTGGTTTTTTGTGGTAGTTGCTCCTAAAATTCATGATAGTTATGTAAAAACTTACTTGGTGAGAAGCACTGCAGAAATTCCTTCAAAGGAATGCTGTTTTCGAGAGGGGGATTCAACAGTGCAATCTGAGAAACGCATCTGCACGAAACGTTTCTCAGATGCTCAAATGCTGTGTTCCAGTTACGGATTATTTAATCCTGTGTGGACGTAACCTCTTCAGATTTCGGCAATAAAACAATAAATAAATGCTTATAGGATTTCAACAATCGAACGGTACCAAAAACCAAAGGTATACTTTGCCTCTAAGATAAATATTTTTTGACATTTTTTTAAAGGTGGTTAATTGATTTCTTACTTCATGCAATCTTTCCTGAGTTGTGTGTTGGTTTTCCTAAAGGTTGCCCTTTGTTTTGGCTTTTTGTTTCGACTTTTTTCCCTGTATAGCACAATTTATAAGTTGATAGGGCCTTCTGTTTTACTTTTTGCTTTTAATGGTTATAAATGAATGATTGAGGGAAAAATTATCATATAATAATGTCTTTCAAAATTGTTGTGTGAAATGTTTGTGTCAAACTCAACAAGCTTAACCTGCTCGACCATTTTTTATAATATATTGTTTTTCACCAAATGTACGGTACAGAACTGAAGCTAGAAGGAGTATAATCTTGCAAAGGTTTAGTCTTATATTTGTACACAAAAAGTGCCTAATGGAGAAACAATGATACAACGCATCAATCACATGTATACATTAAGACAGAATTACACTACTTACGTTGCTCGTATTGGAAAAGGTGAATGCTATATGTGTGCAAAATAAATATTCTTTAATTGTCGCTATTTTATTATGGTTAAAGGAAAATTCCAATGATAGCATAAAAAATAGTCATAACAAACCACTGTTGTATATTTTTGTATACGCAAGTATAATATATTACTTTCACGCTATAAAACCATTTTGTCTTTCACTCTGATGTAAATTCTTGTTATATTATTGGGTAATAAAAATGCATTGCTGGCTGGTAAATTCTTTTGTAATGTAAGTAATTTTACTCTGATTTTTCCGCGAAATGTTTTATACAATGTAGTTTTGAAAGTATTTCCATTTCTGGGCTGTTTTTTAATAGTTTCACCGTACTTATGTTTTTATTGTAGGTTTGGAAAGCTCAAGTTGATAGTGGGCCGCTGCTCACCATTTCTTGATTGCTTGGTAGACTTTAGTGGGGAACAAATCCCTGATGGTGAATATCAATTTGTCCGACATAACCCGTTTCTGTACGAGGTGCAAAATGAAGTGTTTGCAATAATATGTGTGTATAGTTTATAGGCTACAGAAGGTTTTGAATATAATGACCCTGGCAGCGTACATGTGCATCTACACGTGCTGGGTATAGGCATCTCTACTAATTTAGGTTTCCCCGCTAAAACCGTCATGTCGAATTTGAAAATTCCCATGGCGATAAAAAAAAAGCCAGAAACGTTTTACGTGTTTCCATGTTGGACGTACTGGAGAAGGCGTTGTGTGCGTACTCAACCAATTTGTATCCTAAAACTCCACTCAATGGTTGATTTACAACACTTTGACAAAAGAAAATAATGTATGACCCGAAATATAGTGACCTTTACGCACTATCCCTTCGTTTCTAAATAGCAAAACGTACCATACAGACCTCGATGAAAAGGCATTATTTACAAAGGTCACACCGAAAGACATGGCTTGTATACAATAACAGTTTTGTGTTTCATCAAACCCCACATGTTCCTTTCTTGATAGGTTCATTTTGAGATACATGTAATGTATGGTGGACACATTACATCGGCACTATTTGACTCGGGTAAATCTGTCTGTACACCCAAACCAAACATTGCACTCCTTTGGTGTTCGCCATATCTCAAACAGGCTAATTGAAATAGTGCATGAAAATCTTACTGAAACTTACTGTCGCTTAAGACCAATCCATTATATAAAATAATGAACTTACTTGGTACTGCTCAGTAGTGCCTTGTTACTCTATTATTGTTTCATACCAACACATTTGATGATCCATGTATGGTTTTTTTACGATACAATAAACTATGTGATAAACAAACATGGTACAAAATCAAAACGGAAAAGGTAACCCCCCATTGCATGCACGTTTTGACAGCGGCGGTAGGGAATTTCCAATGATCTGGTACATTTTGTCCTTCCTCCGTGGTTTCAGCTGATCCTCTTTGTCCATTGAAGTTGTGATATTATTTATAGCTCAATATGAATTTCATTGAACTTTGTTTATATTGTAGGCCTACACATAATAGGTCTACACTATGAGACATGGGCTTACAGAAGTAAAACTTTTACAGCGAACGGTTTCGATGTTTTTGTTTCATAATGTTGAGAGTGAACCACTCACTGTAATTATATTAGAAATGCTCACAGCAAATACTCAGAGTAATGAAATTGCACAGAATATCTATCCTACATAAAATTGCTCACAGTCACAGTAACTACTCAGAGAAATGCAAATTCTCAGGCAGGCTCATAAAAATGTAACAGCGTAACAAATTGAGTAATAAAATGCTCAGAGTGCTCAAAGTTATAAAATTGCTCAAAGTAAACACTCAGAGTGATACAAATTCTCAGTTATGGGGTTCAAAAATGTACAGAGAAGTCGAGTAATGAAAATGCTCAAGAGTTAAATTCAAAGTTTAAAAAAATTGCTCAAAGTAATTACTCAGAGTAATACAAAAATATAAGTTACTACTGGGGTTCAAAAATGCGCAGAGTAACAAGTCGAGTAATGAAAGTGCTCAGAGTACTAAAAAGTGAACACTCAGGGCAATACAAGTTCCTATAGTTAGCATGGGGTTCACACAAATGAATAGAGTAATCTCGAGTAATAACTCGGAGTACTCAAAGTTACAAACAGTAACTGCTCAGAGTAATGCAAACTCTCAGAGTAACGCACCCAGCTTTATAAAAATGCACAGCGTAACAAGTCGAGTAATGAAAAATGCTCAGAGCATTCAAAGTTATAGAAGTGCTAAAAGTACGTGCTCACAGAGTAATACAAATGTAAATGCTAATTACTCAGAGAATTAAAATGCTCAGATGTAAATACTCAAGGTAATTAAAAAGCTCAAAGTAACTGCACAGTGATGACTCGGGGTATGTTGAAACTCTTTGCAATTTGTTTTTCAATCAATGTTACATGCATTTTCCTGTGTCGAGCTGATAGCAACCCTTCCCTTTCCCCTCAGTCAGCGGCGACCGTACATCCTAAATGAAAATGATTGAGTTCCTCCCCTTTTAACCTCCTTCTTTCTTCCTTTGGGATGGGGTGGGTCGGACCGAAAGGGAAGGAATAAATGACAGTAGAGTATGATTGAAATGAAGAAGGGTGTATAGTGTGTTAAAGGGATGTGGCGTAGCCAAAAAGGATAGGAGCTTGTGGTTGTAATAGATCGGTTTGAGGGGTGGTTGAACAGCGTGTCAAGGCTGGGTCAACCGTTTGTTGAGAGGGTTGGAGCAAGGCCAACAAAACGAGAGTCAGTGGCTCAATTGACTACCGTATAGTTTATGGAATGTAATGCTATTATTGGTTGGTGGAAAAGGGAGGGGCGCAACGGCAGAGGGGCCGTCGCCAATTAGAGTGATGCATAACCATGACCGGGGACTATCAGCAAAATAGATTAATTAAACTTGTTGTCTTATGGAGTTGGGGCCCGACTTTCATAGTGTTAAGGCATAAGGGCGTACCGCAATGCAAAAAAAAAACAAAAAAAAAACAACACCAACGTCTGCAGTCTTGCGGAGGAGTGAGGGATATTGAGTAGGTGTCATGGGTCCCGCTCCCCCTACGCCCCTTAACAGCCAGCCATAACAAATCGCCGCCTCCGAATGCATTCATGGGCCATCTGGAGACCAGATTATGAGACCACGTCAACATTTCGTGTTGAGGAAACGTCAACCACCCGTGGTTTCCATCTACCTTATCGGCCACTTTCATGTTCATCAACGTGTTAAACACACGGATGATTGACTTTTAAATGTGTAATGCGAGTGTGAACATTAAATGTTCTTGCCATCTGTTACAAACACGCAATATCAAACCCGCAAAATGCATCAACAGGGGATTTCCAAGTCCCGGGCTAGATTTTCAAAGAGCTGAGGTTCAATCTCAACTGCTATTAAAGCAAAGTGTTATGTCACAATACAAATCACCATGGTAATTAATGACAACGCATGCTTAAGATCAATCTTATCTTTGTGAATCAATCTCTGCCCAGTCTCGATTTCATAAAGCACTATTGAACATCCATCCATCTACAAAGATGAGTTGTCAATATAACTGATTTGTTTTGTGACATCACACTTTGCTCATAAAGGAAGATAGATACACGTCTTAAGATCAATCTAAGCTCTTAGTGAAATGGACCCTGAAAGGCTGTAATTTTGGTGTTTTTCGAAACTGTTGCTTTATTCAAGTTTGCTTGAAGAAGACAATAAATGCTTTGACAATGTTGCTGTAGCGATAGCCGACAATTTATTTAAACGTAATGTAGTCAATTGCTACAGCGAAAATGACAATAATACCTAGATATATCAATGTTCTAATTGCGAAATAATATTGACACCTTTGTGATGAACAAGATAATGTTAAATTGCGAGGAAATCCAGTTTCAGAAAGATACTGTTTTACACAGAGATAATGTTTGAAACCAATTGACTTTTTTAAGCAACTGACAACTGGTCTATAACAATCAACGCCTGTCAACAAAAGACTGGATTTCAACCCGGCAATATGGCAATATGGCAATATGGCAATATGTCGTTCGCTTAAAGGAAGGGGGGGATAACATACCTTTGGTAATTACTCCAAATATATATGTACTTGGTAAAGAGCACTGGAGGGCTGTTGATATTATAACACAATGAAACGACATCCTTTGTAATGTAGTTTTAGAGAAAGTGGTAATTTTTCACAGACACAAAATGTAAGCTGAGAAAGGCTTCAGGCATGAATCTTTTCCCAGGCATCTGAAAACACACTCACAATTCTATGCAACAAGTGTTTGTTTGTTTTTTCTTTCATTATTTCTTGCTACTTCGATGATCAATTGAGCTCAAATTTTCACAGGTTTGTTATTTTTAACGCATTATGTTGTGATACACCAAGAAAGGATTCTGGTCAACTACCAAAAGTAGTAAAGGGGTAAACAAGAGTTGATTTTTTCCCCTCAAATATTATCCGAGCTGGGTATAGAATGATTCACTGACAAAGATGATCTAGTGAACATACCCTGGACATCCGGTTACACATTCACCCCCTGGATAGACTAGCCACATCGGATAAAAGTTTTCTGAATTTGACGAAAAGTTTTGATTCAGGAGTTTTGAACCAGGCACATTGTAAGGATTCCACAGCCTGCAAGTATTTCGTCGCTCTAATGACGGGAATTATGCTTGGGTCAATGACAAAACGTCTGCTTGCCTGTATATATCGTGGGGTCACTCCAAACTATGGCTGAGTTTGTCATTTTGTTTTGTCACCAATAGCTCTCCTCGTTTATTTGGTTGATTTGGGACACTGCACTCCTGTTGTGTATTTGTTTGTTTACATTGTCAAGCTACCGGTAGTTATTTATTTGTTTTTATTTGAATAATTTTTTTTAAGGATTCTTTTATCTTGATATAAGGAGGGTCTGGCAAACTTTTTTTTTTTTTTTTTTTTTTTTTTTTTTTTTTACTTTTGTTTCGAGCCGGTTAATTTTAAATGTAAATATTTTCTATTTTATTGTCCGGAAATTAAAACTACATAAAGTGAAATAAATAAATAAATAAACAAACAAAACCATAAAAAAGGGATTTGTGACCTTGGCAACAAATACTCATCTCGGAGCCTCTTAACGGAGAGAACCGGAAAAGGTTCGCATCTCTACAATACAACTTACAATAAACATTTGTGTATAAAAATAAATATTATGAATTACAAAGTGTTGAAGAGGGACTATTACTAATACAAGAACACGATTGAAACCACCCATTGCCTCTTCAACTGAAGCTATAAATGCTGCGTAAGTGTGATATAGCCCATAGTTCAACTGTGCACCCATGGCAGTTAACAATGGGTTGGTTCGAATCCCAGTCATGACACTTGTGCCCTTGAGCAAGCTAGGCACTTCACCATTATTGCCTCCTGTAAAAGTTAGGGAAATTCAAGGTAGTGCACTTTGGTTGACAGCCCAAACCGGTTAAGTGTATAGCCCTCATCTTGAAGTGGCAGTCCGGCCTTGTTATGTTAGGCGACATCTCATTAAAAAATATATATACATGGATATGTCTGTGTTTGTTCTTGTATGCCTCTGTCGAAGGTCCGGTTTGGATTGAAAGCCAAGGCCATCTCCCCTACTAATTTTATATAATAAAAATGCGACGCTAAAATACCAGCTTTTTTCACACGCATATAATGGTCAATTGAGTATTATTAAGGTTTTTTAATGAATTTCAAGGACTCAAATATGCTGTTGAAAACTTGCCTAAGGCACATTGGTTTCTAACAACTGGGTTTACAGTCTGGTACGTGCAATTGCTGCCAAAAAAACAATTACCGGAAGGTATTTTTTCTCTAACGTAAAATTGAATCACACGACTTCGAGGACATAAGCCCCCTCAATAAGATTTATATAAATTCATTCGATTTAAAATATAAATCGAAGTAAGAGGTAGCCCAATGGTGCCGGTGTACCCACGCCAGCGCGTTATTAAGGTTACTGACCTCAACGTTTCAATCAAGATATTGTGATGGTCTTCAAGAAATTACTACCATCTGCTCAACATTTCAATGTGTACCGAAACATGATCTTCACGAATCAAGGAACAATGTCTGTGGATTCACATTCTGCGTGTGATTTTATGATTCAGCCCCTGTCAGCAGTACACATGTTTTCGATGTATGCTCGGCAAGTACCAAGTTTGGTAGAAGTGACGACTGAGAAGTGAAGTTCCAACTCGGGGTATTCTGGAAAGCACCAGAAGCCATTTCCTAGCCACCCTTCAGTACATCGCATATCAATCTACGCACCGGATCAACTCGATTGCCTGCAAAGTTGCTTAATAATGGTGACACATACATGCACATCCCACCTGCTTGATAATGATGATGGTTGCACGGACGCCTTCATACACATCAAGGCTTAGCCTACCAAGTTAATTACAAACTTCGGAATATAATGAAGACAAAACAGCATGAGTTAAATTTGACCTTTGAAAGTTATCAGCCGCAAATTAATTCTTGACGCAAGCAGTGTTGCACGTAGCATTGTAAGACAGTGTTGCAAGTAACACTGTTTCATTCCTTGCAATCATTGAAACTTTGCGCATATTATTTGAATCGATATTTGCGCCGGAGGAAAAAAACATTAAAACGTGTACAAAGAAAATAGGACCTTACTTAGATAAAACAACACGGATTAAACATGACATTTGAAAACAGCTAAAAATAGTTTCCAACTATTTGGGAAACTACGCGGCACGTCATGGACGTCATGCATCATTTAAATCCAGAGCACAAGAGGCGCTTGATAAAATTGTTTGTTTACTGCAAGATGTCTGTTTTCTGTAAAAAGCTTTGGACGAAATACATGTAGTTGTTGACTAGTGAATGTTGCTGCCACTGAACAACCATCTTCACTCTAAACATCCTGGGTCAGAATAATTTACTAATCGAAGGGTTAACATGAGACCTCTTACTGACCGAGAATCCGAGGCTGTCGTGGTGTTTGGACTCAATTTCTGGTCACGGCCTGAAAACGGGCCGCGCTGACCCGAACACAAGTGTGGTCCTCAATCAAGCAAATCAGGCATAGACAAGTCTTGCTATGCTAAATACACTCCTGGGTCATGACCCCTTTCTGGGTCAAGCTAACCCGGAAACTGGTGTCAAAGATGGGATTCTGCGTCAGTTTGACACAGTTTCCGGTCGGCTTGACACAGATGCTGGGTCGACCAGAAATGGGCCAGGTCAACTTTGACTCGGAGTCCGGGTCAACTCTGACCGAGAGATCTTAAGGCCCACTTTGACCGGAGTCTGGGTCAATTTTTATAGTAATGTTATTAGAAATGGTGTACCAAGTAAAGTACCGGGGCTATGCACTATACTCGCGACTGATTCCCTGTTATATATTTTCTTAGCAAATTGAGCATTGTTCTCTGCTAGAAAATTAAAAGTGTTGTGACCTATCTGCAACCTAAAAACTCCCGGGTTCTATAGTATCTGACCTATTTCTCGGTCAGACTCGGATTCTGCGTCAGTTTGACACAGTTTTAGACCACGTGACGCAGACTCCGGGACAATTCTGACCCGGGAGTTTTTAAGAGTGTGGAATAGACAGAAATGTTGATATCAATTTCATCGACAAACATACAGGGATAATTCTAGCTAGTTTTGCTCTTTTTAGAGGTTGATCTGTTTTGAAACCGATGTAGGATACCATGGATCATGGGAGCCATGGGGACAGTTCCCCTTTCATTAAAGGAACTATGCACCAGTAAAGGTGCAAACCAACCAAAGTGAAAATATAGCCGCACTGACAGGGAATGAAGTTTTGCCAAAGTGCACACTTAACTCAATTTCCCCAACTAATTAAGGTTTTCAAAGACATGGCTTCTTGAAGTGTAGGAGTGTTCCATCGTCAAAAGGTAATTGATGGGGGTAGACTGTAAAAGGGACACTTTTTTTCACAAGGCTGATCTATCACAGCACAGCGTATGCGTTCCTACGTAAAGATTACCAGTTAAAAATGGAGGGAAGCGAACACTGCCAGCTTTTGAAACAGTTTTGGACCTTCGGTAACCAGTGGCGTAAATAAGGGAGCGGGGGCACAGGGGCACGTGCCCCCACTGATGTCCATGCCCATCCCCGTGCCCCCATTTGATTTCTTGACATTTGAGATTAAAAATTACCAGAGTAATATACTACATTTTATAAAAAGAACAATTACGGTGATAATTTCAATGTTTTTTTTTAAACTACACTTTTCCATTTACGCACAGATAGAAATAGTGTATGGTTTTTACAGTCACGTCAGATTATCTTACAAAAAGTGCTAAATGGCACAACAAGAGTGATGAAAAGGGGCTTGTAAATAAGCAAAAAGCAACGCGAAAGCTACAGTTTTAATTGGTCAGAAGTGCGCCCTAGAACCATTGGTGCACCCCTTGTGGCCCCCTCCTTTAATTTTACCCTATATTTTCGGCGCTGTCAGTAACAAAATAATATGCTTGGTTTAACAGTTTTATGATATTGATCTTTCGCAAAATTTGTTGTACCCGTTCGTCAGAAAATAACTGCTGCCGCCCAAAAGTAATTGCAAGGCAACAAATAAACAGCCCTAGTTAGACCGGGGAGCGTTAAGACTGGGGAGTTTTAGATAGCACCTCAGACTGTTACATGCCGGTCTAATGAAATTAGCTCACGCTCATCGTTGTGAAGCTTCGCGTGTGAAACTAGGGTAGAATAAAAACATTGAGAAGGCTGTTTTTCTGAATAACGAAGACGGTCTGCTTTCTAATTACCATTTCCACTTGCCGTGCACGGACAGTGCAAGCCGGGGGCATGTGTGTCTGTCTATGAGCCCGTAAATGTACGAATAATTCTCATGCATTCACGGGCTATTAGGCAAAACATTTCATACAGAAACACAACCTGCAGTTTGCCTCGCGGCAGATATTTCAAATTATGTCCTTCGATTCGGTTACAAGTTGTTAAAGTTGGCATGTGCTCAAAGTATGCTGCGGAAAAATGTGACATGGGAAAAACAACATTTTGGCTCATGGTGTCAACGTTAAAGATAACAGTACAACATAAAGTCATTATTTAAATTGTCAATATTTAAGTGCGCATGAAATTGCCTCACTTATGTATATAAGTAAGATTAGAAAATGTGCATGGTGGGAATACAATCTAGTAAATTTTGAACAGAGACCATGATAAAACTCTCTCTATGAGATGTGGTGATTTAAAAAAAAGTTTAATGTACAATGATCGTCTCAACAACAAATGCCGGTAAATTTCTTATGGGCAAAAGAAACAAGCTATAAGTTTGAATCATAACCCACAGTATAGACATAAAGTAATCACAAAGCAATACAGAAATATAATAGATGTTGATTTTTGCATCAGGGATAAAGAATATAATGTGGTTTTTACCCCTACACCGATGTGTATAAAGCACTGTATATACTCACTTTCCCGAGTTCTGTGGAACAGAACAGTGGGTTTTTGCCTGCTTTTTCTTCTTCTTCAAAAAAGTAATGTGTATGCAATACTTAACAAGTGTTAGGGTAAAACAAAATTAATATAGAAATTGTGAATTTCATCAGCAAGCACTCGACAATTCGTGTTCATTCGGGTTCAATTCGGGTTCAATTCGGGTTCAACTCGTAAGACAAGTTTGTCCGATTGCACTGCACTCGGGCCCATTATTTGTACAAACTGGATGCATTCATTTACACTTCAAAACATTGGTTTGACGACCAGATGCAGGTTATATTACCAATTTCTCATTGCGGGAAGTATCAGTCATAAATCTGCCAGGTTTTTGGAAATCAAGTTCATGTTTCCGTTTTCTTCAACGGACGATCTCTTCCGACATATTGATTTTGTCCGGACGTTTGATCACAGAATTAGACCACCGTACATTAAATCATTTAGTGTAGGGAACATGTTGTGCAGAGGTTGGTTAACGTGGAGTTATAACATGGACATCAAAAACACACGACAGTATTATCCCAAAACATTTTTATTTTGTTAGTGTTCGGTTTGTCTTATGACATCAAAATACAAAGCACCGTGATAGTCATTTTTATGAAGTTCTAATTTGAAAGGTTAGTCTTGTAAAGTTTTCAAGGCAAAGTCTTCGTGTGAACATTTCGTCACAACGGGGGCTGAGGTTTTTTTGAGAAAATCGCATGGCTTTCAAATTTGTTTTTCCTTATCATACTTGTGAAAGTAGTCTAGCAAGCAGATTTTGTTTGTTAAGTGTGGCACTTCAATTATTGGCTTTAAAGACGAGAGCGTTCTGCACCGAAAACAAATGTCCATGTGGTCGATAGCTGTAAACAGTTAATTTTAAATTGTGTGAAAATACAGATTATTTGTAACTTGTCGTATATTTCAGCAACCGAATCATGGCAAGCACACAAAACATTCTCATAATGCACTTGACTCTAAAGGGTGGCTTACAAATATTATGCGTACACGAATTATATAAAGGTAGTACGAACAATGCATGGTTTGTATATGTACATTTTCTTATTAAATTAAATCTTACGACTTCCGCTGGGTGATGGTAAAATCTGAATTCCATTTGTAATAATTAGTCCATGACCGGTTAAGAAACATTCGTTTAAGTTAAAGCGAGGTTAGAACCACCCCACTTTCACGGGGACTCAACTGGAAAATTGGAGCATCACAAAACCCACTTTGACCTTGGAGCCCCTTTTTAGGTATGATCATCCAAAACGAGGAAGTGCAGTATTATTTCGACTGCGCAATCGACAGGTGATTTTTATGGACGCGCACAAAATTATCCCTTGTTTTACCCCCCCCCCACCAAAAAAAGGGGAATACATTTTAACCAGTTTGTTGTATAGTACGGTGGACTGTGTTTATTTAAAGTTGTGTAAAATAGATCTATTCCTGGAATCAACTGACCTAGTATAAGTTTCCATGATAAACCATAAATTATTCGAATCTACTCTCCTTTAATATCCAGGTAAAGGCGAATACTTTGTTACACCACCCTTTAGCATTGTTCAGGCGTGCCAATGATGGATCGTGCAACGGAAGGCTGACCTAAGACCCGAGGATGAAAAAAAGAAGAAACTTCTTCTGGAATTCTACGTCCTCGGCATTGACTACCAGCTGTTCATTCAGACAACATTGTAAATGTTAATTCATTTGGCAGAATTATTTAGAGCAGTTATCGATTGTTTCTGTTTTGATCAATGTGACCGAAGGAAAGGTTGTTGTGGATTGGGGGTTGCTCCGAGAGCTTACAGCCCCACTTCCTGTGAAAATAAAGAATTAATCAGCCAGAGGTTTTGATTCGGCTGTACACCTTATTCCGGATCCATCACTGCGGGGTTTCAAAGGCAGTCGTGTATTGTGACAGTATCCCCCGTGTCTCGCAAGGCAGATTTTCTCCATGTTTTATCATCAGCTTACTCCCCCGTTATCTCACTGCCACCTGAGTTCGTCTATCAGGGGTTAAATCCCACCTACGTTAAGTGATAGCTTGACTGAGTTGCAGTACTATCTCCTGGACAATCAGGGCGTGGTCTACCGTATTTAGTCACCATGAGGAGTTAGTTATCCCAACTCGTGACGATCAAGTGTACTTGTGTGGGTTGAACCATATAGAGTCCTTTCTCTATGGTTGAACGATAGCCATATGGTTGAACTTTCTGCCTGCTCATGGAAGGTGACAGCAACCCCCAAACCAGGTTTTTTGTATGACCTTAAATAGCTTGTTTTTCCCTTCAAAGTGTACGATTATTTGTAAACAAAACCAACAACAGCAACGAAAATACAACGATAACCTGTACCACTACTGAATCAGCAACGACAATGAAAAAAGGGACTGCAATTTAGAAAACAAGAAAGCAGTCATCAGCAGCAATCTCACATGATCAGGAATCAGAAAATGTTCCCGTTGTTCTTTCGGATTCTTTAATTACAAGATGGAAACATTACAAAATGGAAACAGAATATGGACCATGGTAGACATACTACAGGAATAAACGAACCAAGTGAACACTTGTTTATAGCAGAATGTTTGGTCACGTCAGGATGCACAGGTCCGTTACTTTCTGCCAAACCAGGATCTTTGGCAGCAAGACCGTTTCCCATCAGAGTCCAACGTAAAACCACAACACATGGATGAACAATCTGAATGCTTTTTGGTAAACTTAAAAACCCTCCAGCGAGGGACTTGTTGGTTGCAACGCCCCTGCAGTACATTGTCACTACAAAGCTGTCAAGCTTTTTCCACAGGTTTAAGAGGGTTTGTTTTGCTTTTTTCAACGATTTTTGTAGTGTGTTGTTTGCATATCCAGTTGATGCCAGGGTCAATTTGAGCTTGTTTTTCTGTTTAATTAATTAATTAAGTTGTATAAGTTGGTTGCATTAACCATTAACAGTCTTCATACCGATTTTGAGCACAAAGAAGTTTTTCCCTGCTTCCTTTTGACCAAAGCCACCATGACCCCTGTTGATTGACACCCCCTCTTGTACGTGGCAAGGGTATTATGATGAAGAACTAAACAGAGCGAACGATGTCCCTCCAGACAATGGAAATTGCGGCCCTCGTTGCAGGGTCTTGAAACAATATCCTCATGGGTATAACATTATACGAAATATTCCAAATGTGAAAAAAACCCAGCCACTTTGACTTTAATGCGAAAATGCTTGTCGAGAAATTGGAAGGAGGTGATGAATGAACTTACTAGTCACCCATCAGTACAAATAACTTCAATTTCAGTTAATGCCTGTGACAAGGACGATCAGTTGGGAGCCAGGAGCGACTGTCTGTGGGTGCAAGGCGTAGGATCATGACGGTATGCTGCGAATTTCACGTTATTCCTTTGGCGGTTATGACTAGTAAACAACGATTTCTGTGGTTTACCACTGGCATTACTGTACACACGCAACCACATCCAATCCAATCAGTGATTATACTGTTAAACGGGCCTTTCCAAATGCACAAAACATCTTACATATAACATTGTTGGGTCGACCAATTTGTATAGATTGGACCATAAACTCTATGATTAGACAATGCATCTCTATACGGCTTGTTGAATTTAATAACAGCGCACATACAGCTATTGTACAGGCACGATACATAGGGCCGTTCAAAAAACTAATAATGATAATATATACGGTCATAACTACTGCGGTAGAACATCGTGTTAAAATATTGATTAGGAACCGTGAGCTAACACTAAGCAGGGACAGTCCAACATCTTGATATAGTCATACATTCAGGCAGCATAGTTTGGTTTTCACTGAACATGCATTCATCAATAAAACACTGGGTGTTTATTGTAGCGATTAAAAACAATCATGTTCAATTCTAAATTTCTCGCACACCAAACCTTACAGTTTGTAACACAAATATAATCCGACAACTTTGTCCATTCATTTCAACCATTTGGTGGGATTCAGAGAATTATAGAGTGGCTCTAAACGGAAATCGATGAATTTAATACCCTCTTTTGTTTGTTTCTTTGTTTGTTTATTTTATTTTATTTTTTATCTAGCTTTGAAGCTAATAGAACTCCATTTATTCAATAACAACAAACACCAGACAATAATACATCAACCTCACATTAATAAAAGTCCATACTGCTATTATATATAAATCAATGAGAAACAAAATAATAAAATAAATACAGAGTAAATACAATTTAGCGTGACAAAATCACGTGATGCAAAAACCCAAGGAAAACAAAAACAACAACAACAACCAAAACTAGAAAAAGGTTCAGAAATGAAAATAAAAATCGTTATTGCAGGAGGTGAAACAAGTATTGCAACTCCATATACGATAACCAAAGGCAATATAAATACAAATACTTTCCCTACGGTGATGAAGCTATGCAGTTTGAAGATGAACATTACAAATGACAAAACTATTTTTCCTATACGGAGGGAGTAAAGGGCTTCATTTTGTGTGTACATGTAATCAAAAGAATCTTTCGATAACCTAGTATGTTCAAAAATGAGGAACTGTTTTAGTTTGTTCTTATATTTCAAGATAACATTATAATCTCTGTTGTGCACGTTTATTTTATTTATTTATTTATTTATTTATTTACTTCCTTATTTTTGATCAACCTGCTATTTTCTAGTCAGTCAGTTTTGTTTTTGTTTTTTTTTGGGGGGGGGTTGCGACAATTTTTTAAAATAGTAAATCTACATTTTATTTATTTATTTTTTTGGTAAGTCACAGTTTGTTTGAATAGTTAAGGTGATCGATCTACCTGACAGCTTCAATGGCAGTTAATCACTTTGAAAGTTACGGGTACCAGCTTTTAAAATAATTACCGTATACGGGAATAGACTGGTAATAGTTAATACAAGATTATTATAATGCAGTACCCGTGTTTTTATGGAGATTAAGTGCGCTATTACAATATCAGAAAATTATTAATATATTTTATATAGGCCTATTTTTAATGGTACTTATACAATTTACAGTCATTGTTACCTGTAGTGCCTGGCAAATCACTGTAAAATTACAGGAAATTTGATTTCAGTGCATGCTTAACATTTTGAAAAATATGCTGCAAACAATATGGATTGTTTTATATGCTTCAAGACTCCAATCCAGAAATTGTTATCCCGAGCGGAACAAAAACTATATTTAGCGAATCGTGTCAACTGGGCAGGTTGATACGAAAGTCACATGTTTTGTGAATTGTTGCTGTTCTAGATAACAGTGGCATATCCATCGTTATCGATCATCCTTGTAATTCAAATGCCAGCAGTGGGACATTCTTTTAAAATCCCGCTGTGAGTGCAGAATTGCTTCTTAAAGACATTGTGTACCAGTATTTATTTAGTCAAAAACAGAAACATTCAAACTTAAAACAATCAAAACAGCAAAGCCCGGGAAATATGAAACCCCAGTTTGAGACATGGAATTATTTTGACACGCACTGATTCCGGGTAACTAATCCAGAAATGGGTCAGATCCAACGGAATCCGGAATCAATTCTGACCCAAGAATGTCGAGTTCAATGCAAACAGGGCGGTCAGGTTGGCATAGTGGGATCTTGCCTTGCCTTCCACCTCTGGGACCCCGGTTCAAATCCCATCGGGGGCACTATGTGGATTGGGTTTTCAGTCCCTATACCTAATTGTGTTGGTTTGCCCTGGAATGATTCATGGGGTTTTTCCTGCCACATAAAAAAACAAAACTGAAAAGTTGTTCATTGTCTTCTCTGCATGGGGTTCTTGGCTAGTATAGTGAAGTTTGCTTTTCTGAGGGTCCTTAGCTTCGTAACCAGAACTAATAAATGAAATGAATGAAACAATGGGTTATATTTTTCTTTATAAAAACAAGGAAGCATTCCTCGGAGTTTCAACAATTTTCAACTGGAGATGATAAACTCTGAATAGGCCCCGTATGGCTTAACTGCCAGCTGGCCGGAGTCAAGTATTGTTATTGTTCTGAAAATGCGTTTTATGGGAAAATCCTTCCAACATCTGGATTTTTGCAACGACTTTGCTGACAGGATGAATAGACTTTTATTTCATCCCAGAAGGGTCAAGTTGTCAATCGGCTTTGCCTAGTTAAAGCATTCCGCGTCTGAGCACGCATTCAAAGAATTTTCCACTAGTAATCTAATTTCAGTTGGGAACCAAGCAAAACAGCCTATACCGGTTCCTGATTTTCATGATTGGCACGGCTGGCGTTGACCTCTGACATAAACTTGACAACTGAGATTAATTGAAAGCGTGTTCGTTTGAAAATGCATGTTTGTAAATAATGCAGGAGGAATGTGGTATTTTGGATTGTGGCCACTGAGATGTGCAAGTATGTTGGGCCTTTGTACCTTGAGCGATGTTAACACGTGTAGTGACTACGTTAATGAACTAAGCAAGGTCTACCTAAGTTGGCAACAGATTGTAATATTCACAGCAGCGCCCTTGAGCTGTTAGAATCAGGAGTTGTATGGTTTCAATCGTTATAGATTACAGGCCTGCATTGTACATTGTTACAGCTTAACACATGAGGTTGTTTGTTTAAAAGCACTTTCAAAACAATTGTTTTATTATTGTTCTCTCATTTACACAAAGTTGGACCCGTAGAGCATAATGAATATTTGCTTTACAGAAAAGATATAGTACATTTAATGGTTTTGGAAATTCAATGTATATTACAGGTATATAAATACACCATACAACCCACTTGAAACTCCTTTTTTCAAAGTGGGTGATAATGATAGTTGTTGCAAGGAGGATGGTTTTTAAATGTTGCAGCGGATTTGATTTCAAGTTCGTATATTTGGGCATTAATTCAGTTGCGACAATCGAAATTGCAACGTTGATTTCATGAGTAAACTGGGCTTTACCATGTGGCATCCATCTTGTATTTTTCCCACTTAAATCAGTGTAACGAAACCGAGGCTGGAAGGGCAAACAGTCTGGTCCTCTTTGGTACCTATTTGATTGAGTATGCGCGATTAAAGTTGAACACATGGGACTTGACACTAAAAGATGGTGGTCGGATGGCAAAAGTGTATTACCAGTTCTGACGGAACTCAAGAGAACTGTTATTGTGGTATAAGCAAAACCTTTTAATGATTGGATTTTCAAACCTGTTTTTTCTCTTGCAGAGACGTTCCACACCTTGTTCATGATATTGATTGTATTGAACGTTGAGATATGGTAATATTTCAACCATCTGTTCCAAAGTAATTCGTGTGGTGGCTCCAGGTCGTTACCCCACACAAGCCGACCTTCACAAAAAAGTGACCTTCATAAAAGGTCATTCAAGTCATAAACAACAATATTTTGGCTTAATTTAAAGGGTATTTGTACTGTAGAGCTACGGTTTGTGCAAGCATTAAGTTGGGGGCATGCTCGATTGTCCCCATTAAGAACACTCGCTATCTATGGACTAAATAAAGACCGAAACTACGTATCAACTGAGAGTTATATTGCTCAATTCAATCAAAGGCCAGCGGAGCTGGTACAGCGCAAAATGCCACAATCCCTCGCGAGCCTTCCCAGTGTCCGATTTATGGTGATGCTTTACCATGACAGTAATGTCAAGTCCCACAAAAATATCATAATCTCAGACATTCCAACCTTCCGATGATTCTGGGAATCTTGTCTTACGCAAACAAAACTAACCTGACGTCATCATCACAATAATCTCAGCTGTTGTGCCATTTATACGTTTTGAGGATTTTGAAATGAAATTAAACAGTTTTTGCTCACTATTAAAACCGTTGCCGTAAACGCCGATTGTTCGTTTCCAGTAAACAGTGATCCTCGAAATGCAGTATTACAATCCTTCACGCACAATTACCTGTCTTCACTATCATGGGAATACAATGATCTAAAGAAAAACAACCTTCGGTTAAGGCAAGGACGATAAACGCCGATGGGACTAATTTTCACGGCAGGAGTCAAGGAATGTATTATAGAACTAACTTGTGAAGGTTTAATTGTGGTTAGGCAACTGGACATTTTCAGTTGTCCTCCGGCAACTTGTCACATTAAATTTTGCAAAACTAGATCATGTTATACTTGTCAATAAACTGCTATGTTATTTGATAGAACATGTTTTTTTTCTGGAAACAAACCATCCTAAGGAAATGAGTGTAGTATACAAAAATACAAAAATATAAAGCCTTATTTTCTCCGCGAGACACTTTGGATGGTGTGCAAGAATTTTACACAAGTGAACGACCATGTTCCCTTTTTAATACCGAAAGGGTAAGCAGAAAGAAGACTGCAGGACTTGCAATCACAAGGTTGAGTGTTCGAATCCTACCAAGCAAACCGCTAATTTCGCAATGACTATAGAATTATAAGTATTGTCGTCTAGTTACCGTTTCACAATTCCTTGGTTTGTGCAATTCGTAATCATAGATGTATGAGAGAGATTGGCTGTTGCCAGCTTGGTGTTTAGATCCCCTTGTGGGAGTTTGCCGAACGGTTCCCTTGACGGGAAGATCATCTATAAACAGACAGTGTTGAGGAATGTCCCCATTGAGGACGTGCTCGGTTTGAGTTTGTCTACAAAACCAATGTGGAGGTCTTTATAAAAAAAAAAGTCCTCACAATTGAAAAATAAAAGTTCATGTTTGCCGGCCTAAACATGATGGCGTGTACACACGAGGGGGAGTTACAGACCTTGAAAACGCCCTGAACCACAATACAATACAGATCTTGTGGAACAGCACTGCGATCGTGCAACAGAACACGATCACCTAAAGTTATGGCGTTCAAGGGACTTTCGACATTTGGTGCAGCGTTTAAACGTAATAAAGAAAGGATTCGCATCATATCAATTCACAATACACAATAAAGAATGACACTTTCCGTTTTTAAATGTTTCTCTTTATTTGTAAGCTTAACTGTGGAAGCTAATGTCCCCATTTAAGCCGAACATATAGGACCTTGCCGATTCATATAGTCTTATTAACTCTGGAATAATGTATAATTACTTATACATACCAGCTGCTCTAGAATGCATTGCGGTCTCACCATCTCTGTTCAAGCACAACACATTACTAAGGATTCTTGTGAGAAAGTGCGTCCCTACACAAAGATGATGAGCCTTGCCACTTTATTAAAACGCAGATTAAAAGAAAAAACGTTTCTACTGTCTGGGCTGATCTTTTTTTATGCATTATTAATCTTGTTCAGCAAAGTGTTTTGTCAGTCCGTTTTCGATATTACATAAAACATTTTAACATTAAACTTAATGCTCTTGGGGATACAGATGATGAGGTAAGCGCCGCCCCGTCAAAAATGCAATGTGCTCCCCATCAATCAAGTCGGTAGGAACCGACATTAGAGGCCGCAGAAGAAAAACAAATTTATGTAAGTTTTTAAAATGATATTATGCAACGAAGGTTGACGACTTACTGCATTGCCGCTGTCATTGACTGTTGATGACAGAACACTGAGTGGTGAAGGTCGCAATCTCAAAGAAATTCCGGTAACATTGAACAGATGCAGCATAAGGTTCAAAGGAAAGTTCCGTCTGTCACAAGCCATGATTTTTGTAACCGTCATTCGTGATCATAACTCATTATGAGTTTAATATTACAACAAATATGAGCAATAATAGTCTTTTGCAGGGAAGGATCCGTTTGGGTCTAAATTTACCATAAGTCTAAAATTACCATAAGTACATATCAAGCAGACATTTAAAAAAATATATATATAGAATTTAAAACCCCAGTTAGTTAGGGTGTTATGGCCGAGAGGTTTAGAGCATTACATTCTAGTTCTGTTTTTAAGTCATTGGGTTGTGGGTTCGAATCCCAGTCATGACATGACACTTGTGTCCTTGAGCAAGATGTTTTACTATAAGTGCTTCTCTTCACTCAGGGGTAAACATGGGTACCTGCAAGGGGAGAGGTTGATATTGTGTTTGGAAAAGCCTTCGGAGCGCCACGGCAGCTGGGCCTATACTGGCCATGGAGCTGAGAAAGATTACATTAATGTTATTGGCCCAATGCACAGGGCAGTAATGTTAAGCGCATGGATACTTTATTGTAATAGGGCATATACCATCAATTTAAATAAAATTAAGTTAAGCTAAAAACATTGTATGGTGTATAAAATAATTATTTTGTAATCACAAAAGGCATCCACATTCCGGCCATTTTGGTAATTAAAAGTTTAGTGTTTATTCCGTTTATTGCATACTAATTGTATCCTCACACTAAAAATGTAAAATATTTTGAAGAAAAAAGATAATTTGAATGAACTCGTTCACAATTATTTTACTTTTATTTAAAATCACTTTAGTGATATGGTTGTTTTTCAAAAGAATGTTTGGAATTAAAACTTCCAGAAATAACATCTCATAAAATTATCAGATTCAGGGTTCAGAATAAATACTGGGTGAAAATATGGAGAAGACCCCCCCCCC
>CM021532.1:13865894-13881026 GCA_010994315.2 Pisaster ochraceus
ATTTCAACGTAAGATTTTACAGTTCTTGTTTGACGATTGACTGCCACGTACGTAATGAATAAAGGTGTTGTGTGAATTAATTTTATTACAGTATACTGATAGAATCAAAGGAAGAGGTGTTATAAAACAAATGTTGACTGCTTTGTCTCGTGGTTCGCCTCGGGAATATAGGCGGCTCCGGGGATCACCGAGAGTGACTAGTTTTACTACGCCACTCGAAACAGTCAATATTTGTAGAATATCACACTCCTTGTTGCTGTGGATCGACCAATCAGAATCGAATATAAATAATAGTAGTAGAAGATAAATAATAGTAGTAGGAGCCATAAATGTTATAGAATTTTCAGAGGGTAGGTTTGACGAGTTTTCGTGTTTGTTTTGTGTTTATTGTAAAAAGATTTCTAATTACAAGATTTATATGTGACATTGTATGCGTTCTGTTTGTCGTCGTGCATGCATTGTCCAATATATTTCCTCAGTGAAATATTGCTTTTTCGTTTCACCCAGCTTCGCCTCGTGAAAAAAAGTCTTTGTTGGGTGATCATTTTGCAAATCACATTAATTTTAATGATATCCCACCCCAAAGAGAACCACTAAGTTGCCAAACAGTGGCTCAGATTGCACCATGGAGCATTTAGGAACCAAAAGCTTCGGGTGCCCTTAAGCGGGCCCGGACTCCACGCCGTAATGGCTTTGCACTCTGCGCAAGCGAAAATTCCCTGCTTACCCATGAAATACATTTGACGTAAGCGCGGAAGTCCTTGTTTCCTTGCCCGTTTCTGGGGCTAGGCTTCGTGAAGGTAAGGTTTGAGTTATTAAGCTTTGACAGTTTTCCGTACGAGAAATGGGCCCTCATATCCATGACGTCACTGTAGTGTAATACAAAAGTGAAAGGCCGCAAGGGCTAGTGAATTTATAGAGATTAAAATGGCCGATGTTGCCTTTGTCTACAATTAATCGCTCTCAGATTGATAAAGGCATGCATAAAGCAGACCGTACAAAACAATCTCTTACAACAAAATCGTTTAGATGTCGGTTTATTCAATGAGGCTACTTTCAATGGTTCATTCCATTGGAACTCCACCACAAAGTTAAAGGAAATAAAGTTCAGGGTTAGTTTTTTACAGTCGGATTGATGCCTTTATCGGTCAAATTGTTCTTAAAGGGTGACTTCATATTCCACAACTTTTGTAAATAAACTGACAAAACTCAGTCAATTATAATAAGTAATGTTCCTTTCCTTTTTTTTAAATAAAAGCCAATCTATGGTGTGTTTCGGGGAGGCTGTGCTATTTTGTACAAGAACCGGATCCAGACCAGCGGGGCAAGCTCCGCTGGGTGCTTCCTCTTGAGCGACAGGATCTTTGCTCATGCTCGGAGACCAGACCAGGGGGCGTGTACATGGTCATCCCAAAGAGGGCGTTTCAACCATACTACACGGACCATCCAATCTTTACGGACAACCAAGAGGTTATACGCAACTACTTCAAGTGCCATGGTAAAATATAAACTACGATTTGAAACTCTATACTCGTAAAAATGATGACAATCAAAAAATGACTAAAATTTATAACCTACCCAGTATACGCTCGAGAATGTCGTACGCGGTCATATCTTGCACGCAGGAGTAAGGGAATAATTGGCGACGAGTTCTTAAACGGCCGTTAAAAACCGGCAGGGTCGTGGCCTTTATCGCACGGCCACGACCCTGAATATGTACTTCCAAAAAACAAGATTTGCTGAATATGTACTTCCAAAAAACAAGATCAATGAATCATGTTTTTACACGGTCAACCTAAACTGCATAAAACAGTTAGACATAGCGAAAATCAAAGAAGAATGACAGACGACCAGTTGCTTTTTGACTTGATGCCTCTTTTATGGGTTACCATACTTGAGCGCGCGCGTTATTGTTAGAATGGATCGGCCTCACGCCTAATTAAAATGTGCTAGATTCTAGCCCATTTTGATCGAGCAAGGCACGCTGGGAAAAAAATGTGCGGCGAGATCGATCACCCCTGGGAGCGAGGATGACTGGTATCCTCTCAATGTTCTTTGATCTTGTGATGTCTAACTGTATGCAGTTTAGGGTGACCGTGTAAAAATATTATTCAGTTATGACCCAGTTGGTTCTGTTCCTTGCTCTATGGTTGGACTAGCTATAGTTCAACCATGCAGCGTTCGAGTGACATCTAGATTGACTATGGTTAAGTCTAGTCGACTTTTGTCAGCCACCCGAACTTGCTCATAATAGAGACTAATTAGCCTTTTTGGGGTATGGTGGACACTAAAGGAGTACACCGTGTGATTTGGGTGTATACAGACAACAAATTTACCCAAACCTAGTGTCGTAAGTATTGTGTCCGCCATATATCAAAAAGGCTTATGGTAACTAGAGGTATCGATTACGGCGCATTGCCCATGGTAGTGAGGCTGTGACGAGAGGTATCGATACGGAGCGCTGACATGGCAGCGCGGCTGGCTTGGTCCTTCCTTGAACTATATAATCTCAAAATTTAAGTAGTTCGAAGCGCTATTTCTGATTGAAGTCTTCTGATTGAAGTTCACTGTAAACATCTTTTCATTAAAAAGGGAAACGGCAATAGGCTTCTAATTAAAATTCAATAATGATTAGATAAAGTTACCAAAACTGCGCACTGTATTGTTTTGTACATTTTCATTCTCAGGTGACTGTCAGGCTAAAATGCAAGCTGGTTACAACTCCAGTGGTGTTCACACCATTTACCCACCGCAGTATACGGATGGCTTGCGAGTGTATTGCAAAATGGGAACTCACAGAGGTTGGATTGTAAGTCTATTCTAGTATCATTACTTTCTGTAACTGTTAGTCTTAATGGTAGGGTCATGCTGATTTATACTTATAGACAAAGTTATCAAGACAGATACAATAAAATTCATCAGATGTGAAAGCTTCAGCTAGATACAGTGTCTATCTTGCTGAGAGAACAGCAAACAATTGTCATTGTATTTTTACAAGAAAGTCGTTCTTCTTACGTTAAGCGAGGTGACAGCGGGTACACACCGCATCTCTAACGACAGCATTCGCGAACGGACACCAACCCTCAGAAAACTCAGAAACGATTCATGCATGAATCGTTTCTCAGACTCAAATATTTCAAGGGTTGAAATTTATTCAAACTATAACTATATTACATTAAAGGGAATCCTTTCTCAAAAATAGTTATCAAAAGCTGAAGTGCTTCTCACCAAGTAAGATTTTTGGTTGTTTTCTTTTTGTATAATCACCAATCCAGAGACTACCTTTTAAAGGATAGGCTAGCCCTTTTGGTCGAGGTTTTCATAAGTACTTATGTGGACAAAACCAATAATGTTTTGTCGAGTATTTTATAAACTTGAGACCGGTCACTTGCACTGGAACTATTCTGAATGTAATTCCTGATATAGGCTTACACCTTATTCTGGCTTTCTTGAAAGTGACAAATTTGATTTAAGGAATTTTGCAGGGTCTTTTATATGGCAACTTGTTTATTGAAATTAAGACAGAACTAAATTTACTCATCAAGAAGCACTGGTTATCATTTACTTTAAAATACCAATGCAACTATGCTGAAATCATGAACTCTGATCTTTAGACATCATAACGAAAACATACAAACAAACAAACATACACCCCTACCCACAAACACAACAAACACACAAAAACAAACTTACAAGAAACAAACTAATCGGCCTAACGGTACAATAAACAGATAAACAATGTTTACGGAAAACTTAAAATACACTTTTGATGTTATTCTTTGTACAAAAGTAGAAATAAAATATCATCTATGTACAAATTAAGTAAGAGTACCAAATTCTTTGCGTTCAAAGGAAAAAAAAATCATAATTGTTTTTTGTTCGAAACTTTCTTCATGGAAACAGCAGTTAATTTGTATACATAATTATGCTTGTAAAGTCCCAAGCTGTAAGTAATCATTGTCCCATGTTTTTCATAAACACAAGATTCAACCTTTGAGACTGATTATTCTACTTTTTAGATAAAATCACTTCCGTCTTGAAGATACCACTTATTTTATACTTGAATTTAGCTTCCATTTTTAAGCAAGTTTATTGCATCTTGAGTAATTACACTCTCCGCTAACGCGTGTTCACATTGCTTGGATGAGTAATCTCTTCTCGGTTTCATTTCTTTCTCAATAAGGTTTTCCAGAGACGGTTTATGAACGGGACTCTTAATTTTAATCGATCATGGGCTGAATACAAGGACGGCTTTGGTACTCTGACAGGGGAGTTTTGGCTTGGGAACAAGATACTTCGGATTCTGACTAACGGTGAAGACGAGCGGAAGAAGTGGGTGGTCAGAATGGATCTTGAAGACGAGGATGGCACGAAGTATTCTCACAAAAAACAACCATTCCGCGTTTCTGGCAATGACTACATTCTGCACGTGGGAAATCCTCGCAATAGTTAGCTTGTTTTTTTCTCTTGTGTGTGACATAATAAAGTATCATTCTACAGTTTTATTTATAAGGGAACGGCAACAGATATCGCTCTACTAACACTTTAAGAGAATAGGCTTTATGTGGGCATAATATTCAGCGTGCATTCATTTGACCCTCGTGATGGATAAAGAAAGATATTCGGGTCTAAAAAATACTCAGATTGTTGTTTCAGTTGTAAAAACTGTTCTAAATCGAGGCTTACGCGAAGTCTGCTGTCACTTGCCGAGGATTAGCTTGGTAGGTTCAAAGAATGGAACCGTGCAAAGTTTCTCAACATAACTTTTTATACTTTTTAAAATTTGATACTTGCTTTGTTCCTCTTTTTCAGTTTCGAACGAAAATCATATTGGAACAGAAAACGGAGTCCTTCGAGATGAAAACATCAACGCATCCAGCATTGGCAACTATTCTTTACACGGTTGCTTAACCAGATATATACGACTGAATGGCGACCAGAATAAAGGATGGTGTCCAGCCCCTGATGACAAAAACCCCTGGCTTCAGTTTGACTTGGGGAAAACGGTGGAGATTCAAGGTGTAGTTATGAGGGGAGGCAATAAGGGATGGGTGAAGAAGTACCAAGTGAAGTACCGGTGTTGTGATCGCGATGCCAGGTGGCAAAGTGTTATGGCATCTCCGCATTCAGACAAGGTGAGTTCACAATGACATTGTTAGCATTATTATAAAACACTTCACACCATGTTTGAGATCAGGAAAATTTGAATGTAAATTTCAGTTACTCTAGAACATAGTATAAGGGCCTTTACACACGAGCAGTAATGGAACGAATAAATTTACCCTGATAAGGTTAAAATGTTATCGAGTACGCCATCACTATAACGGAGAACACAATATAAATCAGTCAGAATTAAATGTGACAGTGAGGTACATGTAGTCATATTTATTCCTGTAAATTACGATAATGAACTTGTTTTCTACCACGAAACGATGTATCACAAACTACTGTCATATTTCCTCTCAACAGATATTTAATGGTACAGGTGAAAAATCCCAGAAAGTTGAAAGCAACTTTTACGAACCCATTAAAGCACATGATATTCGAATCATCCCAACTGAGTTTGATAGTGACGTTCCAGTGGTGAGAGTTGAACTTCTTGGCACAAAAGGTGAGCATAATAACTTTATTACGTTCAAAATGAATCTAAATTTGATAGTATATTAAAATGATTGAATTTACTCCTTTTATGTGCACAGGCGATATGTTTGATAAGGCTGACAAGCAACCATTCTCAGCCTACGATAAGGACAGCGATAGAGATGAGAAAAACTGTGCTAGCTTGTCTCAGCAAGGATGGTGGTACAATCGCTGCCGTAACGTCTCTCGGACTGAATATTCTGACGAGAATGTAGGTAGATTTGATCAAATAGTGAAAGTTGAGTTTAAAATACGAATATTCCCGTAATGAGGAAACGCTATACCACTGTACCAGAGTTAGCTGGCGAGTATGCACATGTAGATCGTTTTGATCAAATAAACACAGGTCAATTGGAAATACAAAGCGACCCTAAAATGGAAGTCCAAGAAGCAGACAGTTTAAACTAGAGTTATATTAAGTTATCTCGTATAATCTGTACGAGTATGTTACAAGTATCCTATCATAGTGACTGGTAAAGAGGGTTTCTCCCAGCAAGTTCTCCCAGTACTTTCTGCACCCAACTCCAATAAACAGTGAATTGCCGTAAAACATACAAGCCCTCGTGAAGATGCAGCAAATGTTTTCCTTTAGACCAGCACGCTGCAGCGGTCTGCAAACTTTTAGTCCGGCGAAATGAATTACTAAGGCACTCGGCTGCGACCTACCCGTCGATCTCCAGCCGATTGAACCCCCCTGCTGCACTGGTAATGTCATTAAAAAAACAGGCTTAACATGAGTAAATTATTTGTTGAGGCAGTTTGTTTTTATTATACATTTTTTTAGGAGTAATAGCATTTAACTGATAGTAACCGTTAAGGAAATTTACAATGTTTTAAAGATAGATCGATAGTGAGGCAATCTTTGTTCCCGATGGAATGATCAAAAGTGTTACAATAAATCTTATCCCTTCTGACATAGTTTGGCGACCCATCTGAATTTTGTTGCGATGCGTTTCGTCAGTTTAAGTCACGATGACCAACAGCTGGCAAAATAAAATAAAAAGACCTTTTCAGCAATTCACTATTGCTGAAGCCTTCAACTCGGACGCACAGCCCTGGGTTAGAGGGACACACAAATAGTCTGGTACCCTGGCACCCGTATGATTCTGCGTCGGAATCAAGCGACTTTGGCTATAACGACTTTGGCCGTTGGCTTCAACGACACTATTGAAGAGTAAGACTTTTCGACGTTCCGACCATAACCACTGCCGAAGCCAGTAACAGTCTATTATGTACAAGCCCCATCTTTAAAATATACCGCACTATGCATTTTTTGGAGCCGAGTACCGTTAACAAATAAATCAAGCTACCAAGAGGGACGCCAAGCTTTAGTTTACATGTTACTCTGACAGGTTTTATAGTTGTGTATACCATGTTGCTTTAAAATCAGCGCGCCATGATGGTTGCTGGTGTTGCTTGGCTCGGATTTCACCCAGAGTCCTTTGCGCGACGATCTTGCGCATCGGGACATGCATGTGTGCTTTTCAGCTGCAGAAACAGCCTATAATGCGCTGGCTGTAGTGTGAAACGATCGATAGATCAACGCCATAATATAAACAAATTATTAATACGACAACAATACATCAAACTTATGCATAATGTCGTGGACGATTATATTCTAGTGGACTGTGATGACAATAAAAATAGAAATGAGGAAAAAACACTCCCAATAAGAAGCCAGTACATATAAGGATTTTGCAGGAATGTATTCAACATATTCACTATATAGATCATGAATGTGGATAAAGTGACAAGATAGTGACTGGTTAAAAAAAAAATTTAAAATTAAAAAAATAGGGTTTAACATTCATTATATCCTACCCAGAAAATATATTGTCTTATAGTGGTTATATCTTATCATTTTTAGTATACCGCTGCATAATAGTTTTTGCAGAGCTTAGGCCGAGCATCACCAAACTTGGTGACTGTAGCTTAATGTGTTGTAGCCGTGTCACGTTAGTCTTTAATATAGGTCATAATGGCCTGTATTGGTTGTTGTCAACCAATAGATGCCTTTTTTATATGCAAAATTATAAATAAAGATACAATAACAGTCACGTGTGAAAGTTTCAGCTGAATACAGTGTTGCTGAAAAACAAAAACTGTCATTGTAGAACGGAACGTCGAATTCATCCACGTTTAGCGAGTTGACAGCTGGTACCAATCGCATTTCTGGCCGCAGCATTTGCGAACAGACACCAAACCTCAAATTTCTTAGAAACGACTCATGCATGAATTGTTTCTCAGATTCAAATCTTTTGGTGATGAAAAATTATCTAAACCATTCTAGCCTCGAAGGGAATCCATCAACAACTGCATTGCTTCTCACTAAGTTTTTGGTGTTACTTTTTGGAGTACCTTAAATAGTAGGGTCGTGTATTCAAATGGCTACTGCTAGCTTTTCTTTTGGTAATCATGGGTTTTTTCCATTGTTGGTCTTCTAAAAAAGTTTGGCTGTTTCATATATTTTTTTCTAGAGCTGTGAATATACAACACTTAATAGTTGGAACCAAATGCCCACCGTTCTGCATTTTGTGTCTAAGTTTTAATATATATTTAAGATTTATTGTGTGTTAAACACTTGTGCATCTTAGACACCTGGTTTACACAAAGAGTATAGGTATTCCATATGCGTTAAGCTGCACTGGTCACATAATATGATAAATTGGTCATCTTGTCTCGTGTAATTACTACTTTAAAATTGTATAAAAGTAACAGCTGAACAAGGTTTGAGATGAATTCTTCATAATATCAAACGCAGATAAAATCTTACGGTGCAGTTTCCAAGATTAACGTGCAGTTCTTCCCCTGAGAGCTGTACAAATCGTAGCCCAAAATGAAACCTGCATACGCATTGATAAATAAACACATTTAAAAAATTACCAATAGGGCCAAGTATTTTGTGATGAATTGCAATTTTATCGATGATTGTTTTAGATGATGTATGTGTCAGTTATGGTGTTGACAATTTGTCATTACATTAAATACTTTAAACATAAAGTTTAACATTAAAGTTTAACAGTTTCAACGGCGTGATTTAAGGTTACATTTTAAATGATTCATATTAATGTGAGAAAGTTTACACAGACATCTTGTTGCAACATTTTAGGTTGCACGTGACCATAAATTAAACATGTTATTAGTATGCGTGAGTTTTCTTGTTTATAAACTCATTATATAATTTTGGTATTATTCTAAAACTCAATAGTTTAGAGGGAGAATGAAGTTTGAGGCAGTAACTGATGACAACATTTTACAACAGGAAAATACCTCTAGTAGCAATCGAACAATGGAAACGTGCACGTGTGTATACGCGCCACGCACAGCTCCTATAGCCAATGATGGGTCTTCCTCATTTGACCTCAGTGGGGCGCTGTTTGAACTTGTGTTGTCATATGCAATGGGGGGTATTTATTTATTTTTAAGTCGTTTTATTTTAAAATTTTTAAAAGGTAGAACTCTGTTCGGAGAAATATTAGTCATGGAGACTATTTGACAAAGGGTAAATTTGACTAACAGCTCTATTGCTGCAGTTTCCCACTTTTTGTAAATTCATTATAGTTTTAGTTGTATTATTGCAAAGTGCCTGCACCTGTAGTTGGAGGAGTTTATTGTTTAGCTTTGACGAGCCCATTGGTTCATTAAATTAATAAATGTACGTACGTACGTTCAGTGGATAATATCATTGAGGTGTGTGACTATACGTCTGGAGCTGGTGTATTGCTAGATACACTCGTGACCTTGATCATGATCATTCTCCATACAAAGGAACGTCATAATTGGTTGTCATGACGCCGCGATTGTTAAACATTTATGCAACTTTAATCAAACCGCTGGGTTTTATTTATTTATTATTTTTTTGGAATACGTGTTCAAATCAGATGTTGAATACAACAGAAAAATATATGATAAAAATTCCAATAGCAAAATATATTTAGAGAATAAATCCAAACTGTGTTTCTGTCCGATTCAACGATTATTGGCATTGTACTATGTCGTTCCAGCCAAGTTCATAGTTTGTGCGATTTTTGTCAATATAAAAACGATTACGTCACATTTCAAAAATATGGTCTGTACATTTTTTGCAGAGAATTTTTTGTTTTGATGATATCCAATCATAACAGTATTGAATTTTACCTTTTGTCTGACGCAAAAATTCCTCTTTTGGAAATGTATTTACAGATCGGGTTTTGGGGGGTTTTTTTGGTAAAAAAATATGTCCAATGATGTAATAATATTGTTTAAATTTGCGCTCTGAAAGAGTATCAAGTAAAATGACATTAACACCATTTTAACGTGAGGTTGAAGCTTTTCCATTTTTATGAGGACTCTATTAGAAAATGAGTGCATTACAAAACTATGTTAAACTGTATTGTTGGGCTTTTAGTTTTCTGAAACAAGTCAACTGTGCGGTAATTTAGCCGTTTATAATATGGCCCCGCGCCCACACTGTACATGGAAAGTGGTTCTTATCCTTGCTCTATGGTTTATAAGTGAACTGCATGCACATCATCCGTTAGTTATAGCTGGAAGCATATCTTCTTCAAGTCAGCTACATCAGTGAAATGTCATATCGAGAGAACAACATGCCCGCCTTATATTTCTTGACAGTGATTGTGACTTTATCTGGCGGTAAGGGTTTCGTTTTTCCTAAATTGAGTGGTAAATTCTAAACGTTTTATTTGAAACAAAATTAACCAGCCGTGTGGCAAAACAGTTAGCCCTATTTTGGACAAGACAATGATGAGTCTGGAAGGTTTGTCGCCCGTTCCAAATGCCATCCACCAGTTGTACGCACTACCAGTTGAAATGGGTTTTTTTAAGTGGAGTAAAGTATTTAAATTTCATTTGTTTCAAGAAGGCATATTCACAAAATATCCTACCAATTCTGGGCTGTTTCAGCATTCAAAACAAATTGTTATCTTTTGCTCTATTTTCAATGAGATTTTATTTATTCAATGCAGCAACTAAAACCCCTGACGAGATTAACGTTGCTGAAATAAAACAAAGATTATAACTCAAATAGAACTCGAATGCAGTTGTTAGATGGAGTACAACAAAAAAAGGTGCACAAATGTGTGATTACTTTAAAATTGAAAGGGAGCAATTTTAAATTTAGTGCAGTAAAGAAATCATGAGATAAATTCTGCCTTAAGGTGAAAATAATTAGTTTGGGGAAAGGTTGCATAATTATGTGTGTACCGGCTTAGATTTTATCTCTGTTATTCTCTTCAAGGCGTCATGTTGTTGTCAGCTCCTTTATGTAGTAAAGATACAATTCAAAGGCAGCAAGTTCTTAATTTACCCCCTTAAACTTACAAAGAGCAGACGGGGTTTAAAATGCATTTTTATTTTTCGGGACTTAGTATTATTTTTGTAATCTTTCTTAAATATAATTATGTACCCCCGCATTTCGGTGTTGCTATTTTATGCAATTTTTAACTCATCTTTCTTTCCTTGTAATGCCACATAGTTCAGGTTTGTGCTGCCTGTTGGTTTTTTAATAAAAAATAACTGAATGAATGATTGAATTAATGAATTATTATTATTATTATCAGTATTATTATTATTATTATTATTACTTTTCGTTAATGTATGTGTTTTGGGGGACAGGGAAGGCGAGGAGAGAATCGTTTTTTCCTTTTCGCTTCATCCCATTGTTGTTTTTGCCGCCCGTTTGTAGTTTGGCATTTGTTTTATCTGAAGTGAGTTTATGGTATGCGGGGGTTGCAGCTAAAGTCTGCCTCCTTATCCAAGAACCGGACGACCAAGGTAAGCTCCGCTGGGTGCTACCTCTAGAGAACCAGGATCTCTGCTCATGCTCAGAGATCAGACCAGGGGGCATGAACATGGTCATCCCAAAGAGGGCGTTTCAACCATACTACACGGACCATCCAATTTTCACGGACGACCAGGAGATCATACACGACTACTATAAGTGTCACGGTGAGAATTTGCCGATAATTTCAGTCTGTAGTATGGCATGAACATTCAAACAAACTTGACCCAGACTTGAAATGTTAGTTGGGGGCAATTTAAAAAGGCTCGTCCCGTTTGGGTGGATCAAAAAGAAATGCAATCATTTCATCTCATACTCTGCTAAAAAAAGGGGGAGAGACCGAATTGTTATGGAAATGATTCGAATTATGTAAAGTCAGACAAGCCGACTTAGATGACATTGTGCACGACATATGGCTAATTTAGCTTGCAGTTAATATCTGATAATCCGTTTTTGTAAAAGAGTGCAAAATTTTTTGGTTGGTGATCAGGTGATAGATATTCCGACTGTATGGACTTCTTGAACGGAAGTTACTCGATGAGTGGTGTGTTCAAGATACACCCACAGCAGTATCCAAGCGGCTTAGAGGTATACTGTGATATGACGTCTGACAACGGAGGTTGGATTGTAAGTTTCATTTCGAGCCATTGTTCTATTTTTCTGTTATTCTTCTTGATGACTAAAATGCAAAACATGGGTGTTTAATGTTTATCTTCTCTTTGAACAATGCAAGAAATGCATCATTCTAATACGATATATCGTCTATTAAAATGCAGGTGTTTCAGAGGCGTTACGATGGCTCCGTTAATTTCCATCGTAATTGGACTGAATACAAACAGGGCTTCGGGACGCTGACGGGCGAGTTTTGGCTTGGCAATGACATACTCCGCCGTCTAACCAATGGGGGCGGAGGGATCAAATGGACGCTGCGTGTGGACCTCGTAAACGAGCAAGGATCGGAGGGCTTTCTGACCAGGTCACCGTTCAGAGTCATAGGGGAAGAGTATATGCTAAGTGTTGGGGGTTCAGAATCAGCTCCACATGGTAGGTAGCGTATTGACTTCATCAAGAAAATGATAAGCAGGTTTTGGGTGTCGAAAAAAAATTTGACAACTTTAGAAGTTAAATCTCAAATGAAAGTAACATGCAAACCGTCTTTAAGCACAATTTGTTATTATTAAAGAAAATATTGATTTGACTGCAAGTCATATTTTAGCTTGCTTCTTTATAGTGAACCATCGTTTTTAATTGATGTGCCATTTGTCACTTTTTAAAACCCTTTATTGTTGATTTTAAAAGGGTTTAAATTTTAAAGCATTTTAATGCTTATTACAATAGCCATATCATTTTTCTCCATTAGTGAATAACATCTGTGGTCAACCCCTTGGAATGGAAGATGGCAGTATACCTGACAAAAGAATCACAGCGTCTGGTAGTTATCTTGACAAACGCTTAAATGCTCCTGGTAACTGTCTGCCGAGTAAAGGGCGGCTGAACAAGCCGGGGATAGAAAGAGTTGTCGGCGGCTGGTGTGCGAACGACCAGAACATCTTGTCAAAATGGTTTCAGGTAGACTTGGGAGAACGACTTCAAGTCGAAGGTGTCATTTTACAAGGGTTAATAGATCCATTGAAATTGTGGCCCGCAAGAGTGACGTCGTATCAGGTGGTATACAGAGACGTACATAACTCATCATGGCTATATGTCGTTGAGACATATTCGAGCTTACCTCAGGTACGGGAACTCTCTTTTTGCTTTACTATAGACCTATACCTACTAGGCATTCTAATCTGATCTTTTGAATTCATGAATGTTCAAAGTTTCTCGTGTGACAATGTTTGTACCTGTAATCATACAGTAAGTGTATTTATTTGTTTCAGACATTCCCTGGTAATACAGACCAGAACACTCCAGTGACCAGCATGTTTGACCAGCCGATCCAAGCTCGATATATTCGCATTATACCTAAGACATTTTCATTTTGGATATCAATGCGCATGGAACTCATTGGCTGCAAAGGTAATTTAATCTTTTTTATTGATCGTGTATAAATTACATGGCAAAGTTATACTTGAAAATGTGAGCAACACCGATACCTATATAAATACATTTTAAAATACATGTTAATTTCAAATCGGCCATCTTGATTTATTTTGTTCCCAGGTGATGTTCTCGAATGGGCAAATAATCAAGTTTTCTTCACAAACGGCAGAAACGACGACGGTCTCGGTAACTGCGCAAATGATGGAGGTTGGTGGTTTAGACATGGTCTTTCTTGTGTTCAAAGTAACCTAAACAGTAAGTATATTAACGGAAGCATGAAATGGGGCTCCTTGGAAGGCTCACGTATAGTGAAGAGCGAAATGAAAATTCGTCCGAACGTATACCCTTGAAATATCGGTCCAAAAAATACAGTTCTAAACAGAATGATATCATTATATACTTATTGTGTACAGCTGATCTGCAAATGGTAGTTGATAGCCTAACCTTTGCTTAAGTTCAAAGTACAGGAACCATTTACAAGGTGTCCTGAAGAAATGTACACATTTTTGAAAATGGACATTCAATAATGTTAAGTAAAAGAACAACACAAACCAAACAATAGTGATATGTTTATGAGAATGTGTTGCAGTTCATTTTCCTTCTGCAATTACCTGATTAACATGGCTACCCATGGATGTCTACACGTGATGCACTGAAATAGCTCTGCGTATTTTAGAGTCTGATCGCTGCTTCGGGCTGTGTAAATCAGTTCCCTCAAAAATGTACTCGAAACTATTTATGGAACTTTGACACAAATTTGATATTGTGTAAGTTCGAGTAATTATGCAACTATAGGGTGAATCGCTACGTTTTCATGGAATAATGTTATGCCTCACAATAAGCATTTTGGTAAAAGTATAATAGTTGCAGCTTGGAGGCATGTATACAAATGCATTTCCCGAGATACAAAATTGATATAAAGATGCATTGCAAGAATTGTGAACTCCCCATAACAGTGTAATAAAATAAAACCCATAGTGGGAACTGTTGGGTATACTCATTTACAACATCCTCTCCGTGTAAGGTACAATTACGTCATCTGTGAAGAACAACCTCGAAATCACACAATATGAGATAATATGGATATTATGGAAGCTATAGCTCAAAGAAGAAGAATGTATTGATTTAGTTATCGACTGATTGGTTAGGGTGGACATACAGTGTATAGTGTATTGTAATCGAACCACGGATACACAAGCTTGTCTTCAATATCATTCTACACAAAGACCTACTGGTATTGAGTGGATCGATTTTAACTGTCTTTTGGCCGATTATGTACGTCGACCAGACTGATTTGACTAACGCATATTACCCAAATATTTCAAAAATCTGTACAGGTAGTTTGTAAGCAATCAAACACATAGATGTTTATTAACCATTTCCATAAAATACGGTATGTAAATTGCACATTGCGTATGCACACTAACACTGCTGGGCAAAATGGGGCACATCGTTCATTACTGTTTGGAACTAATGGTGGCTTGAAGCATACGCATGTATGCGTCTTCCTCAATGGTCTCTATTAAGTAACAGAGCTCAATGGTCTGGCTAGTGCAAAATTGTGTTTTCCTACCAATAGACGCGGAACGCACCACCGCACGTCCTCCATTTTCACCACTTTTGGGGTCAATTCATTTGTGTACATTTTGACTCCCAAAATGGGGGCGGGA
>CM021532.1:13881235-13893921 GCA_010994315.2 Pisaster ochraceus
CCCCCCCCGCCGCAAAGTGTGATATTAAGTATGAAGTAGCATTTGTGCTGCAACTTTGAAGTATGTTGTATGTTGTCAACTCTAAGAGCACACATCTAAAATAGAGGTATTCTTTTATAAAGACAGCTTTTGTCAGATTTTTACCAAATAACGTTGCATAGTCCCGGTGTGGCTGATGTAAATGTAATTATGAACTCTCACCCAATTATTCCACATGTGCACGTACTCTCCATATAATGTTAGATACGGAGGGAGGGCCTGCGCGTGCAATATTTGAGATTTCATAATTCCACGTACGGCCACATGCCTGCAATGATCATGACCCTTTAAGACCAAAGACTGAAAACTGTTTTTTTTAATGCTCTCTTTATTAATTTTTTGATGGAGGAGAAGTGTGAGTAATTTGTGGAATAGATACAAAATGGTAGCAAAATTGCCTAAATTGTTTAGTATCTGTAAGAGATTAGATACCATGCAAAAGTTGAACAGCCTACGAGTAGAACATTTCTCTAAATAACAGCGACAGAAAAATCACAAATTCTGATAGTTTGTACCCGATTTTTGTGAAAGGTATTCATTAATTATTATTCATTAGACGGCTCAGTCCATTAACAGCGGCCAGCCACCAACCCGGTCATTACCATGCAATGAAGACCGGTTCCACACACTGTTATTCCTTTTTTTTCTTTTTTAAGGCAACGCATTCCCCGTCAACCAATAACTTATAGCAGTTATGAATTAAAAGAGATTTATTTTTAAAAGTGCACGATATATAGAATGTGCTTGTAGCGAACTCCAGGGTCCCAACTTCTGATTTGTATACGAAACTTTCGATATTCTGTAATTTCTGTAATTTCAGGTGTCTCTGAAAACCTAAAATTCAGCATTGCCAAACTAAGATAAACTTGCACACTTGTCTACGTTTTACAGTTTGTGTAACTTCAATAGAGTCCAGTATTTCCTACATAAGCATAGGTTTATTATCATTTCCACACAATTTCCAAGAGACTGTGTGTAGTCTATGATACAACAATATTTTTAAAAAATAATAATAAATAAATCACTGCTGTCGCAGCCATATTGTTTTGAGCCATTAAGTGTACAGGAGTATGTTTCGCATAGAAAAAAAAAAACTCCTAAACCAAGAAACCACAAGTTCAGAGGTACTGTCTAAATAAATATTTGGAAATTTGAAGTATTTTAATACCGAGATATGCCTCCATAATTGTCTGGTCCCCCCCCCCTGGTCGCCCATTCACGAACAAATCCTGATACATGTACTGCGCTCAAAATGGGGGGACAACATGACCCCTGCCCACCCCCTACCCCACCCCTCCCCCAACCCTCCACCACTGGTGGTACGCAATGTCCTCAAGTGACAAAACAAATTCTGGCTACGCTGTTGAATGTCAGTACTCTTGCGCTTCATTTGGTGCTGCTAACTGCACAAACTTGGCAAGGTGTGTAATTATAAGTCCAATTAATTTTTCTATTTCTGTTAATTTTGTGTATTTATTAGAGCATCATTCAGTAGATGGTGTATACATACACTTATTGTTTTGCTCTAAGTACACTTTTTGACCATTTAGATATATTTCTATGGGCAATTTTCTTTAATCTTTAAAAGACAATTTAAAGATGCAAGACTCAAGAGAATGCCCTGCATGATATCTCTATTTTATAAACAAGTTGACAGGGTCTGCAAAGTATTTTTAAGGACAAACACTGCAAGAAAAACATATATGTACATGTATATAAGCCTATATATTTCAATAACAAAAGATATGCCAAATGAAAATACTTATATTAAAAATCATTTAGGGAAAAAAGGTGAGGAGGGTAAAAAAGCAAAAACTCCCTAATTATTCCCCTTATACAATATGGTGTACTTTAAATTTCGACCATACGCAAGCAGTTTTTCACTGAATACACGTTACTGTGCACCCCACATGATTTTTGTTATTATTTTGATTCTTTCTTTTTATTCGATCACCTCGCTGCTTCCACAGCACGACTAAGATGAGGTGGTGTTCTTCGCACCATGGGTGTATTTGTTGCTACTTCAACAATCAATTGTACTACCTTGTTGCCTCTAAAAGCTAGGGAAAACCATGCCATGCGGTGAAAGTTTTTCTTGTTCTCTACAAATAGCCAGCAATAGTAAAAACGTATATTATATGTATATATGAATTTATAATTGTATTCAAAGTATTATTGTATTTTTTTAAATTCAAAATTAATTTTTTTGAATAATCAGAAAGTGAGATAATTTGTATATTATCTTTTATGTTTGAATTAAGCATCAGTGCCTACCAATACGATACAGCCTACATAATGATCGAACGAAAAAATATTATTTAGGAAAATACTTTATATGGTTGTCACTAGCGAAGTTTTACAAGTAGTTGATCATGTAACATATTGAAGTAATGAATTACGTTATCACTTTACATCATAATGGAAAAGGCTTACTTTTCAAAACCCTCAAACTGTGTGTATCTATTGGTTTACAAATTTGAGACCAATTCATCTTTTTAAAAATATTTATTATCGCTTTTGCTCGAAACTCGAACTGCTTCGCCATCTTTTCGCTATAAATTATGATTTTGTTGAATTATCTCTGATCTATACTATGTGTTTTGAGTCAGTGTTTTTCTGTCCTTTTGATTTTTGTGTATGTTATGGTTGTTGGGGTGTTTGTTTGTTTGCTCGGCTGTTTCTACAAGCTTCTGCTTTAGTTAAAACAGCTCCATATTACATTTATTTTATCCTGTTTATTGCTACTTTATGTTTGCTTGACTCCATAATTACATATTGTACTTGTCGTTATTTCCATAGAAAATTAGAAATAAATCTTAAACTGAATTGAATTGAAAATAAAAATAACGTGATAATGTTTCTCCATGTTGACCAAAAGTGTAAGACTTTGTGTTTTTGTTGTAAACAGTTGTTGTAATTCAGATTGGTTAGTTTTCAATAATGACTGTCTAATCAGACTATCAGTAGGTAGTTAATAATTGGTCTTTGATAAGATTCTTTATTTGCCATCAGATCACTTGTGAAGACCAAAAAACCACAAGTCTCGGCATGTATTCCATGGCGGAAATCACTCTTTCATCAAAAATTCACAAACCCAACACTCAACAAGGTGCTTATTAAATCACTATGCGGGAAAAAAATACATCGTCACTATTGTTATACCCTAGCCATAATTATGCAACAACAATAAAAACACGCACACACACGCGCACGCAATTCACACAATTACCTGACAATTACGTGATGTTGTAGGAAACTGATGTGCTACGTTATGTTAAGTGGAACAATGTTGGAACAACATTGAAACAACATCGAAACAACATTCATCACAAATAACGTGTTATTATAAGTTGACGTTTTACACAAAACGGGGGGGGGGGGGTCTTTTTACATATTCTTTTCCACAGATCATAGTCAAAAATATTAACCACTAGTGAGAACCAACTAGATCACAAAGCTAATTTTTTGCCGGGAATCAAGATTTTTACAAAAAAATTAAACTACACTAAATGCGGGTGCTTTCTTTTTTTAAACAAGTACCGGTGTAGTAATCTAGGCAATTACAGTTTTTAACACCAAAGGTCCAGATTTTGAGGGGTGGGGGATACGCCACTGCCACGTGGTGCTTTTTCTAGCAACGAATCGTGCTGGGGGGAGTAAGAAAATGCATGTTGCCGGCTTGAAAGAGATGAACTACATACTTATAAACCGTATCAGACCATAGACTCATAAGCCATGCCACTATGTACTCAAGAAATGACTGACTAGATGTTGTTTTATCATTAACAACCTGTCTTTTTCCCGTTTTAACTTATTGTACAGTGTTGTGGTGTTTAATTATTGAAAAGTTCATAAAAAGTACCCACAAAGCATAACTACCGTTACTAGGCCTTAATACAAGATACGTTTTCACCCGGTGGGCTTTCATGATAACTCCTCCGTAGCAACTGTATGTCCACGCTATTAGCTATAAATGCTTTCTTTTCATGGAAGACCTCAAACCTTTGTGAGGTGTTTCGTAACAGCACGTACAGACGTAGGCTATTCAATCGTTGATTATAGACATGACCATTCGCAAAGGGCAATTCCTCAGTGTGGGAACATTGTCCATGGATAGACTATAACGCACGAACACGACAAAAAGGGCAAGTACAACAGAGGTCATGCATGTCCTCCGTTCTGACACTCTGCCTGTAATGACATTCCCAAACATCCGACTCGGATACAAACAAAATACAATACAATAATATGAAACTGCAATGAAATGTAGGATTCGAAGGCGCTTACCAGCAAGAACTTTTCTGTTTTAATTCACTCAGCTCTGACAGAGAGGCAATGTTGAACTTCAGTACTGTTTGTTGAGGGTGAGACGTACACTGAAGTGTCCCCAAATGAAGTGTTTCCCATTTGACCATAGTACACTCTTTCTGCTAAGCTCCGCTGGTGTGTTCATTCCAAAGCACAAGTGACACAATTGTACTGTATTGTCCCATGTGGTTCTTGGCGGGAAAAAATCAGTAATTTGTCACCACACTTCACCTTCTGTCAGCACAGTTTTGGCCTTCAAAGTGGTGCTGGAATCAGGAGTTTCATGGTCCCACGTGAAGAGCTGTTCGCAAGGGGTGTTGACAAAAGTGCTGATAATCAACTTGTCGAAATAAGTATTTTTCTGTAAAAAGACTTCACCTTTGGCCGAAGTGTGTTAATAAGATACTTGAGCAGACAACATGACAGGTGTAAAATGTGACATTTGTTTACTCATTTTTTCAAAGTGCGCAAGTGCATAACATAACTCATATCACTCCGCTTACTCCAACAACCGTACATTTATAGAAGAATTAGGTGAAAAAGTTCAGTGTAATAAACTGCACTGTTGTATAGATTTGCCCCTTAAAGATTTGTTGTAAAAACAAAACATGTTATAGTTCCGTAGTTCAATACAAATTGGGTCTATTTTGTTATGAGTTAGTCCGCAGCACTCCGCGGTAGCGATGTAACGATGCAGATGATTGGTCTGAAGTTACGCAAGAAAGAAAAAGGGGGGATCAAAAAATTGCAGAATCTGAAATATTTTTTGATTTATTTTTAAATATTCTGATGGAAATACTATCAAGGAAAAAACAATTACAAAAAAACAAATGAACAGTGAAACTTGTTGCTAGTTCCGATCGATTGCTGATAAATGTAATGGCGCCCTCAATGGTTAATGAGAAATACTTGCAGCGCACAATGCTGCGCAAACGAAGGCTGTTGTTTACAAACAAACACCTGGAACTTGGAATCGTATTAAAGGGCACGAAGGGAGCTTTCTCCACCCATGGCACTTAACCGGACAGCTACTACTTCTAAACAGTAAAGTTACATAATAATGACACCCTTTGGGTAAGAGATTATTGTTCAATTTATACAGTAACCATGTGGTAACAAATCTGTTTGGCGACGGAAGTGTTCTGTGTTATAAATGGTATTAACCAGTAGCGGTATGTTGATTAAGAAGCATATTATAAAATTAAGAGTTCCGCCCAAACTAGACAATTGTATCAACTATGGTTGGGACTTGCCCTGGTCCCAGCTTGAGTGTTAAAGTTGGGGCGTCCCAATTGTAGTTGGGATCGCAGTAAACACAAAGCACCCCCGTGAGCGTGAATAGACTAAAAGCATATTTTAATAACTAGATATTATAAATAGTAATACTAATAAGCTTGAAATTTTGCTCACTGTTAAGCAGCGTTATGAAATTGGCCCCTGGTTGGACTCCTCTATCCCACCTTGGTGGGCTGTTTGCTCTTAATGGCAACTATAATGTTAAACAGAGCCATAACAGACAAAAAGGTGGACTAGGAGTAGGACTTCTCTATTGCAGTTAAATTAAGACAGGGAGTTCAACCTGGGCTAGCTTTGCCTAAACTAGTCAAAAGTATTAGGCCTAGCTATGACAAATTATGTGTTAATGATATGTCCATGTTTTCTTCACTATGAATCAAGGTAATCATGGCTACCTCTCTGCATGACAGCATACAGACGGAACTACTGAAGCATGTCAAAACTGCATATCAATCCACTCAAACATGTACGTAAATTCTAAGGTGTAGAAGAGGCCAGTTCAAAATGGGTGTAGAACACAGACCAGTGCAAAATGGAATTGCAGGGGTGTCGTAAAACAACTTGGTTCTCTGTAGATAACTGTCTCAAAGATCACAATTTGTCCGTCTGCTAGGGAGAACACTTTAGAAACCATAGCTCGGCCAAACGGCCGCAAGGTTTGGCCTACTATAATTTACATAAAGAGGTCAAAGAAAAAGGTCATGTCCGGATATGAATTTTGCCAATGTAGTTCATGTTGACATAGTATCCTAATTGTTAAACACAAAACTGAATTTTCTGTATCATGTTATTTCTGTTGACATTTTTACTGACAAAATTAAAGAAATGAACAATATTAGCAATGTCTGGACGTTTTGTGATGATTACATACAGAAACAAAAATTCTCTAAAGGGTTAAACATCGTAATTTTTGTAAGATTAAAAATTTTCAAATGGATTTAGCTCCATTGTTGTACTGTATTCTTGAGAGAAAAGTGCTTTGCAGGCCAATGGGAAAAACACCTTTCCGATTTACGATACGAGACACACCTCTGATTTTACGCCGTATACATGCACATTTTTTGAGACAAAATTATGTTGACAAACTTAATCAAACCACCATTGAAATTTGTGTGTATCAAAGTGAAAGTAATAGGCCTACATCAGCAGCAATAACTGGTCATTTCACTGACGTTGGTGAACATCTTTTATTCTGATCAAAGCAATGTTTTACAAAGTAAGTACTGCAGTAAAATGCAGGGAACCCATCCTCACTAGAACCCCAAAGCAAGTAGTCTAATGTTGTGTAATAGATCATTTGAGAAAGACGTCCTCGACTAGAGGTCAAAAGAAGGTTGCTGATTGGCCAATCCTTCATGCGTACATAGATGAGCACTTTCCATTGTTGCATCATTGTTTAACCTTTAAGATGGCAGCATGAGGACGTCTATGTCTATTAGATAAATTAAACATCCAGGTATTTATTTTTGCATCTAACTCTATGTTTTTAATTTTCTTGCAGTGCCAGAAGACCTTCTTTCTGCGTAAGTAAAAAAAATAAGTATTTTTAGAGAGGTTTATGTTCACAAGTCACAAGGATTTTTTACCCGTAGAATTTTTAAGACAAAGTAAAGGATTGGTAATGAACACAAGCAATGTTAACTTCTTATCGGAAAGCTTACTGGTTGTAAAGTTTATACCAGAATTCCTCAGAATAAATATTTTCATCTTATACTGTCAAGGTCTTTACAAAAGAATTTGAACCAGTGTTGTAGGTCTCAAGACCCTATTTGTGACGTCTCTGCTAATTTCAGGTTTTCAAATTTCTTGATCTCCGTCTCAGAGGAAAGGTCTTGGGGTCTGGTTATGAACCCTTTCGAGACCTTAATGTCATAAAAACACATACAAATTGAAAAAGGAACCCAAAAGAATAAAAAATCTGACTCTGATATGAAAACCCCCAAATATTTGTTTTTTATTTCAGTCCATGTAGCCGCAATTGAAACATATAAACATGCACAATACATCCCTGACCCTTACAATAAACAAACATTTATTCGGTTTTTGGTTGTTGTTTTTTTAAACTTAATCACTAAATGAAATTCTAGTTGTAGGTCCTACTTGTGTGTTTATTAAAAATTAGAGAGTGGAAATAAATTTACTTTTCCAAACAAGACTGATGACTTTCTCTTGAAAGTCACCATTATGTAATCACAAACTTCTCTATACATTTCAGTCTGCATTTTGTCTACAAGACTCCGTTATTGCAGGCCTTAGACCTCATGGACAACAGGAGTGTTACAAGAATCACCTGCCCTGCTGGACGAATAGCTTTCCAGGTAATCTGCCGACAAGCGTGGCACTTGAAAAACTGTTTAACTCACTAATACCTTTGTCACAACTATCACATGATTCTGTCTTTTTTCGGACTTGAACTTCATAAAAACTTATTACCAAGACACTACTGTATTATAAGTTGTGACGGCATTGGTAAGATTGAAGTATTATTATTTACAGATTTGTACATCTTACACGAAGATGGGCAAGGTGGAAAACATCCCTTGAAATATTTTCACCTGAATCGATACAGTTTTTGAGAAATGAGTAAAATAATTAGTTTTGACTTAGCGGAACCATTATTCTGAAACAGCGAAAATATAGAGGTTCAATTTCACTACTTTTTTGTGACTATAATGCCTGAATGGGCCTAAAATTTCATGGGTTTGTTATTTCATGTTCATGTCGGGCCATATAAAGCGTGAAGACTGGTATTTGACATTAATGTTTGCTTTAGGTAGACAGGCTAAGGCTTATAGTGTAAGGTATGAAGACTTTATAGCTTTCAGAAATTTGCCATTTTTCTACAAGATTTCTCAGAGGATATTGTGTTGTCAAATTTATAAACAATACCTTCTTTGTAAAAGTATAATATTGTTTATCTTGAAATTTAGGTATGATGAATTTTACAGCATAATTATGATGGTATTATTGAAGCTTTTTTTTCTACTTTTGTCAATAGGTTCAAGGAAGCTCTGGAATTCCGTACACTTGTCTACCCTCCTCCAATTTCTGTACCTGTCAATATTATTCATTTACAGGTGGGTGGAGTTGAAATATAAATTCACTAATATAGCACAGGATTGGTCATTATTAGAAGAAAAGTCTCAATCTGAAAGATTACTCGAAAGGGGTATACCAAACCCAAATTTGGCACCCCCGAATAAAGATATTGTCGAAATAGGGAAGCCTAGGGATACAGTAAGAGTACCGGCCAAAATACTTGGGCCACATGAATAAATAAACCCTCCCCCCGCTCAGTGTTGTTAACCCCAGCTGGAGCACAGACCGCACAATAAGAGCCAACATTGCATGGGGGCCGGGGGTGGAGGGTAACGAGCCGGGATCGTACTGATTGCTCATTTGGTAGAGTGCTGATACGTTCAAGTCTCGCTCTAGTCTATTTTTCTCTGTTCACCCCAAAAGGTAAATAATTCCGTCTGAAATACTGTAAAAGTCAAGAGATTAGTATAAAATTGTTTGTCATTGTTTTCACCGGTTGGTCCGATGGTCTTTCTATTGACATTAGAGGATAGGAACTAATTTTCTTCTTCCAAAAAAACCTAATGTACAAATGTGTTATCCCTTTCAGCAGGAGACCTTCCATTCTGAAAATGGCAAATACGTTTTCTTTTTAATGCAGTCAGCAATTGATGAGCTAATTTCAACTTTTTTATAATTTTATGTTTTGTTGTTAACAGTTCTAAAGAGGAAAGATGTAAACTTGGTAAGTTGCATGCTATAAATAATTCATACTAAAGTTTGGTACTGAGAGTTGTAGTCAAGTCACTCTGGATTCAATTGGGTGGAGTCCAGAATCAATTGGCTAAAGTCAGGATTCGTTTGGGTCAAGTCTGCAGTTACAATCTCTAGAAGGGGTTTCAGGCATATGTAGTTTGCAGCAGATTGCGCTGCGCCACCTTGCACCACATCACAAGGTGTTATATAAAAGAATCTCATCATTCTTAGCATGTGTCTTGACCATACTGTGCCTCAGAACAGTTCACTTCATCGATTGCCTTATAGATGCTTTATCATGGAGAAAGATAACCCCCCAAAAATTATATCCAAAGCATCGTAGCACATGTGTTGCTTTATTGATCGTTTTGACTCAAGATTTAACTTACTTGGAATTTTCAGTTTTTATTTCCCCAATGTGATATTAAATACTCACCTCCTTTTCTTCATCAATCTTATCTTGGCAGTGCAAACACGTCTTAGCAGTGATGCTCAGCTGTGCCATGGGAGCATGCCAGGAGCAGGAAATAGCTAATGACCTCCTGGCTAAAATATTGACCCCAGAATGTACAGATGTGGAGAAAAGACCATAGAAATAGACCCCTGTACATGATGCCCTCACAGTTTGTTTACTGCATTGCTTAAGTGCTGTAACTGGGTATTGCATTTCAGACAGTTGAGAAAAGACAAAATTGTTTCCCACTCTGCTGCAAAGAGGTAAACAAGCCTTGATGTCATCATTCAGTACTAAGGCCTATTCAACCTGCTACTGGAGTCCAATTGGTTATATGGCAAACACAAGCCTTCCCATTGGTCAATGTATTGACATTTTTGGTCCATTGCTACCATAGAGGGCGTACTAAGCACAGCCTTTACAGCAGACACAGATGGAAATCAAGCACAGCATTCTCCTTGGATTTGTATGGACAAGACCAAGTCATCTAAGTATGATCACATTATCAAAGACCTCATGATGTTTTGGAGGTCAAAGGTCACTTTTAAAACTAAAAGAACTAGCCAAGGCTTAAAGGAAGTTCATGGGAAAGTCCAGGATGGTCCCATTTTGCTTCAGAGATGTATCCACTAAGCAATCATGCGGCAGGGAACCAGTCGTAAACAATATAAATCACATACCATCCTGGCTGGTAACCTGTCTCTAATAAGCAGAGTTTTTCTGTATTTAGCAAATGTGACCTTACCTGTCACCAAAGAAACCCAGATAAAGTTGCAATTTACAGAGTACAATGAGAAAAAGAAGCTTTTCTGTATTTAGGGGGATAATTAAGATGCTACAAGCTGTGGGCTTCATTTAGCAGCCTAGCTGAAATGCTTCGACTACATTCTGTACTAATTCTACAGAAAAACGTAGGGTTGCAACTTGTCTGAGGTGACAGGCCACAAATACAAAATGGCCTCCAGTTAAGATATATGAAATATTTAACATTCATTTAATAATACCACTGAACAAATTCCAGCATTCTTTTACAGCTCGTAGAATTATTTTATTTTTAAGATGCTTCAAACATTAAAATGTGCAAGGTTTGAGGTAAAAGTACAACTTTCAGCCTTTAATTCTAAAAAAGTAACAAAATTGTTTTAATTGTACCCAGTAAAACAGTATTATTTGTTAAGTGCAGTGAACATTTCTTAACATGCTTTATTTGTAAAGGTGAATTAATCTTTTCCTGATTGTAAGAACAGCTTTTATTAAACAGTATGTAATAATCTACAGACTTTGCAAGTATAAAGTTTTGTTTACAAATTGTACACTCAGCACATCTGTAATATTTCCGCTCATCTTTAAAACCCTAAAAAAATCAATTCTCAAAGAAAAAAGTTAGTTCAATAGGGAAGTGTTTTTATAGGGTGACTGGTGATAGTACTTCACAAACTGAACTAAGATGTTACCAGGCCCGCAGCAAAAGGGGTGTCCGGCTGGCCATTTTTGTATCGTGTTGGGCAGATTCTAAAATTCAGACATAATGAAAATTTTAAACTAAAAATACACCAAACCAAGTGGCAGTGGCCTTTGAGATCTGTCAAGAAACATAGATAAAGATGGAAAATGTCATCAGTTTCATATGTGGAATTCTTATGCTACATTCATATTCTGCCTCCAAAGGACACGATATTCACAACAAGTTGAACTAAAATCGTTTAAAAAAAAGGGGGTTTTCCTCGGAGGGGTGATATACTCCTCCCCAATCGCTGTCGCGATTGAGGATTATCGTTGTCAAGTTTTTTTATACGGATTAGTACCTGGGATTGTAACTAAATGGCCACACCACTTTTAGACACCTTGCTACATGCCTGGATGTTACTGATGCTTTAATATAATGCCACTTTGGCACGCATAACATCTTGGTAGAAAAATATCAGTTATTCCATGGTTCTATACATTATTGCAAGTTAAAGTTCACACAGTATCTGCCAGCAAATACCTGGTAAATGCATCTTCGCTTTGAACTGTTGAAAGACATTTTTTACTGTACAGGGCCCGATTTCATGAAGCTATTAAGCAGAAAATTCTGCTTTGCAAATTTCTTTGCTAAGCAAGAAGTGAGTGGGGTACCCGTCGCAGCAATGGTAACTGTAAGGTGATTTGGCTGGTAACCTTTTTTTGCCAAGCAAGAAGTTTCTGTGCTTAGCAAGTTTTTGTGCTTACAGGCTTCATGAAATTGGGCCGAGTAAATACACTTGGCTACAATTACATTTTGTCACATCATAATTTTTCTTGGTAACAAACAAACAAAATGGAGTAAAACAATCTACAATGCATGAAAGCCCTTAAACAATGAACAAATTAAGCCTAAATTTACATATCATAACAGGAACAAATTAATAAAACATTTATTTTCTTATGTGGCTGGTGGTATAAATGAATCAGAGGAATATCATTTGCATCTAGTAAACTGAACAAATTACAAGAACTTTTTCTACAATGAGCGACCATCTTCTTTTGTTCCACTAACACTACAGAACCTCAAAGCAGCGGCAACAATACGGTAACATTTTTGAGGGGCACATGGGGTGCACCATTTTCCCCTTTTGAAATCTAGACCTTTGTGATTTAAAATAACCAGACTAGAATGTTTTGTTTTACAAGCCTGTAGTACAACTCGATTCTTAAAACTATTTTCTACTCTCGCACAGACAATGTACTTGTTTTTGTCTCTATGACAGATTATCCTTTAAAATGTAGTTACGGCATATTAAGATCGCTGTAAGGGCACATACCAGTCTGTATTTAGATTGAGACAGTATCTGAG
>CM021532.1:13919486-13930277 GCA_010994315.2 Pisaster ochraceus
GCCTTTTCCATGATTTTCATTAATTTGTTGCTGCCTGACCCCATGCCACAAACTACAGCGGTAGTCAATTAAAATCCGCCAAAGTCTGGCGAAGGATTACAGAATGATTGAGTACAAATTTGGTTCAGTAATTGTTTCTCACCGACAATTTGACAGGTCATTCCTGAATATCCCTGGCGACACTGACAGAAAAAGCCTCCTCCACCAGTCTGGGTAAAGCAAACGCCGCCATTTTGACAGAGACCAACTGTGCATTGCACTGTAAGAAGGGAAATGATAATTTTAAGGCTACAGGTTACTGCTACAAAAATCCATTAAGCCCCCCCCCCAATACAGCAACTGTCAATCATTAAATGGCATAACAGTTTGGTAATAATGCCTGTTGAATGCCAGGCGACACACACAAAACACAACATGGAATGAGTTCTTCTAAAAACCATTTATACTTCTTGCCTCTTAACTAATAAACAATTGACATAAAATATCCTTATTAAACGTCAACAACTACCAATCTGTATGCTATGAAGGGAAAAAACAGTGGTGGCTAGGTCTTTAATGGCCGTTGAAAACTGGCAGTGGCTGTGCGATAACCAAGACCCTGCAAGATTTTAAACAACCGTTTAACACCAAGTCAACATTCTGTTATTGCCATTCATAAATACCTTTCAGTTAAAAACATAGAAAAACCTTTGAAAGTTGAGAAAAAATCTGACAGTTTACCCTCCACTCATCAGTAGCTCCAAGTTCAAAAGTTGTGCACTGAAGTTTTAAAGTATCACACACAAGTTTCAAAATTGCAAGAGTCAAATATGTGACCTACCAACTTAAATTTGGCTGTAAAAGTTGAAAACTCCGCAAAATCATCTGATAGCGCCCTCTTTTGACTAAATTTTCTCAAGCCATGTGTAAAGACTTCTGACCATGATTATATGACACGTTTAAACATGGCCATGTGATCTCCTCTCCACCAATCCGAATGGATAAACTGTCCCAGGTATTTATGAATATTGAATAAAAGTAAAATGAATAGTTACAGAACATTAAAAGGAGAAATAAAGTTGAGGCAAATAATTTGAATCACTTCTTACCAGTGCCGCAGCGAAGTCCTGTGTAGCCAGCCGCACAAGCACATGTGTAGCTTGTTCCAGAGGAGACACAGTTTCCAGAATTTAAACACGGACTACTAGCACATGGGTCAGGGCCAACTAGATGTAACAAAAACAAACATTGACAATTTGTAAGAGTAAGAGTCTGATGCAGTCTGTTAGAAAATTGTCCTTATAAATGTAGGTCAGTTTTGCACATTATTTTGTAGCCGCAGGGCTTGAAAATAACACTGGCCTGGCCAGTGATTTTAGCCTTGGGCCAGTAAACTCATAATCAGTCAGGCAGTCTTGTGTTTTTCAATTGAAAAATAATACCTCAATGTGAAACACCTTCTTTTGTCTATGTTATGTTAAAGCCTTAATTGAGTTTGACAAATATCTTTCAATTCTGTTGAGCATCAAAGTAAACTTTCCCATCAAACAAATGCAATCAATCTTTCCTCAGCGCTTGCTCAAATTAAAACAGTTTATATCTTTAACTGTGAGAATGTTTTTTTTTTATCATTTTGATTCTGGTCACAGGAACAAAATTCTGGTCCAGTACAAATTTTGAGCTGCAAGCCCTGTAGTGGATTTTTCCCCAAAAAACTCAACCCCAGGTAGGGGGTAATTGCTACAGTGCATAAAACAAACTGCATGTAAATAAACAGCAATGTATTGCCCTCGATGATGAAATGATTTTCTAAAACCAAACTAGTTCGCAATCAATAGCACTCTGTTTTGTTATAAAAACACTTTCAAAAAAATGTTTTTTATCGACTGATTCAACTTGTGTTTGCAGGGCTGATTGAATCGGCCCTATTTATAATGCATTTATTTCCTTACAACACCAGTTGACACTAGAATGAGCTTTTGACCGAAATAAACTTTGGAAAGTCAGCTTTGAACTTGCTTATGCCTTGGGGGGAATTTATTGCATTCATAAATTTTGTTCACCAATTTTGTTTTTTTAAGTAGTAATTTACAGCTGAACATGCTGGGCATTACACTCATTTTTAAATATGTTAAAACACAGGACAAATCTAAGGTTCAAAAGAATAATCCTTTCAAAGAAATAAATCAAGAGGATAAGTAAGACCAGAGGGATAATTTTAAAAAGTTGAGGGAAAACAAGTGAACAGATAATTTACCGACTACTGTCCCGCATCTTGGCCCAGTGTGGGAGGTTGGACACTGACATGAGTATTGTGTACTTCCAGCAGTGGTGCATATTCCACCATTCAAACACGGCGATGAACTACAGGGATCCACTATCAAATGAAAAAATAAGAAAAATGAAAAATATGTGCAGAAAATAAGAAGAAGAAAAAGAGGAAGAAAAAGAAGAGAAAGAAAGGGGAAAAACGACCAAGAAGAAGAAGCACAAGAACAAGAACAGGAACAACAAGTAGAACAAGAAGGTATAAACAAGAACAAGAACAAGGAGGAGAAAAAGAAAAAGCTGCATCCCCTTAAGGTGATCCCTTGGCTGCCGCTTCCCAGGTTGAATCGCAAACTTGGGTGTGATCTCTGGCTAAACGGCAGCTAATGGTTGTATAGCTTACGACTGGCATCCCGAACGAATATATTGCCAAAATAGGGAGACAGAAATAGGGCTAGACAGCTCAGTTGGTAGAGCACCAGCACGATTCCGGAGGGATTGTTGTTCAAATCCAACTCCAGTCAATTTTTCCTTTGTTCAACCCCAAATCATTAAGAATTTACCCAGTCAGTTTCCCTTGTGATTTATTACTTGAAATTTGAAAATTGATTCCACAGACGTACCCTTGCGAGTGCCACAAACATCTCCTTCATATTCACTGGTGCATAAGCAGACAAAACCATTGGTGGTTGATGACCCAGATGCAAAACACGACCCTCCGTTCAGGCAAGGCCGACTTGCACAATCATTACCTGAAAGTGGAGGGGGAAATATCACAGTTCAAACTAACATACTGGAGAGCTATCTGTCAATGCCAAGGGGTAAGGCGTAAGAAATATGAGACTTAAACAAGAAAAAACCAATAATATAATTAAATTCACTCTTTCAGTTCATGCAGTGGTAAATGCCTTCCTAGACTTAATCTTCCATGCTTTTTCTGGGATTTGGGAGTCATGCGCTTTTTGGCGACAGTTAACTTTTAAAACTTAATGTTTAGCGTAAGTTTAAAATATATTTTTAAGTTTGTACATGCACTCGTGAAGTTTTGCCCGAATAAAAACTATAATTATTGTTGGTATGAAATCAGAAGTCGCCTTCCACAAGATAAAATATTTCAAAAAAAGAGACGATTCAACTTCTTTCTTTTTTACAGAAGAAATCTGCATATATTAGGTAGGATTCAGTTAAAATAAACAAACAACGTACTTGTTGCACAGTTGTGTCCAGTGTACCCAGTGGCACATGCACACTGATATGTGTTCCCAATAGCATTGCACAATCCGCCATTCAGACACGGAAATGAAGCACATGGTTCTAGAAAGATAAAACAAAATTAGTTAACCAGATCTAAACAGATTTGCAGTAGGGAAACAGAATTTTATTTGTGTTTTACCCATACACCGATGTGTGTTAAGCATTGTACAATTGGTACTTTCCCAAAGTCCTGTGAAGATGATCCACAGCATATTACTTGAGTGGCAGTGAACAATTTCCCTTGTATAGCAGAGCAAAATGCTATACAAAAAGGTATCAGCTGCTCCTCAAAAGTTATCAGTTGCTTCTCAATATTAGCATTCAATGTGTACACAAAAATGTTCAGTCCAATTATTTTGCAACGCACAGTTAATGTAAATCAAATTGCAAGTCTCACACAAATAAACTTGTCAGTAAACCTTAAAGTTATGACAAGCTAACAAGTTATTTTGACTAGAAAAAGATAAAGGCTATCCCTACCTTTTTTTTGTTTGTTATTACAGTAATAATTCTGGCCCCAGTATTTGTCAAATTATTACACATTACGGCACCCATTTGAAAAAACAAAGTGCACATTTACAGATGCTTTGACCATGTACACATATTTACCACTCAGTAATTCACATGTTGCTCCAGCGTAACCACCTGGGCAGCTACATCTGTACCCAACACCACTCCCAGTCAAAATACACATTCCACCATTCAGACAGGGGCTCTGGAAACAGGCATCTGAAAAGGACAACGGAATGGGATTTTGAAAATACTCATAACTTCCAATTTCTAGTTGAATTTCACATTGAATTTCACATAGAGATTTCCTACAAACAAGCACAATGAGAAAGTACAGACCACGTCAACAAAACGAGTTTACAAAACGAGTTTAAAAAACGAGTTTACAAAACGAGTGACCTTGTGCATTCCAATACATTCCCTGGCAGGCAAGTTACATTGTTGGTCACAAGAAAGTTGTATCATTATTACCTCATGAAATCAAGAATGACAAAAATAACAGCTAAACAAGTTTTAAGATGTTGATAAACTTGACAAAATAGTCATGCTGCAATAATATTCATGCTGCACATAGTGTGTCAGATTGTATGTTCTCTTCCACTGAGCTGTGTGTACAAATTGTGCCTGCATGTAGCCAGGCTCAGTCATGTCGTTCGACATTTTCACATGGTTAACACTGACCCTCTTTAATTTACACAGGATAGTTTCCATTGCATCAGCTAGAGTACAAAGATTTTACACTGGTTCATTTCTCAAGATATATTTGGTCCATTTTTATGTTCCAGAGTTGCTTTCATATTAACATTCAACACTGTTTCCCAATACTTCACATTTTAAACAAGAACCTGTGAAATTTTGTCAATATTTGTGTCAGTAAACTCACAGGCAGTGACACCCTAAACCGCATGTTTATGCCTCATGAACTTTTGATCAGATAACAAAGAAAGCAAAGTAGGGTTTACTTTTAATGGGTGATTCACATATGAGCATTCACTTTTAGCTAGCAAATCGGCGTTGATTTTCAGTGTTTCCCTTCCAGGGGTTAGTGAGACGTCAGGTATTGACATCAACGCGCTGCCCATGGTGGCAAGGTTGGTCATCATCTATGATGAATCTTGGTTACGCCATTTTTGGAATGGCTTCAGTCTCCTGCTGTCTCAGACTTACCTGGTGTAGTTTGACAAGTTACTCCAGAGTAGCCAAGAGGACAAGAGCAGACAAACCCTGAACCTTGCAATACACACTGTCCGCCATTCATGCATGGACTGGAACTACAGCCCGAAGTGAAAGCTGAATCAAAAGACAATGTAATCTGTTATCACTCTCTACTAAAAACCATGGCATTTTAGTAATTAATTTTAGTAATTAACTTTATAATGGGTACGTTTAATTAGCTTCCACGGGTTGACCCCGGTGTGCTCATCTGGGTGAGCCCCTGACATGACCGAATCGAACTATAAAATTCCCCAGCTGTAACTACTTTTATTGTGTGCTTTATGTCCCAACTTTTTGTGAATTCACAAAATTATTGTAAAATAATTATTCTCTTAGTAAAATTGCAACCTTAAATTATTTTACAAGCCCTTGTTGATACAAAAGTACGCGTCTTTTTAGAAAAAAAAACAATTTAATGATCACAAAGTCGCTGTTTTGAGGGTGAAAATATATGTCAGACTTCCTGAAAGTGTCCCACTTGATTACAAACAAAATGGTGGCCATTGAGAAAGTTTTTCGTTGTGACGCCATGCACCTAGGTCAGCAGGTTACTTGGGTCTCAACAATTTTTTTTAAAAACCAAAACAAACAAATCAAAACAAAAACTGTATTGTACCCTTAAAGAAATCAGCCGTCAGATTCAACTTCAAGATTTAAAACTTTGCAAATTAAAACCCTGTTCTTACTTTCACAACGGTCTCCCATTTGACCTGTTGGGCAGACACAGAAAAATCCATCCGCTGAACCTGCTGCCCGGAAGCAAGTTCCACCATTGCATATATTTGTAGTACAAGGGTTTACTACAGAAAAACAAAAGGATCATGCAAACCAGGATAACAAAACGTGCTCATATAACTAATATTATTATTATATATTTCTGGTAAAGAAAACAAGGATGCCTCATAAGTGAAATTAAAGGTAAGGTAATCGTTTGGTAAAAAAGATGGAATTTTAGTAAGTTTCCTGCGCAATAACTTCATCTGTAGTGTCCCCGTTGATTAAATCAATAAAAACATTTGAATCTGAGAAAAGATTCATACGTGAAATGTTTCTCAGATTTCTGAGGGTTGGTGTTTGAGAATGCTGCGGCCGAAATGCAGTTGGTACCAGCTGTCACTTTGCTAAATGTGTATGGATTTGACAAACAAAATGATTATAGCGTGATAAATTTTTGCCATTTTCTGAGCAAGTGGACACTCTACTTAGTTGAAACTGTCACAGGTGATTTTTATTGTATATTTCTTTACTATTCTGCCCATGAATAAGCATTACATCAATAAAAAACCAAACGATGACCCTACCATTAATCATGGTAGCTCACAAGCATGAGGAAATCTGTGAACAAGGGTGCTATGTATAAACCAGAAACACCAGGGTTAACCCCTACTCTTCCAAGGTAATTATTCTGGGTTCTTTTATGTGCACTACCAATTCTAGTACATAGGGACTACTGCTTGATTTCCCATTCAAAAAACAACGCAGCTATGTGTCAAGACCAGGACTCGAGCTCACACTCTACTGATCAGAAACACCAGAGCTTGAGTCCATGCTCTTAGTCACTTGGGCACAACACACCACAACAACAGATACAACTTTGAAAAGGTAAATATGATCTTAAAACATGCAATGTCAAGGTTCAAAATCATGCTGGAAACAAAGAATTACTTTATTTTTACTCATGAAAGTCACAATACACATGTATATCACAAAAGTAACTATCTATTAAAGCTATCTCCACAGATGCAATTTAACCTGGTATTTGGCAGTTGGTTCCAGTATGTGTACTGGGACACACACATGTGTATATGTTGCCTGATACAAGACATGTTCCAGTGTTGTAAGGATTGCTTGAACAAGGGTTCACAGCAACTAATACAGAAACACAGCATGCAATTGAATTGTCAAAAATCATGCTTAATAACTTTAATATGTACAATAAGTAATATACACAAAGATACAAATATTATAAGTAATCAACTATAGCTCAATGTTTACCTGGTGTCTGGCAGTTGATTCCAGTATGTGTACTGGGACACGAACAGGCGTATGTATTGCCTGATTCAAAACATATCCCAGTGTTGCAAGGGTTGATTGAACAAGGGTTCGTAACTGAAAACAAAAGCATGCAATTTCAAAAATACTCATTCAAGCTACAAAATTAAATGACATAAATATACAAGTGAATTAAAAAGTAGATTAAACATTTATGAACTAGTTATTTTCTGGCATTTTGCACAGTCCTAATTGTATTATAAAACTTATATCTTCACTGTTTTTACAATGAAAGCAATGTCTGGGAATATTGTTATTATTGTAAGGAATGACGACTATTAAAGGATTGAAAACATTGTTTTATTCTCATTGGGGTGGGGGGGGGCTCCCTCAACCTTGTTGGCTACATCACTGAAAATCTATGTTTATATTCTTACGTGGTATTTCACAGTTGGTTCCAGAGTGTGAAGTCGGACATGCGCATATGTAAGAAGAGCCTGACGGCTGACATATACCCACGTTACATGGGTTCGACGAGCATGGGTTTACTACAACAAAACAGTCATGCAACAAAGTTTAAATAAAGTTCAATGTGGACAAACAGAAGGCAAACAAACGACAAGATTTGCAAACTTAGTTAATGTTTCAAGGGAATGCATTTTGTCCAAAAAGTGGAGCAAAATTAAAGAAGAGATAAGGGAATAAAAGCATTATTTGATATCGTAAATAAAACCCTGAGGTAAATTTTTTGCTTGAATAGAGAAAAATCAAGAACGAAAGAATCGAATTCCATTTGAGGAAATGCACATTTGAAAGACAGATTAGCTTGCACATGGCTGTGAGCTCGATAGACAATGAGGATTTTTTCAATCTATTTGTCAATACACTGTAGTTACGCCTAATTAGAAGTAATATTGACAAGTTAATAACCTCTGCAAGAGAATGGTTACACACAGTGGTGAGAATTACCAATAGTCACATTGGCAATGTGCTTTAACAACAAAGAGCGGATAAAGCTTTTATCATAGATTTATCAGGTTTTGAAACTGAGTTACCCCAGCAAACAGTCTTTATTAGTCTGCAGATCTGATACCTCACAGAGGTTAACACAGGCAATTGCCTTCACCCCTGGTTGGTGCCTTGGTGCTCTTTGAAATGGTCCAGTACAAAAGGATTGATTCCTTCGAAGGGGTGCCTTTTACTAAGGAAAAACTGCATTGCCCTTACTAGAACTAAATATCAGGTCTGAGTTCGGGTACCTCATTGAGTTTATTTGGAACATGTTGTGTTAGGGCAGAGCTGCCAACATTTGCATCTTGCAATCAGAAAGATTTTGTACAGCAATCAGGGAGTTATTTAGAATTCCACTCAGAGAACATAACATGAAAAATGTTTCCACAATGAGGGAGATTGTCAAATTTGTAAATCATAACATGGAAAGTTGGTTTATTTTCAGGGATTTTTCCGCAGAATCGGGGAGAGTTGTAAGCTCTGGTAAGACCTTACTTATAGAAGATTTCACAGGTATCATCCTGTGTATTATTCTGGGACAGAATGGCATTTGTAAATAAGGCTAATACAAATAGACCAGAGTAAAGCCCGGTCCATACTTCCTGCAAATGCTTCGTGCAAAGCGAATTTTATTGCGTCACAATTGCAAGGGCAGCGCCTACCAATTCTTGCGTCAACAAAATTCGGATTGCATTCGCATTCACAGGAATTATGAACCGAGCTAAAGAACAAATACAAAACGTTTGGAGCAAACAGCGAAAGCTCTTTGCAAGGCTCCAGCACTGTACTCACCTGTTGTTTCACAGTTGGATCCAGTTCTTGAGCTGGGACACTGACACGTGTAAGTATTGCCAGTTTGCACACATACACCAGAGTTGCAAGGATGCGGGGAGCAAAGATTTGAGACTAGGGACACAAAGGAAGACATGCAATGTATGCTAAATACTCACAGCACAAATTATGCTTAGCTAGAAGTGTATACGGCATCAGCAATTACAATAGACAGTGCAAGTCTCGCACGTATCGGAACGAGATCTTAGCTTTTCAGAGGTGGGCATAAGTTCCTAATTTCTTTGAAGTAAACAAAAACTGAGGTCAAGTTTAATTCTCAGGTTTCTTTGTTATCTTGTTGAATTTTTTTTTACTTTCATATTTCTTTTTCAATTGGTATTACATTCCCAACAACATATATAATTTTCATGGTCGCAATCTACATTATACTAAAATAATTGACGAAACAAAAATCTCGCCCACGTAAAACTTCATATGCTTGGGACTACAATGGTCCCAGAAGTTCGAATACGCGCAAGACTTGCATTAATATACTCAATTAAATTCTCATACACATTTTCCTTTTCATTTCGGCAAAAAAAAAAAATTCACTTCCATGCATTTGTACTAAAGAGATATTGCCTCTTCTGTTGAAACCTTCATTCCATTTCGTTTTGAAGAATACAAACTAATATAGCATAATATTTAATTTAACTTTTTTTAGCCATGCAAAATCGGCATTCAATTAACAGAGGTATAAATTAGGCCCTGTTTACCAATAAAGATATCAATAATCTGAAAGCAGGAAAAAACTGCAAGACAACGACATCTACAAGCATGTTACACTCACACACATTACAGTTAGTGCCCGATTGCCCATCTGGACACACACAAGTGTATCCATTTGCTGAAACCCCTGATCTAAAGCACAGTCCCCCATTACAGGTTGTTGTAGCATCATCACAAGGATGAGTAGAAGCTATCAAAGAAAAGAAGCATGCACACTAATAAAGAAACTTCAGCATCTACTATAACAAGGCGATTTCAAACTCCACAAATTTGGGAAGCAATGAAAAAAAACAGAAGTGCCTGATGCCTTTGAGAGGCTCAGATATGTAAATCTAGACACCAGAGTACAGTTTCACAAAGACCTAAGACTGATCTTAAGAATGAATCAATCTTAAATTGCTAAGTATTGTATGATGTCACAATACAAATCACTATGGTGATACTGACAACTCATCTTAAGATGAATCTTAGTGCTCTGTGAAATCGAGCCCTGCAGGTTTACATGAATACTACAAATTATTATGAATATGAATGCTTAACAGAACTGCCCAAAACCTTGGGTCCAATACCAAGTATGGTTTCAAGGATTTTGTGTAAGAACCTTATGACACCAGAGAAATAAAGAACAATTATAGTGGCTTCTTATATAGTGCTCAAATCCATCACTCAGTGAAGCTCAAGGTGCTCCAAAAATCAGTATTTTTCCTGCAAGGTCATGAAGGTATGCGGCGCATTTTCCTTTAAAATGCAGCCAATCAAAACAGGCACACTTCACTTTTCGATAAGTGCACTGGATTCTTTAACGTGCATTGCACACACACGGGATCAGTGGCTTTATGTCCCAACCAAAGGGCGCAGCAATAATGGTTAAGTGTCTTGCTGAAGGACAAAAGTGTAACGACCGGGACTCGAACCCACACTCTGCTGATCACAAACACCAGGGCTTGAGTCCAGTACTCTTGTCTGCATGGCCATGACAGTCAACACATGTGTAATATGTTT
>CM021532.1:14023189-14051196 GCA_010994315.2 Pisaster ochraceus
GACGAGAATAAAGAGCACTCAGCGGAATGGGAATGTCTTGCTCAATCAATCTCCATCTAAAACCACTTCCGTCGTTGAAAAGAGCATCCCTAAATTGTCTCGAAACATGAAATAGATTATGGCGTTTAATCTCAGAGAAACACAAATCTGTTCCCATTCAAATACAAGACAATACGCTGCAAGATAGACCTACATTTTCTACTTACGATATTTTCCGGGTGGATTTTTAGGTTAATTTGAATCATACACGCAAGCTTCTTATATTCCAACCCTCTTTGAACCTAACAGGGGATATGTTTGTTTGCTGTTGAAGGGGGTGTATGTTTGTTTGTTTATTTGTTTTGGGGTTTTTTTTCTTCTATTTATTGTTTCTCTTTTTCTCAACTTGGCGACCCATTCAATGGCAACAACTTGTTCTCCGTGGGTCTTCGTTTTAAGGACACGAAGACGACAAAATGAACGTTATCACGTACAACAAAAGTTTAAAACACAGCTTTAAAAATTAAAAATTTAATATATCAGATAAATAACACAATCAATTTAGTTAGTTATTGCTTATCCACAGTGGTCCATTCAGTATAAGAACAACAACGCTGACTTCCCGTGGATCCAGTCTCACATGAATCGACAACTAAAACGCAATAAAGCGTATTTTGCATTTACAAGTTTACCTTAAAAAAAATCATAAAAAGACCCACCGAATTACTTATATGATGATCGATTTAAAAGGTGAATTCTTTTGAAAACACACATTTTGATGGATTTCAATACTTAGGAATAATTAATGACAACGTACACGATTAGTTTAAAGGAAAAATATATTATGCATCTAAAAGAGGCCCATTAGTTATGAAGTTTTATAACCATACCGTTACACTAATGAGCTATTTCCGTATCGCGGAACTTAACAGCATTTTGATTAAAGAACGTAAGGTCGGGTGTACTACATTCTGTTGTGAACGCAACGCACAACGTCCTTGCAAAGGGACGTTGGTCACTTTGAAGGGAAGACAACTTTGAAGGGTAGTAATGTTTCTAACACATTTTGAAACAATAACATGAACTGGAAGGAACTAAATAGGCGGTAACTCAATTTTATCATTTTTTTAAAAGTTATCCGGGGTTCCAAGTTACCTTGTGTTAACGCTTGCTTAATTCTACATTAAATAATGTATGGTTGAGAAATTTTCTCAACCAAAGCGGCGTGTCACGGAAAGTGGCGTGTCACGGAAAGTGGCGTGTCACGGACGGCGGTTATTATAGAGTACCGGACGCTAGCTCCGGTAATTCTGATCAGCAGAGTGTGGGTTCAAGTCCCTGTCATGGCACTTGTGTCCTTGAGCAAGATACTTTACCAGAATTGAATTGTTTTTCCTATGGGAAACTAAGCTGTAGGTCCAGTGTACTATAGGATTGGTAGTGCACGTAAAAGAACACAAAACGCATCACGGAGGGGTTAACACCGGTGATTCTGGTTCACATAGCATGTTTACAGGCGAGCTATCTTAGTTTCTTGGTACAGATCCCAAGACCCTATCAGTATGTTCTTATATTAACAATAACACATTTTAAGTCCAGTATAGGCAATTCAAAACCGACTGCATCTCCTATTAAAGAACTGCCATTCGGGAAAAAAATCCCTTTCTGAGTTTGCGTAGCCTTCAGTTTGCTACTTTGTCCTTCAAACACCGCCTTTATTGCGCGTTTGTTTCTCTCACTACATCATCCGTCTTGTTGTCTCTCGCTACGCTGCTGGCTGCCAAGACTTTGAGTTTAGGAAAGCTTTTTGCAATTATTTCTTGTTTCTTCTTTTTTAGTGTCATTTCCTCTCGAGCTTTTAGAGAAGCGTCTTTGTACTTTCTTTTAATAACTTGCCTGCAAAAAACTACGTATCTGCGTATATTATTTAACAAAAAGGACACTTTCCTTCTTTCAGTCGAATGCTGAAACCGTCAGCTGGATTATGTTGATTTGAAATCACTTTCCTTGCAGAATTTGAGCCAGATGATTGTTGATAAATATGTTGTCTTTTTGGTAAAGGAACAATGGTTTCACATCATCTGCGATTGGCAAGCGGGTATTTTCCTTGGGAAGGACGAGTGGAGGTGTTCCACGATGGTGAATGGGGTACCGTCTGTGATGACGAGTGGGATGAGCAGAATTCCGCAGTGGTTTGCCGCTACCTCGGTTACCAAAACGCTGAATTCAGTACCAATGAATACGGTGCCGGATCGGGGGAAATTTTGTTGGACGACGTGGACTGCATTGGGAACGAGGATAGCTTAGCAGATTGTTCTCACGGCGGATGGGGATCTAATGACTGTAGCCATTGGGAAGATGTAGGGGTTGTCTGCTCATCGGCTCTTCTCGATCCAGAGGAAGCAGCTCTCCCAGGTAGCAATAGTCCTTGACTTTCGAACTCTTTCCCCTGCTGTGCGCATTCTAAACCAATGCATATGCTGATACAAACATACCATAGTGCTGACGGATGTTGGTTGTTGGGCGTTCCCGGCCACTGCCTCTGAATTCACAATGAAAGGTTTGGCCGTACAAATTTCTACTGTTCTCATATAGTTATATTGATACTCTCTTTAATTTGAAAGTCAGCCCAACATGGACGAAATTAATTAGATGATACCAAGCCTTTCGAAAGTAGCAAACCTTCGTGATTTGGGGATTCGTTGTCACAGTGTTTTAAACAGTGAAGTGCGCCTTTTAGGCGGCGGGGCGTGTACATGCTATTTTGTTGACTCCCCAAATGGCGAGCGTGGCACACATGCGCGTGTGACGTTGGCTCAAAGGGGTCAGAACGTCTCGTAAGGGATTTCTGTTGATGATTTTCCGTGAAGTTATCTTATCCCCTTCGACTTTGCACGAAATCCAGTGAAATACAGCTTTTTGACTGCTAATCTGCAACTGTTGTCCACAATTTTTAAGGACGGAATTTGAAAACTGTTATCCAAAACATGCAATATTTACAAGATACTCTAGGAATTGGTCCTGATAGGATTTATATACCTGCTTATAATTATGTCGTGACCCAAACATTTTTTTGCATTGTGCTCTGTTACCTTTATGAAAGCGGTTGTGGCACCTTTGTGGGTGAAAACAAACATTGTTTCGATATTTTACTCTCTTCATGTGGGAAAAAGCTGACCGAAATCAGTAAGTTCGGTAATAAACCACCTGTTTACACAAGCTTTGCGGCCGAATCGCAATATAGAGCGCCACCAAGAGTTTACCCTGGGAGGAAAATTTTAAACAATGCGTTATGTCATAGCTTTGATTGTGGTGTGGACTTGTAACTTTTTTTAAATCTTCAAACTTAAATTTGTTAACAAAATTGCCAATATCTTTAGCTTATTCTTCTGTTTTAGAAGGCAGTGTGCGTCTAGTGGGCGGTAACTTCCCTTCCGAGGGACGTGTGGAAGTATACCAGCTCTACCGATGGGGTACAGTATGCGATGACTACTGGAATCTGAGGGATGCAAGAGTCGTCTGTCGCCAACTTGGCTACATCTCTGTTGTGTCCGAAGACACCAGATTTGGCTCAGGGTCTTTAAAATTCATCTTGGACGACGTGGATTGTTACGGAAACGAGTCTTCCCTAGCAGACTGCCGTCATGCGGGATGGTGGTACAGCGACTGCTATCACAAGGAAGCTATTGGAGTCGTTTGTTTTGATAGAGATGCAGCTGACTACACACGGGTAAACTGTTTCCAGGTAAGATTAATGGAATGACGACAGCCTCAAACTATTCAAAGCATTAACAGTGGCCAAGTTCGCGCAATGGTTAACAAGTGGTCGTTTAGACTATGTGGTAGCAGACTCAGTACCAGCTAAATTTCCATTGTTTACTTGTTTGTTTATTGGTTTGTTTGTTTTGTGTTTTTGTTTTCGTTTTCTAAGATGACTTAAGTACACGTCTCGTTGGTGGAAATACATCATCAGAGGGACGTGTCGAGTTGTTGTACGACGGAGAGTGGGGAACCATCTGTCGTGACGGCTGGGACCAGCGAGACTCAACGGTGGTGTGCCGCTTCCTCGGGTACCAAGGTGCAGAGTCTACGCGTGCTCAGTTCGGCCCTGGATCAGGAAGCATCTATCTGGATGATGTGGACTGCACTGGGAGTGAGTCTAATTTAGCCAAATGTTCTCACAGTGGACTGAATGTGAATAACTGCAACCATGAAGAAGATGTTGGCGTGGTTTGCTCAACGGCTCTTCAAAATCCAGAAGATGAATCCCTCAATCCTGGTAATCAAATATGGTCTACCGTTTTCTTTCTTCTTCTTCTTTTTTGAAATACCTGTATATTGTACTTTGAAGATCGGTTACCAGCCGTAATCAAAATAATATCCCCTTCACCGTCACTAATAGTTTATCTGTAAGCAATGCTACAAAACGGTACAATAATGGGAACCACATTTACAATCAATATTGAGGTTTGCAAACACACTGTGTAATAAACTCTCTCTCTCTCTCTCTCTCTTTTTCTCTGAGCTGTGGTGGTTCTTAGAAGAACCGGTTAACCACATGTTTCTCAGAAGCACCTTACAGCTCACAGAGAGCAAAGGCTCACTTGGTTGTAGTGCCACGATAACAATGTTCAAGTTCATCCTCACATCAGCAGAGTGTCGGTTCGAGTGCGTGTCGTGGCACTTGTGTCCTTGAGCAAGATACTTACCATATACTTGCCTTGTCCGTGGATGGGACATTACTAAACCGTAGGTCGCGTGTACTAGAATTGGTAGTGCGCGTAGAACCCATAACACTTAGTATCGCGGAAGAGTAGGGGCTAACCTGGGGTTTCTGGTTCACATAGCAAGCCCCCTTGTTTACAGGTTTATCAGGCTTGCGAGTTACAGTGATTGGGTTCTTTTGCGAGGCATCCTTGGTTTTTTTACCAGAAAATATGCTTTCCAGAGTCCTGTGGACCAGAATCAACAGTCATACTAGCCTAGTGGGATTTGAACCCAAGACCCCCGCAAGCTAGAGCAAAATAGCTCACCATCCACCGAGCGTGTCCATCGAAAACAGGACTCGGGAAAGCACCGAGTGTACGGTACTTTAAATTATCACACATCGATGTATGGTAAAACCAAAATAGGGAGACTGCCAACATTAGGGCTAAGTTGGTAGAGCGCCGGCACGTTAAACCGGAGGTCGTTGGTTCAAATTCCGCTCAAGCAACTTTTCATTGTTCTACCCCAAATTAAAACAAAAAATCATAGTCTTTAACCCTCATGCGACCATTACATCTTTTAATTTACACATCTACACAATTTCATAACAGTTAACCTTTTTTTCTGGAAAGATGTTGAACCTTAAAAGACTTAGAAGAGACACAGTTATGTTTAGAGTGAGTAGAATGTTTTTACAGGAATGCAGTGTACAGTACACTTTAACTTAGCCTTTTGATTTGATAGTGTACGGCTCTTTGCGTCTAGTGGACGGTGACTCTGCCATGGAGGGCCGTGTTGAAATATACCTGTTATACGAATGGGGGACAATCTGCGATGACTATTGGGATGCGAGGGATGCAACAGTCGTCTGTCGCCAACTTGGTTACAGCTCCGTTGCATCAGAGCACACCAAATTCGGCGCTGGTTCTGCACAAATTTGGATGGATGAAGTTGGTTGTTACGGAAGTGAGATGCAACTGACAGATTGCCCCCGCGGGAGATTTGGATTCCACGATTGCAGTCATAGTGAAGATGTTGGTGTTGTGTGTTCCAATCACTCAGTGACCCCCGGAAGTAATGAGTCAACCACTGGTAAGTGCACATAAATATTTTGAATGTTGCTGCATTGATGATGATGGTGGCCTGATCGAGATGAGAATGGTGGCGACAACGTCGTTTATGCAGTTCTTTTTGAGCTGCTTCTGCAGAAACTAGTTTCTTCTGCTGGAACTATTGTCGTTGGAGTGACTATGTGTGCTTGTTGTATTGTCGCTTGCGCATTTGATGCTGATTGCTGCTATTTGTGTTGTTTCTGTTGCGTTGCCTACTGTTGGTGCGAATTGCTACTGCTTATCTGAATAAGCTTGGTGCTGTATGTGATGGTCTTTCTGCTTGCGCATTGTGTAGGCGGTGAGTGAGGATGATCGTTCATTGGGTGAACATTTCAAACATCTTTCTTATCATACTTTTCAGAAGATCAATACATTACGTATCGGCTCTTTGGTGGGTCGTCTCCGGATCAAGGTGTTTTGCAATACCGGAGTTCTGCAAACGAAACTTGGAACACTGTTTGTTTCTCGTGGCCAGTCACCGACCATTGGACAGCCCGCAGTTTTTGCAACAAGGTCGGGTTTCCATTTTCCTGTGGATACGACACATTGGGAAGTGTACGAGTTAGCAGTGCCATGGCTGGTTTGGAAGATTTCCCGTCAAAAGAAAGTTTGCATGTCTGCTCGATAAATGAGGTTGGCGAGCATGCATGCCATTTGGAATCGACGGAAGTGAGCCACCAGCCATGCACACTGCGTGCAACGACATGGTTTGTTTGTGGTTCGGGTAAGATTTAAATAATAGTCTTATAGCGTACGTATACAAATAAGGTACTCAAAGCGCTTAAACAAAACATTCTTTATTAGGTTTTTTGTATTGTTTTGTATTATGAGACCGATTTATGTAGCATCTTAATAGGAATTACAAAGTGCTGCGGTAATGTTGTTATGTCAGAATATTTTGCTGTAACACTGCACAAAACCGTATAATGAGAGATTTGCGACAACTTGTTATTACAAGCCACTTTCGCACACACATGGTGTCAGACTCGACTACACGTTGCGTTATGCTTGGACCAAAAATGGCGTCCAGTAACCACTTGACCCCCCCCCCATAACAAATAATAATAATAATTATAATAATAATAATAGTAGTAGTAGTAATAGTAATTCATAAATAAATAAATAAACAAATAAATAAATAACAATAACAATAAAATAAAATAAATACAAATAAAAAATAGACCCTTTATGTCGCAACTCTCTAAATACACAGCTCTGATTGGATGTATGTACGCATAATATTGTATATTTTATATCAGTATTAAATTTACCCGGTGATCCTAACCACTTCATGGCGCTGGAATTCTTTTCAACTAGTCAAACACTTACAATGCAATGACACTATTTTGATGCATAGATTCCTTGTGTTTTCTAACTCAAGAGTTTGAGTACAGTCTCAGATATGGAAATGATGACAACGAGGGACTTCTTTCGGCGCGTTGCGTCAACACTCAGGATTGGTACGGCTTATGCGGAACTGATTGGTTGGGTTCTACGCATGCCCGTACTGTTGCATCCCGTCATTTCGGGCTTGGGGAAACTGCACACGTCTACGTCCTGCCGTTACGCGTCTTACACTCCCCGCTGGATGTCATCGGAAGCTTAATGTGCAACGGGGACGAGGACGACTTGTCACAGTGCACCATCACTCCGTCCTCATCCTGTTTCGAATATGCCGCTTTAAAGAGCAACTCAAGTAAGTAGACGCATGCTGGTGGATGTTAAATATTATGGTGTTCCATGGTGTTCTATAGAGGACAATTGTGTTTCATGGAAGACTATGTTGTTCCGTAGAGGACTATGGTGTTCCATAGAGGACAATTGTGTTTCACGGAGGATTATGTTGCTCCGTAGAGGACTATGGTGTTCCATAAAGGACAATTGTGTTTCATGGAGGACTATGTTGCTTCTTAGAGGACTATGGTGTTCCATAGAGGACGAATGTGTTCCACGGATGACAATAGTTTCTGTAGAGGACGATGGTGTTCCATATAGGACAATTGTGTTTCATGGAGGACTATGTTGCTTCTTAGAAGACTATGGTGTTCCATAAAGGACAATTGTGTTTCATGGAGGACTATGTTGCTTCTTAGAGGACTATGGTGATCCATAGAGGACGAATGTGTTCTATGGATGACAATAGTTTCTGTAGAGGACAATGGTGTTCCATATAGGACTACTGTGTTCCATGGAGGACGATCGAGGGTGTTTCATGGAGAACTGTGGTGTTCCATCGAGGACAGTGGTGTTCTGTAGAGAAATATGGTGTTCAATATTAAATTGTTCGCCGCCCTAACGAGTTTTTGAAACGAGATAGTAAGTCGTTGGAAAGAACGAGATATTAAGTCGTTCCAATAACACAATTGAAGTCCTTTGACAGAGAGAGAGTATTAAAGTCGTTGGAAAGACATCATATTTAAAAGTGGCTCAACTTATTACCTTATTACAATCTATCTCTTTCGAGGATTTAGCTTGTCATTCAAAAGCCTTATTTTGTTGTTTGAACGACTTATTACTTTTAATTTTTACAATGCACCTTTTGTAATAAATATTGTGCTTTTCACTTTCTTAGGTTCTTCAATAGAGCTCAGGTTGATCGACTCCAGATATGAAGCGTCTGGTTTCGTACAGGGCCGTCACGGACCGGATGATGAGTGGGGCGCATTGTGCTTCAATCTTTGGGACAATCGAGACACACAAGTGGTTTGCCGCCATCTTGGATTTTTGACCAGCATTTTTGTGAACCATTTGTTCACGGGCCATGACGATCTGGTTACCGATTCGGCTTTCGTGTCAGCAGTAGCTTGTATTGGCAACGAGACAGTACTGTCCCAGTGTGAACTTATGTTCGAAGATCACATTTTTTGTAATGGGGAGTATGCGCAAGTCGAATGCATTGCAGGTACAGCATCAAACCACTTGTTAAATTATTCATTATCATTTCGACAGATACGTTGATGTCGCTAGTCATACGAAATGACCTGCAATGAAAAAATGGCGATTAAAGGTGCACTATTTTTCTTACTGCTGTTTCGGAGTCTGCTTGCTTTATCCTATTATTTTTTAAGACAAAAATAAAACTGACTTCGTCATTTGTGAAGGACTGGAAATATATTTAAACTCGTGCAACTGTTTTCATGAGTAATTAATTTCTAACTTTAACCGGTATCCCATCATCTTTGTGGAAACGAAAAGGCAAGTTTTTATACACGTGAACTGTGATAGGTCACGGTGGGAACACAAAATAGCAAATCTAGTGAGTGACACACCGTTAAAACTAATCAGTGATATTACGAAGCTACGTTTTATGTAGGCCTACTGAAACTTGCTGGAAATATTAACAGCGACGAGTATGTTAATAATTTGTTTAAAATCCGATTTGCAAAACTTTTGACCAGTGATTGTTGCACACCTTCCAATTGTATCAACGTCTATGTGATATATCAGGTTTCTGTCGCCAATCTGTCTATTTTGCATCGTGTTGCTTCTTCCTTTCACTCTATTTTCAAGATCTCTTTTTGTGAGCTTTTGTTTAATACTGAATCTTTAACTCCTAGTACGGAAACGTGTGTGATTTTTGAACTACACTTGTTTAAGAGACTCTCCTGACAATATTGGTCACTGAATCTTTGACTTCTAGTACGGTAACTTGTGTGCAATTGAACTAGACTTGTTTAAAGACTCTCCTGTCGTTTATCATTTCTCGATCCTTTGCTTCCACTGGAAAAGAAATCAAGAATTTTTCAGTTTGACCATTGTTTTACAAACTCACAATAATGAAGCCGTTTAATAACCTTTTTCAATTTGTTGTTTACGACAGAAACGGGGCGGTTTGATGTACCTGCGTACCTGTGCGGTGAAATTCACTACTGTGGTTATGACTGTAATCAAGGTCCACGTGATACACTTCGACCAATCAAAGGCCTGCAGTATTGCAAATGTGACGATTTCTGTAGTTATTTTAACGACTGTTGCTACGATTACCGTTCAAATTGTAACCCCGCTCCTGATGTACAAGAGATAGCGATAAATGGTGTAGGAATCCGCCATTACGCTTGTGTATGGACACCAGGGAAAGGCGCTCTATATGGCTACAGCTATTTCGGATTTGCCCTGGTGAGTCTCTGTCCGGACTCTTGGACCAACTCTCTTGTCGCAGAAACCTGTCAAAATAAAGCAGACGATAATGACGTCATAGGGTCCCTTCCGGTCTATGACGATAAAGGAGCTGCTTACAAAAACCTTTTCTGCGCAATTTGCCACGGGGTCCAACCAGAAAACTTGAAGAAATGGAGCGCAAAATTAGAATACGATTTATCCGGAAACTTCACCTACGATGCGAGGTTCGATCTACTTGTGATGGGAACACCAACCGGTAGATATGTTTTCGAACCTTCAAGCGATACGGTTGGTGTCGCCCGCACTTGCCCTGTTAAAACTGTTGACTCGTGTCTGGAAGAATATTCGGGCACATCTATAGAAAGAGCCTGCAAAGACTACTTTGCACCTCTAATCCTGAATGAGACTAACTACCGCAACCCTCACTGTGCAATGTGTAATGGGTTTGATAATATTGAGCCGACTGCAACTTGTGGGATCTTGTGCACTCCAGTGTGCGGCTTAATTTGGAACGGTTGCGGAGCTAGGTGTGGGGATGGAGTTGAAGATTCATTTAACATAGAAATTCTGTTTGATTTTGGCTGGGGTGGCGGTGAAGGCTCGACATGTCAGTCAGGGGAGATTTACGATCCATTCTTGGAGAGATGTCGCGCTGTGTTCTGCTCCTCCGGTCTGACAGACGAGCACGGGGAATGCGTGAACAATCTAGACCTGCCTACAATAGTCAAAGACCACTCGGATGCTGAAGTTCCTGCGGGAGTGTCGGACAACTGCAGTACTTTCCTCAACACTTCTCTCGGTAGAGATGTAGTACTCTGGCAGCTCGATCCCAGCAATCAAAGTGATCCAAGGAGTAATCCTTTCGGTGAATTTACTCTGTCTATAATCACTGACCTGACCGATATTGACTACGCACTATTCAGGTATGTATACTCGCTGTGTAATATCTCGACTGTATTGGTGTACATTTCATTTGGAGCGAAGCTGTTGTCGGGGATCGACACGTGTCAAAACGCCACCCACCATGTAGCTGGTGATGCATTTGACTCAACTGCACTTGATACGTCAGACATTTTCAAGTCGTCCATCTTGGCCAGGGAAAACTCAAGCTTCACAAAGACTCTATTAGTTCCGCAGGAATGCCTGGAGATTTTGACTCTAAGCTGTTTAGAGTTTACCATTTTAAATCCAGAGGAGTATATTTCGGAAAACCAAACGTCAACTGTGATGTTTTTGGCTTTAGGTCAGGTATATACAAAAGAGCATTTTGTCTTACTGAAGGACGGTACGGCTGCAGTTTGTGGACTTATCAACTGGACAGATCCTAATGCTCTTGTAATGAATATAATTTCCCAAGTCTGCAACTGTCTGTCAATTGTTGCACTTCTTGCCACTTTTGCCACCTACTGCTTATTCCCGTCTTTGAGAAATCTGGCTGGCCTGTACACGACGAACCTTGTGGTGGCGCTCTTGATGGCAAATTGTTTACTGTTTTTGGCGGCAAATACAGCGATGTTTGGCTCCAACTGTGTGGTTACCGCCTCTCTGTTGCACTACTCCTGGCTATCTGCATTCTTCTGGATGACGGCGTTGGCCTACAATGCCGCCAAAACCTTTAGCGGAAAGCACATCCGAGTTCGGGCTGGGTCAGATTGTCGCAAATATCGACAGCTAGTAATATCCATGACAGTCGTCTGGGGTGCTTCTTTACTGATAGTGTGCACTTGCCTCATTCTTACACTTTGCAAGTGCACAAGCCTACCTGCAGTATACAAAACATCGCCGCCATGTTGGATTGAAGGTTTCACTATGCTAATGATCGTGTTCGGCGTTCCTGTGGCCTCATCTTTGTTCCTTAATTCATGTTTCTTCGTGTCCATTTTCGTAGCTGTGAGGAAAGCCAAAATGGATAGCAAAATGGTACAGAACAAAGGAAAGATGAATAGTGTCTTGGAGGAAGTGAAGATTTACGTAAAGGTAGAAAGCTATGAGCAAATTTGTTAATGTAAAACTGATAAAAATATTACTGAATTATTTTATAGCCTTTTCTATACGTTGCTTGTACCCCTGGCTTATTGTTTTGATGTAAGATTCTTTTTTACGATTTGAACAAATCTTAAGACCCTGATCGAACTCCACTTTCCAAAACCTGTAATGCCATAATTATGTTTGCACCTGTTTTGCCATGCAGCTCATTCTGTTGTTCGGGATCACATGGATTTTCGCATTCTTATCCGAGGCTGTAAACCACGTTGTTTTTTCTTACATCAACGTCATCGTCGGCACACTGCAGGGGGTCTTCATCTTCTTGGCATTCTGCTTGAATCAACGCGTGAGGGCGCTGTGGCGAGAGCGACTGCAGCTACTGGCTGCTAAGAAATCGAAGACGAGTGGCCAATCCTCCACGTCAACAGCCTTGTCGCCTGCAGCTGGTGCCAGGAGGTTGAGCCCCAGCACTACAGTAAACGCCAGTGGGGTCACACATGTGGACCCAAATTTACAGGGCAAGAGAAATACCGATACTAGTCAAAATGATACCCGCATTTAGTTAGATGTATAGACCAGTATAATTATAAACATGTTCACATCCGGGAATGTAAACCACGTGGTATTCTCTTAAATCAACGTCATTATCAATACACTGCAGGGGTTCTTTATCTGTTTTCTTTTTCTTGTTTGCATTTGGCCTGAACCAGTTTGATACATCAGGCGTAAGTGTTGATATTGTCTGGACCTTGTTTACACAAAAGTGATTTGAGCGTTTCATACCACTTTCTGATAGGCAATAATGTTGTTTAATCAATCAACTATTATTAAGAAATGTGGTCGTCTCATCCTCTAATAGAAGTTGTAAAAACAATATTTACAATTCTATCTTTTAAACAGTGAGATTTTATGGGGTTTTTTCGTTGAGATGTGTAATAATACGGTTCTATTATAAACATGTAAATAATGTATAATTTGGCCTTTTTTAAAGGCACTATACGGTAATTTTTAAGTTCTGCATTTTTCAGAACCGTATTAGAAAACTTGTTTCATTGGTATAAATATTTTCAAAGATCTCTTCAGACGTGAAGAGAATTGATTGATTCTGAAAATCGTAAACGACGATTTCTTTAACACGGGGCATTCAAAACCAATTGACATTTTAGCTGCGTTTGCTTATAGGCAGAGGCACCAACGGACGAAGGGGAGACCGTTTAACAAGACCTTCGTTCGATTGCAAAGAGCTGCTAAGAGTAATTCCGGGAACTACAAAACATGCGAGAAGGTTCAGGAAGTGGGTGTGTGCACGAAACGAAAATGAACGCAATACATTATTGTAGTATAGTGAGCAGGAGAAAATATTATTTATTCTATACAGGTATTTCTCTTTAAATTTTTGTAGGGAGCATTAACTCCGAAGACTATGCTTGTTTGGGAGGGATAGAGTACTAGAGCTCTATGTGAGTACCGTTTTGTATTTAAAACATCTTTTTAGCTGAGAAATATTGTAATTTTAGGGCTATTTATCGGTTAAATAGTTGTTTTGTAATGTATTCAAGTGGGCAGCCTCGTGTTGACCTTTTGCCTGTTTGCCCGTCACATAAGTGACCGTGTTGCGCTGTTTGTAATGTGTGCTAGGCCTAGTCACTTTTTCATTGTTCGAGCTAATTTTAAATTTACCCAGTCATCAGTTTCAAGTTCGAAATGTTACTGCCATACAAACTACTAAAGGTTTCCACTTTGCTTCTGCCCTCTGGAGTCCAAGTATCAATCTCTGAACTTATCTTCAAGTACGACTTTGGGTATAACCCCTTACTTATGAACTAATTCAAAATTTGCTCTTCTAGAAGTAAAGTCAACGTTTGGACCCTTTAAACACTAAATTTAATATCGGCTTTTAATATAAAACCACATACACGATATCCCAAATAAAGTAAACAGAAACGATTATTTAAACCGCTGAATAACTAACTAGGCCTATTCTGTATAACTTCACGGAGAAATGTTATTTTGTAAATTGTTACTAATTCTCCTGGCCTTACCTTTTCCTAATCTCTATCTCTTATTACTAATTTGTAAAAAAAAAAAAAAAAAAAAAAAAAAAAAAAAAAAAAAACCGCCTCCCACCCCCCGCAATTTTAAATGTTTTGAAAATTGCCTGTTATTCTTACTATATTCTTTTTTGTTAATGGACAGATCGCGTTAGCCCTACATAAATATGTTTTTGATAACATGCTTGTCATCAAAGCCACAATCCATCAGCCTGCCGTGCTAACATAGAATTTAGTACTATTCTTAAAAAGAAGCTCAACTGTGGGGAACACTGGTAAATATTGCACATGATGTGACGTGGCAGAAATTCCCTTCCACATAAGTGTTAAAGCTTGGCTTTTTTGTTTGGGAGATACCGTTCTATGCCGATAAGAGAGGTATCAAAGCTTGGCTGTCTTCCAGTTGCCATCTCACCTAAAACTCTGCCCACTAAAGGCGCCATTTTGAATCCTTTACCTGTAGCAGGGGGAAAGCATACCAATACCAATGAAAGAACGAAGCTCAAGGTGTACACGTCGCTCGTTAAATTACAAAATAAAATAAAACACAAATATGGATTCTTAGAGGTGTAGAGACAGACAAAGTGTTCAGATACTTCCGAGGAGGAAAAATCATTAAAAACGACAATATTATACTTGCGAATACTATAACGTATGTTGCAATATTTTCCAACATATTTGTTTACAGTGTGCAAAATACATGTTTAATTGTTATTATTATCTATATTCTGCTACGTAGTAAAGTACGGACATACGTTTAACAATAAAATATGAAATACGTATTATCAGTTTGACTTCTGGGTTTGAAAATAGTTGAAATAAAATTACTTTTCTTTTTTAGTTTCAATAATTATGGCTCAGAAGGGTGGGGCAGTAACAGATAAGGGTAAAATGGGAAATGAAGGTAGAGGACTGGGATGAGAGTTGAAGCTACAAATTGCACAACAAGCAGCAACAGTATTTAGCTTTCCATGGTTTGCAAAATTGAACTACAAAACATCGTGACTGTAGAGCCTTCCAAACAAAGTTGTATTTCATGATGATACCTATGGAGCTCTCTTCTGATAAAAAAAATATGAAAAATTCGTAGTGAGATCTTAAATACTTACCAGACATAGAGCAACCTATTGCGATGTTTGGGTGCAATGGATGACTACCCACAATGAGTTCTTCCTTTGGCGTACACTGAAATCATACAAAATAAGTATATGATGAGAAAATCACGAGTCACGAGAAAAAAAAGTGAACAAAACTCACGTGTTTTCACTGCTTTCAAACATTGAGTTTTGTTCTCACGAGATTAAAACAATAGTTTGACTCAAAAAATGTTTCAAAAACTATAGTATTTCATTCAGTCAAAACTATTTCAAGGGCAGTTTTCAACCATGACCATCTTATACCATGTATTAAAGCTACGCACAAATATGTAAACAATTAATTTCAATTTTTTGTATTTTACCAATGTTATGCACACCCTTTCATCGACTTAATAAATTCAGACTGTATTAGTGAGACAAATTATCACACTTAGGCCTAAGTTAAATTAGTTATTTTCTTGATATAATTCGCATTTGGTACTCCTGGGGCTCCGTAGTTTTCATCCCGTTGAAAGACGGTAGGGTCTACTTCTTGAAAAATCGTTGTAAGTGATCCATTACGCATGTGTGTAATACGGTCATTTTGTCAATAAGTATTTATTCCAGCCATTTCAAATACAGTTAGCGTTACGATGTGAGTATTTTGCCAGTACTGAATGTTGATGTTTAATTTCCTCTTGTACGTGCAAAGAAGATTTTAATGTGAGATTTGCCTGAGTGGCAACATGTCATCCAGTGGCTCCAACGCAAGAACAAGTACGTCAGCTTATATACAAAAATCATCAATCAAAATGCAAGACTTTCCTTACTGTATACAGGCAGGGTTCGAGGACAGACGGCTGGGGTTCCAAGCCTGGTAGGTGTTTCTTAACAAACTCGTTAATGACTTCAATGTCTCGTTGTTCTTTTCGGGCATTCTTGTCTCTTTCGTCGGGGTCGACTTCGTCCCAAAGGTAGTGATAGTTGACCTGAAGATTATAGATACCAGTATGACATCACAAGCTCAAACAGCACCATCTATGGTCAAAAAAGACCTATTAATAGCCGAGAGTTGTGCGTGACACATACCACGCGCAGATTTTCATTGTTTGACATAAGCGATGGCAATGTATGCGAGGAAAAGGAATTCATTTGAGCAAAATGAAGCCGGATTATTCATATAGAGGGGGTGATCAGGACCCCCTCCCCTTCGATTTGAAAAAAAAAATAAAAAATTCTGATCACCATACAGGGAACCCGACATTTATTAATAAACATTCCATTCGTTAGAAACTAACGGATAGTGATATTACGTACGGGTTTCTCAGCATTGCATATTCTGAGAACAATTACATTTTCCGGCCAATTTGCTGCCCCTATTGAATGGCTTTCTAAATACTTACTTTTACGAGTCCGGGAAACTCCCTGCTTGGAAAAACCAGAAATATATTTTCGCAGCCATCGTCGGCATGGATCAAACTAACTGGAACGTTACTGTATAAACCAGGCTCCTTTTCTTTGAAATAACACACATTCACTCGCCACACCTGTGAAAAATAACAAAACCATTAAACTTCTAACAGTTGATTGATTATGGTGCTTCGATGGTTCAACAACAATACATTTGGGCAAAAAAAAAATTACGTTTGTTTTTGTTACCATGGTTTTCGACAAAAGTGCCACTGAAGAACCTTTCCAACAATTTAAGGTTCATTTTTTGGAAGGTAAACGCCAATGTGTACATTGCAAACGATGGCGAATTTTTCCGTGGTGCAAAAAGGGCAACTTAAGAGCATACTCTTGGTGGCGCGATTTATTGGGTAGAGGGTGGCACTACACTATAGTAAGAAAATCATGCGCCAAGCTTCACGAATAAAATGTAAGCCAACAACTTTTTCTGTGAGTCGAAGGTTTCAAGTTCAAGGGTGTTATTATGTAATGCTTACATGTCCAATATTGTGCCCCTCGGGTTATTGACTTACAACCTGGACGTTTTGGGGTACACTAACCCTCTTAAAGTTGCTCTATATTTTGTTGACAAGCGTATAGCGCCCTTTTTCCAAGATAGAGTCTGGCCAGTTTACACGTTCCAAAGGTGTTTTCATTTTGAGCGAGCAAAGCTCAAAAGTTCAACAAGCTCAAAAATGGAAAGAAAACAAAGTTTTCAAGTATCAGCAAATAGACTTGATTTGATTTCAAGAGGCTGTTTTTTATATTTTGGGGTATTTTTTGTATTTGTAATATTAAGCATTTTGTTGGTATGGGGGGCGTATTTAGTGTGGTGCGCCCATTAAAGCAAAGGGGAATGCATACAACAATCATCACAGGAACGCTACGATTGCCTTAAGTGGCAGATCAATACCTAACGGTTGAAGTAGCTTAGAAGCCCAAGGTCCGGGAGTAAGGATGATGCCCTTTGCCCGGAAACGATGACCTCTGTTTGTGTGGATAGTTACAAGCGGACCCGGTTCAATCTTTAAAACTTTCTCATCGTCAAGGAGGGCACCCCCGTGCTTAACAAATTCATTCTGGAAGACAGAACAAAGTTGTTTATAAAACGAATGATGTGGCAACGGACTGGATTGGGGAAAATACAATTTGCAAAGGATATGAGAGATCGTATTCTCCATTACAGACGGAATAGTGATGTTTTCGGAAGATGGCCGTTAGTCTTTTTTGAAAATAATGTGAGCTAAAAACATATTACAATATTAAATTTTATGAACTCGCCAGGAAGCACGGTCAAAATTGGATTCATGGTAACTTAAAAACAATGAAAGAATGTAGAAAAATTGTATTTCCCTACGTGGTTATTTGTACCCAAGACGTCAGTGTAGCGTAACAACTGATGACGTCCCATGTATAGACATGGCAGAGTGAAGCGGCCGCACATTGACGAGATTTAAGCGGTAGGACAATTCCCATGGATGACTGGAGTCACGTGACTCATAGTGGGTATACAAAACAAATTTGCAAGCAAAGCGCAGTATGCATAGAAACACAAGACTGCTTCCCACCTTCCAGCCTGCAAGAGCACTTGGAAGCAAGCATTCTTTTTGTGCGCGTTGCTTGCTTGGTTTGATTGTTACATCATGATGTAAGGAAATTGTTACACCATAGAGGGTCCTTTCTCTGTGCATATCAGTGAGTCACGTTACTTAGGTCGCTGATTGCGTCTATTGACCCATTCCACGACGCATAGTTACACCATGCCAATCCTCAGTAATTTTGGGAGTCAGAATGTATGCAAACAGCCTCGCTACCATGCGCAGTGCCGTATCGATACATATTTCCCGCAAAGTACGCGCGTGCGATGTCTAGTTCTTGGCCGGCAAATCTCATGCACTGGCCTATAATAGTTCATCCCACGTGAACGTGTTTCAGCCAACCAGAATACAGAACTAGCAAGAGGTGTGTTGTAAATGTTACTAACCCCTGGAAGGAAAACACTGAAAAACAACGCTGATTGGCTGACCAAAATGTGACTGCCCTGCGCGCACGCTTGGTATACTAGGAAAGAACAAAAGAGGAGTCAATGAGCAAGGAGGCTGTTTTGCATGAGCAGCCTTTAGTAAACATTATCATCGCAGACAGCTTATCGTAATATTATCGAACAATGTAAACAATAATGTTAGTTTACACTACCTGTAAGCATTGTACAGCTTTGTGTGCGTCGATGATAAGGACATTGTATGTAAAAACGGAACGTCCGGGGAAGTGCAGCATTGGGTATCTTTCTGCAAATTGAGTCTCCTCTAACTCTGAGCAAGCAATGCCAGATTTCCTGGCAATGTTTATTTTATCCACGAAAACTTTGTTCCTAGACGGAGAAATAATGGCACTCGGTGTTTTGCTGAACAAACAATGCAAATGAAAAAAAGAAAGAAGTTAAATGATGTCGACAGTGTGCATTGAAAAGACACTTTTAATAATGTATTCATATCACAACAGGCTGCACTTGTGTTTATAATTAATTCATTCTTTTCCGTTATTTCATTACACCGTCCCATAGAGTTGACGTATAGATAAATAAACAGTTTGTTTCAAAAACCTACTGGGTGAAAATAGTGGAGGCTTCCTTCTCCAGTTGAGACCACATTTGGTGTTGTTCTGGCATTGTAGTCTGGTGCCGGTAGTCTGTGTAGGGGTAGCGCAGGATACGCACAGCTCCATGTGAACTACCGCGGCTGTGAGGTAACGGGAACTGCATAGAACAATAGTTCAAGTGGGGACACTTTGTTAATCATTAATCGCCGTACACTGCAGGTTTCCAAATCATATAGTTGCATGCATTATTTGCAAATACAAAAGAAAACAAATTAGGGATAACCAGAATTGGGGATATTGTATATTATCGAAAACGCTTTTACTAACCAAATGGGGTGTCTTAATTATTACTGAAAACGCTTTTGCCAACCAAAAGGACCTACGGTTTAAATGCAAAAACGTTTCGACCATATAGCAGAGTCTTTCTCGAAGGCTCTATTATTTAGCACTCGAGAAAGACTCTGCCAGGGTAGAAACGTCGGGCCACTAACTATTTGTGCGTGTTTTATAGGCAGGGTATACTTTTGGTAATTGTCAAAGACCAGTATTAATTATCCTCACTTGGTGTATCCCAATAATGTATAAAATAAGAAACCTGTGGAAATTTGGGCTCAATATTAGTCATTGAAGTTGTAAGAAAATAATGAATGAAAGAAAGATACCCTTGTTGCATAGATATGTGTGCTTTCAGATGTATGAGAAAGGCTTCATGCTTGAAGACTTTCTCAGATCCATTTTTTTTTCTGAGTGAAAAATTACCTCTTTCTAAAACCATAATACTTTGTACAAAGGGGTCGTTTCTAAACAGCTCTCAAGTGCTCACAAGTACTAAATAAGTTTCTACAGTCAATACTATTTGGAGTAATTCATTGCGTTTTAAACTATGCTTAGGAAGAGGCAGTCGGACATGACATGTGATGTAACATCCGTCTCTTCTCTCGACACTTTTTAAGCATGCATACGTGTACACTGAGCTCAAACAGCCCAAGGTTATTATATTCACATTATTTTATAACCGTACAACGTATGGGTATAGAAAGTTCCCACAACTCTGCATGCATAAGAATGAGTGGCCCACCATGTGTGAACTGGTGCGTGACCTTTGCTATAGTATTACAGTATACGATTGTCATATTATATTTCCCCAATGGCCAAAAACGCTTCTTGTCCGGCCATTTCTTAATAGTTGTACACCCCTAGTTCTATTGACAGAACTCTACGATCTCAGACTCTTGTTAAGGTTCTTAGTGTTGTTTTGTACTTTCAGTATCATCGCATGCACTAGTATAAGCTGTAGCATGCAAAGTATATCAGCTACGTATTGACATGAAATGACCGTGTAAGTATCTATATTGTTGCTTGAACGTTTGCCTTACATAAAACAAGGGATTCCCAAAACAAAGAGGCAAGCATAGAACCGCGAAATATAAGAAGGGACTTACCTGGTCCAAAAGGAGGACTTTGTAACCATCTTTCACAAGTTGGTAAGCGGAACTTAAACCTAAAACACCAGCACCCACAATGATACAGTCGTATTCCATCTTCGTAATACAGCGAACTGTGTACATGTACAAAGTATCTTCTGACAGCGCCCTATTCTAAATCGACCTCCTCCAGCACATGTTAATTTCCCATTGTGGGGGGGGGGGGTACAGAATCTCCGGGGGACACCGGCCCCACCAATAATGGTCTTCGCTACATCCGACTCCAACGCGTACGTTTGTGCTATTTTACCAAAAGTTGTCCATGACTCCAAAAGCATTTTGGGGGACAGACACTTCTAAGTCTAGTCTAAACCTTAGTCTTTAAGAACTATGTAAAAGCCAAGTCCAGGGGCTCATGCCACTATTGCACAAACGAATGATCGTCTGAAGTGCCGATGGGGAAGTCAAAGTCCTTGGGTTGGATAATTCCACATAACTAAAAGGGGGTCAAGTGTCATCGTTGGGTACCTAGGGTGTTTTAGGGGCTGGCAAAATTTCTGTCGTAAATTTGAATTTGTATACATGCATTAGCATTGCGAAATTGTTTTGTTTACCATTTCCAAATTTCTAAATCAAGCTTCTTTTTTATTCAAACCAATAAATTCAGTGGATGAAATTTTTCCCAACAGCACAATACAAGTTCTTTTTAAAAACAATTGTCACAATACACGCTGTGTAGCTACTGCTATTCGAGGAGCCGGAAGTCCAGATTCCCGCAAAAAATTGTTAGTTTGGATCTTGCAAGTCTAAAACCCGGTTTGAAAACATTGAAAACTATAAATTATAAGTTTTTTAACCATTTTCTCGTGGCCACGATGACCGACTGAGCTCAAAGTCTCACATGTTAGTTGTTCTATGGGTCACGCAAAGTGGGCGGATAGAGCCAGTCTTATTGTCGTGTGCTTTAATGTGATTTTAAGGGGACTTGTGGTGTAACTTCAAAGAATGTCATTGCGTAGATAGGGTCTTCCTTTTTTTCACCAAACTGATGTAAGCTTTCAAGTCCATTCTTATTGGTCCGAATGTCACATGACATCTCTTGCACTTTTGACAAACTTCACAGCAACATAAAATCACCGTAACATCCCGGAGACCAAAAGATATTACTACTGGAGGCCTACCAGCAACCGTCGTCCGGCAAGATAAAAAGGCAGGCAGCAGGCTGGCACTGGGAGCAAAGTGTGGTCGAATTTTGTAAAATCTTGACTCCGGCTATAAATATTATTGCCTAGTTCTGCTGGTAGCTTATTATTTATGGCAATGATTCATAACTTATATTTGTTGACAGCAAAAGTTGTCGCCACATGAATTGCAGTAAGCCCTCTACTTTCATTGGGATTTTTTTTTGGGGGGTGGAGGGGTTGGGGGTGGTCATACGGTAATTGTTCAGCTGCTAGCAGTGCATCTGGTAACTTTCTAGAGCCAGTTTTTTAAGAGCTTCGCGTCGGCAGTCAAACTTTTTGAGGGAATCGTTCCTCATCAGCCAACGGTCCTATCATTATAGAGGGCGCTCTACTGTTTTTACGATCCTGCCCGGAAAAAGCCGAAAGTGATACATGACGTTGATGGCGCCCGTGTACACGGTGTATTTTTTTTTTTTTACTACTTACTATACACTATACTGTGAGATGTCAATGACAACATCTCACTAAACTGCAATATTTCCGTTCTGATCATCAGCGAGATATTGTATTTGTAATTGTAGCATACGTTTCAACATGGCGGTTGCGAGCGAGCTAGAATGGATCCCAGAAACTCTGTACAATTCAGCAATAACTGCAGTTGTTTCCACATACTCCAGACACAGACTTGAACTCCGATTACTCCCAGAAAACATACAATTTGATGTTTATTACAAGGTTGGTATGTCGATGGTGAATGCTGATTGATAAGTAACTGTTATTTTTATTTACATTTTTTGCTTTTGATTTCTATAAAATTATGCCCCTAAAATCGCCTAAATGCCCTACTATCTGACTATTGGTATTTACTATTGATTTTATTTTTATCTAAAGTGCTTAATTTGTAGGCCAAATCGTTCATTGAAATTTAATTCACAAAAGCAGAAAACTTTTTATTTAAAATATTTTTAGGTACATTACCATTTGTATGATGACTACAGTGTACACGTTACATCAGAGGATACAATACAATTATTAAGTACAACTCATTCTATGACTCATGATTCATCTTCATTGATTCAGAAATTTAGTACAACTATTCGGTACTAGAATTCAGGTACACTTCAAAGCTCTGATTGGATCGGAGCAGCAGCCATGGAGAGGCGCAGTCATGGTTGATGGATCACAATTTTGTACGATAATACACACCCTTTTCTTAAGTTTTCATTAATTTTTAAGGTTCACATTGCCACACGTAATCATGCCTAAGCATGCACTATGCATGGCACTGTCTGTGTACATTATGATGTCACTTTTGCTCAAAGGGATGTTGCAAAATACCTTGTCTCATTTCAAGCATAGCACACAAATAAAGACAACACAGTGTGCTCCGGAAGCCTTGTACCACCCCTTTAACAGAATGGTTGGTCCAACCATTCCAATTTAAGCGTTGAGTAAGCTTTAACATGAAAATAGTCTCGAGTATTGTGTAAGAAATTTCATTTTTTGAAGAGGGTTTTTGCATGCACAACTATTGTGAATGTGTGTACAGGAGAGTTTTAGATGTAGTACAAAGAAAAATAAAGTAATTGCTGGCTGAAGACTAGAATGTTGAACTATCAATGACCATTTTGAAAATGTATATGGCGTTACGGAGGCCCAACATGGCTGACTCCCATAAGGATCATGGGGGAGCCTTAAAGTTTCTAAAAGTAGCTGTCAGACAAACACTCCACCACTCATGTGATTACCGCATCTTCGACGCATTGTATTTGTACTAGTAAGTAGTATAGCCAGTACCCGCCAGTAAACATTAAACTTGACATGTACACACTTAGTGAAATTTGCGTGTTTGTTAGAGATCTGGGTACTTAGCTTTAGATGGCAGTAGCATCAGTGCATTTAGCATTAGTGCAGAGTAATTTTGCTGTTCTATATCATTTCCTTATTTAATAGAGGAAATTATTTTGGAGGGGAAAGATATGAATTACTAATTAATGCCATTCTAAAAAATTTCCTTATAAATCTTGTTAACGAATAATTTGTTTAAAGGAAAGAACTCCATTCTAAGGCCCTAATAACTTTGCCTTTCTCAAACACTTCCTTATAAAAGGGTATTTTGCCAAGGGAAAGATAGGCTGAATTCCATTTTACTACTCGATCTCAAATACTTCCTTATTAAAGGATAGTTTTAGTAAGGGAAAGATAGGACGAATTCCATTTTACTAACAGGCCTCGAAATAACCCACGGCACCCACAGCAATTGCCGTGTTTCCCTGTGCTTTTGCTGCGTTGCCCTTTGCAAAGTTACAATACAAATTTACATTTTCCTCATAGAGTGCCCCTTACCAGAGGAAAATTGCCGTGCCCTTTCAAGAGCAAAGTACAAGACATGTTATAACATTACCCTTCTCAAACACTTCCTTATTAAAGGATAGTTTTAAAAAGAAAGTATGTTATCTGTGACTTCATGTGCATGCTGCAGCGCCCTCTATAACTATTGATATCTACCAAAGATTACATACAAGCCTCGTTTTAAGTCAAGAGAAACTTGACAGGGTTTAAAATTACTTTAGAGGCCCATGCGGACTGATTACACTATCGGCCTGATTACAGCTACAATGTATAGTTGGGCCGTCCCAACTGTAACACTCAAGTTGGGACTGATTCTTAATTGGGACTGAAATAGCCCTGGTAGAACGTCAGTGTTCAAGGCAATGGAGGAGTCCAAGCTGGGCTAGAACTGAACTTACTCTTGAGATAGAAACTGAACTGTGAAATCTTGAATTGACTTGAAATTAGTACTTACATGGTAATGATACAGAGATCTGTACAAAATTAAACCTTACTTCCTGCTGTTATCCTTCTAGCTGTACAAGCAAGGAAGGCTTTGCCAACTAGGCATGGAGTTCTGTGAGTTGGATGTTTTTGCCAAGGTGCTGCGAGCCAGTGACAAAAGGTATGCAAAGTTTGTTCTTAGTCTTTAGTTACACCTACATTGTAGTAATATGTATACAGGGAATGGCACGTATGCTGCCAAGCTTTCCTCGGCATCATATCCAGACAATGTGGAGTGAAGTAGAAGAGAAAAAGGCTGGTTCTTCCAGGCTGCAAAGTTTATTTTACAAAGGACAAACTTGTCATGCCTTAATTAGATAAATTGTAATAATAATGAGACTTATATAGCACATGTATGATGTATCCACCAACAAGGTGCTCGAACAAAGAGAAACACTTTTCAAGACAGGATTTGAATTGAAGTTGCTATGAATTATGAGACCGATTTTCTCACCTTATAAGAGTTTATAAAGTGCTGCGGTGCACTCAGTAACCACTGCCAGAAACACCAGGGTAAACCCCTTCTCTTGGCGATAAGTGTCAAGCCCGTTTCATACTTCCTGCGAAGGCGAATGCAAAGCGAATTTTGGTGGCGCAATAATCGGTACGAGCTGTTTTTCCAATTATGATCCACGAAAATTCGCTTCGCATGAAGCATTCGCAGGAAGTATGAGTCGGGTTTCACTCAAAGTTTGATTTTCTTTGTTTGGTTGATTCTGTTTTACAGGCATCTTCTTCACCACTGTCTACAAGCCCTGATGGATCATGGGGTGAAAGTTGCCTCGGTGTTAGCTGATTCCTACGCTACACAAGCAACACACCTAAGCATTGACCAAACTAGCAGTATGGAAAAGGCCATTCAACTTGCGATTTCACTTGGTAAAAATGCTGTCTGTCAATCTACATGAAAAGACTGATAAAGCTGTACCCGTCACAGCAACTGTCTATCACAATAACGCCCACATAGGTAGTGCAAACATTACTTGTTGTTTGCTAACCGCTGCACTGCACACAAAAACACCATGCAGCAATCCAAATGGTTGAAGCTTGCAGACATTTTGTAAGGGGATTTTCCTGTGTCCAACTTGTGTTGGGCTTCTGGGTGCGTGATTGCTGTTGTGATTGGTGAATGCTTTGATTGGTAAATGATTTCAAGTTTGTAGAGTTACAAGGATTTCACCCTGTAGGCTTTTAGTTTAGGCACAAGGGCATTCACAAGAATAATATATTGTATGTCATCTGTAATTTTAAAAGTTCGGTTTTAAATTGTTAAAATGAGGATTCACAAGAGAAAACAATTCAGTACTAAGTTGTTAGTGGATACAGTTTAATTGTTTATCCAACTTTCCAAAATGTGCCAAACAAAGCTAATCTTGTTGTGTATTGTGTAAGTTAGAGATATTTTACTAGTCCTCTTGAAGTGTAAGGTAGAGATGTTTTACCAGTCTTTCTGTATCCTTGTAGGAGGGTTCCTGTCTGAGGCAGGGTGGTACTACGAGGCAGAGAAGGTGATAGACGCTTGCTTCAGACTGTGTATGCTTCATGATGATGAGGCACATCAACTTATGGCATATGAATGCTGTACAATGTGAGTTTATTTATTTCAGATGTATTTTGCATGTACCATAAATGCTTCTCATCGCCCAGGAGTATTTTTCCTTTATGGAGACCTGGAAGGCTCCAGATTGTTGATGTGAACGATTAGCAACATGTGCACTCGGTGCCAATGCTGCATACTACTTAGGAGTTGAGATGGATTCTGTCATTATTTTCATTCCATTGTGCAGGCTGATCCATGTACGGAATGCCAACTGTAGATACACTCAGGCCGAGGAATCCTACAATAAAGCCATGAGTATCATTGAAAGTCTACAGGAAGAGAAGAAACAACTAAACGTTGCTGCCCTACATGGCGAGATGTGTGCTCTGCTGTTTGCAAAAAGCCAGTATGATGAGGTATGGATGTTTCTTAGTATCCTCCTAGGATTTAGTCTCGGTGCTAGAAGTTGTTCCTTACCACTTGGTTATCGCAATTCCCTCTAACTGCACACAAACCATTGAACGATAGCCAGTGTTGTCATGAAAACTTTAACTATTCCATCACCCACACATACAACATTGGCTTGGCAATTTGGTCTCGTCTCATGTGACATACCGATTGTGACGTCTGCTTGCATATTCAACAAAGGTCACAGCCAAAATACACAAGCACAAATCTAACACTACACGATGAGCTGCACTAACTGCACACATATTTCCAGTGTTTGTTCATCGTTTGGGTACTAGACAGATCAGGTGTCCTTCATGCTAACATTTATTATGAAAATGAAGCTACCTCACCGGCATGTCAAAGGTATGCGAGGCATTTGCCCGGAAGTTTCCGGGCAGTTTATTAAGATTCCTAAGGCAATCCTACTTACTGGTTTGCGGCTTATAGCAAACACCGTCTATTGATGATCGCGCCATGTATACAGTGTTGAGTCACTAACAGTAACATAGGAACATCTTGCACCAAGAGTAGGCTGGAGTTAGTCAAATGCCAATACCAAGCCAAATTGTTTTCACTTTGTTGGACCTTTTTGCTTTGAGCATGGTAAATATTAATCAAGAAACAGGAACAAAAATTAGGCTACAATGCATGCTAAATGCCACAACTCAGTATAAGGGCCAGACTTTTTCCCCTTCCAACCTCACTATGGTTACATTGACTTAAATGACAAAAGATGGCTGCACAACTGTGCAATACATGACAGGTCTTGAGCCTTGTACTAACAGTACTTCCTTCCTTTCAACCAGGCTTACAAGCACTGCGTCCTGGCTCTCAAAAATGTCAATAGCAGTGTGCCAGTAAGATGTTCAGTTCACATTCTGCGACAGGCAGCCAAGGTCTGTGTCGTCAAACGGGAATTCAAGAAAGCAGAGCTCCTTATTAAACATGCTATTTTTCTTGTAAGGTGAGTCCCAAAGGGTCTTAATGAAGCTGTTTTGTGGCTCTATTATGTGTGGTACTGAGAAGACCAAATACTCCTCAAAAGGAGATTGCTGGATTCCAACTGGAGTTCGGGCTAAACCAGTTTGATCCACCCACAGTTGTTTTTTCTTCTAAATCCTAACCCTGAAAATATTCTTTTGGGGGAATATTTCAAAATGAAACCCTGAACAAAGCAAAGATCCCAAACATGTTGATATTTGTCACCAGGAGGATTGACAGTTCTCTTTGAGGAAACTTTGCATGGAAGCCATCTTTGTTAATGTAACTGGGAGTAATTTAAAGCTAATCTTTTGAAACAATCTCAATTTCATTACGATCTTAGACTGTTTTAAATAGCTACTTGTACTTTAGAGCTCAGAAATGGGTTGGCGAGTTTCATACAAGTTCTCTTTCACATTACCATTCCGGGCAAACATGTTCCGGATGGGATTTGACTGCTAGTCCAGCCTGTGAGTGTGGAGCTGCCCACCAAACAGCTGCCCACATCACCAGTGA
>CM021532.1:14063825-14080199 GCA_010994315.2 Pisaster ochraceus
GGGGGGGGGGGCTGACTGAAGCAGAGTAACCTCAATGTCTTCCGAGCCATGCTAAAAAACTCCAAAGTCATACTAGTCCGTTGAGATTCGAACCCACAACCCTTGCCGTTCTAGGCCAGCTCCCCAATTAAGTATTTTTTTTTATAACGAAGGCTCTATTGTTTCAAGGTGGATCCTGGAGGATTAATCAGCGTAGTTCTGAGCTCTTGTCAGTCGTAACAGCAGTGTCATCTGGATAACACTCTGCCAGTTCCTTATTTGGAAGGTAACATTTTTGGGTGAACTCCTCAAAGTACCTGCCGACCTCAGGGTGGGTGATGGCAATCGGATCATCAAGGCACTCCAGGTTTTCTGAGAAAAAAAATTGTTGATAAAAAAAGGGTTTACATTTTCTCTCTCTCTCTCGCTCTAGAAGCAAGATGATACTTTTATTGCTTTCTAATTTCAATATTTACATTAAGCCAATCTATTCACATACAACAATTTTACATTTAAAAAAATTACAAAAATGTATTTCTTATGCACTTTTTCAAGCCCTTGAAGTGCCTTACAATAATAACTACCCCTGTTCACCGGGCCCTAAGCATTCCTGAAACCATCTCAGCTCCTTAGGAGTATGCAGCACCGGCAGCCAAATGGGCAACATGTTGCTAATCATTCAAATCAAGAATCTCACTGAAAATTCACTCAAAACATAACTCACCAAGGATTGTTTTGATTGACTGTCTTTTTCTTGTTTTTCTAAGTAGTTGTCCCCCCTTTTGTATGCTCAAGGTAATACTCAGACCTTAAGAATTTTGATGGTCCCTTGGGGTACTTTTGAAGAAAACATAACTGGGTTTTTGTTCTGTTGTTTTGTTCTTTTGGAATAACATTCCTGTCCCCTAGTTTTCTTGTTGTCAGAAAAAACCTTAAAATAAATCAATTTTCTAGGGAGTTGGGCCGTATCAAAAATTGGCCACTACACAGCTCAGATTTTTGCTAAGGGAGTTGCTGAGGACGTCTTATACTTCAATGCAAGATGACGCGGAAATCTAGCCGTAGCCATAGCTTTACCCACCAATTCAGACATGGCCTTACATAAGAAAGCTTTCCTAATCTAGTTCCTTAATTAAAAGCCCTGACATTGTTAAGGGTTTACCCTGAGCTGCATATCTGCTTGAGGAGTCCGAGACCAAGACATTGTAGAACGGTTGATTCTCTTTATTTGGAAGTTGATGAACTCCCATCTGCCTCTGCCATTGCCGAGACAACTTACACACTGGATCCCAACCGTATATCACACAGGAATAGTGGTACCTACCCAGAAAGGCACAATTGACAAATGTTTAAATCATTAATTATCTACGGTTAGCAAACCCATCTAATGAACAATCATAACATATTGGGTTTTTTTAAATAAAATAAAAGGTCAAGTGGACATTTAACAAATAAAATATCTTTAAGTAATATTTTATGTTAAACCCAAAATTATTTGGGGAAAAATGTAACTGTAACATTTCATAAAATGGTAATTTTATGAGAAAAAGATCTACATTTAAATTTGTTATGGCAAAAATAGTTGTACAAACAAAGACATTCATTACTGCACACATAAGTTAAATTATGAGGTTAGTCTTTGCTTTCCAAACCAAACTATTATCATAGGCATGAACAAAATAAAAACATCATTTGTAAAAACACATTCATTTGTATAACGGTAGAAGTACCATGGAATCATGGGGGAGAATCCAAATAGAGAGGGAAAATGCACAACAGTCAAAATGATGTACAGATTTTGGCAGTTGAGAGACTTAAGAAGGTATGAATAATGAAAAAAAAACATTGCAAGAAATTCAGGAATGGTTTAACTGTAGTGACAAATTGTATGCAAAACGACTCAATGCTGATAAAATGCACAACAAATCATTGCAGGTCAAATGCACAAAAAATCATTACAGATCAAATGCACAACAAATCATTGCAGATTAAATGCACAACAGATCATTGCAGATCAAATGCACATCAAATCATTACAGATCAAATGCACATCAAATCATTACAGGTCAAATGCACAACAAATCATTGCAGATTAAATGCACAACAAATCATTGCAGATCAAATGCACAACAAATCATTACAAATCAAATGCACAACAAATCATTACAGGTCAAATGCACAACAAATCATTGCAGATTAAATGCACATCAAATCATTACAGATCAAATGCACAACAAATCATTACAGATCAAATGCATATCAAATCATTGCTGATCAAATGCACATCAAATCATTACAGATCAAATGCACATCAAATGGTTGCAGATCAAACGCGCAACAAATCAATACAGATCAAATGCACATCAAATCGTTGCAGATCAAACGCGCAACAAATCATTACAGATCAAATGCATATCAAATCATTACAGATCAAATGCACAGCAAATCATTACAAATCAAATACACATCAAATCATTACAGATCAAAAGCACATCAAATCATTACAGATCAAATGCACATCAAATCATTGCAGATCAATTTGCAATGTACAGATTTTGTTGTGGAGAGACTTTAACGGTTAAAGAATGAAATAGTATGAAACAGCTGCAAGGAATTCAGGATTGGTTTTGCTGACGTGACAGACTTTAAACACGAAAACAGATCAATAAAGCATAGTTTAATTCAGAGAGAAGCATCCAAAAAGTTATCAAGAAAAAGTTGATATGATTTTTTTTTAAAGGATAAGAATTTCAAAAAAATTCCACAATTACCTTACATGTCTCATCACCATACCAACCGAGTACATCACACCCGTATTCCTATCCCTCCTCTTCGCCTCAGGTTGATCCTAAGAAACCATTGGTAAAAGATCAAAATATTGCCGTTTTCTAAGTGAGAAGGTTTGAATCAAGTTGGTGTAAGCATTTACGTTTTATGAGCAACTAAAGAAGTCTACTACATGCAGATTTTGAGAAAATGGAACTAGCTGTTGCACTTTGCTTACCAACCAAAAGGACCTATATGTATGATAAACATGCAAAAACAGTTAATGGCCTGATGATTCGACTCCAGCAGAGTTTTTCTCGAAGACTAAAAGGCTGGGTGAGAAGGTTTAAATCAAATTGGTGTAAGCTTTTCCTTTTTATGAGCAATTGAATAAGTGTTTTACGTATTGATTTTGAGAAAATAGAATTAGCTGTTGCAAACCACTTATCAACCAAAAGGACCTATGGTATAAATGCAAAAAGTAGTAAATGGTTGAAATGTCAGGCCATTAACATTTGGGTTTATTCAGATTTTTAATTTATTGAATTTTTTTTTTTACACATCCAACAGCAGAAGCGTCAATATAAGGATGAATTATGTTAGACGATGACAAAATGGTCAGTTTTAGATGGAGAAGGAAAAAATAAAAACATGGACAACCCGTGCAATCAGGTAGAGACTGAACATCCAATTTATAATATGAAAGGCTCAGGTCCAATGAGGGATTCGAACCGGGGGCAAAGGTGAAAGGCAGAGAAAGAAACCACTGAGCCAACCTGATTCGAAACATATAAAAACATACAAAGTGTTCAAGTTATGTATACAATAGCTTTTGTTTGTTTGTTTGTTTGTTTGTTTGTTGGGGTGTTGGGGGGTTGTTTGTTTGTTTGTTTGTTTGTTTAGATGATCTTCCTAACAAGGGAATTCAGCAAAGCTCCCACAAGGGAATATAAACGTCAAGATGGCAGCAGCCAATCTCTCTCATAACAAACATTGGTTTAATGTCTACGATCATGAATTGCACAAATTCATAAAATGTGACTCAGTAGCTACATGTAAAATCAGCAGTTAGCTTGGCCAGATTCGAACCTGCAACCTTGTGATTGCAAGTCCTACAGTCTAACCACATGACCATGGTGACATAGAATGGGTTTGTGCACTGTACTCCAGGCCAATTCAATTCAATTTGATGATGAGATCTACCAATTGGAGCAATACACAATGTGTACATTAGATCTCTGTGATGCATCTGATTATTTAAATAAAGAACAGTGGCCCGGTTATTACTAAGCTCGGAAAATTATTGCTAAGCCAACCCAGGTAACCAGCCAAACTGATATTACATTTATAACTGTCTGTGACTGGTACCTCGCTGGTAGTTTACCTGTTTGTCTTCTTCTTGCTGCATGGCTTCTTGTACAATGCCTGTAATGACCCTCACACCATTTGCCTCTCTGTTAGTCTGCGGTCGGATCTCACGTAGTATTTCCAACGACTGCAAAGAATAAAATACAAATATACATGGAACACCGGTACCCATTTTTCCAAGAAGCATGCTGGGGGGACAAGAATTTTATATTTTTTAGTCAAATTGGGCAACCAAAACAAAAGTCACCAGTACTTTTCTCTCTGAAGCATGCACAGAGCATGCACACACTGTTCAAAGCTTCATTTAAAGGTTGTGGTATAAATATTGCTTATATTCTGCCTTTTGTGGGGGTTATTGTGTAATCTCCGATTCTCAAGGCCTTTGTCTTTTTGTTGTAAGAAGAAGAGTACATGGCATCCAGAGGCTTCCGTAGTTATATTTCATTGTATTTCGGCTGAATAGAAGGAACGAGATTCCAGTCATTATGCGCCCAACTGACGGCTGGATATCACGACCAAGGTGTTGCAATTCTTTGTATATAAAATGTGATATTTTCAGAGAAACAAAAAATCCAGGCGCTTCAAACAGAATCTTGTTCTCTTGGCCTTGTTGAAGTCATGTTTTTTTTGTGCCTGCAGATCTCTCAAAGGAAAATGACTCCAGGCATTCTGAGAAAAAAATCCCATCAGGGTGGAAGTGAAAAAATGGAAGATCCCCGGCTTTAACTGGTTAACTTTAACTGGCACTCTGTCATTACTACAGGATTTGTCCACAATGTTACCTCCATGAAATGCACTCGCCGTTGTACATAGACCTTCACACATTGAAGAACCGTCTCAAAATCCTCTGGATTAAGAACAGCCTGTAATTCCTCTCCATAGAAGTTGTACAGCTCACTGAAACACAATGTATACAATCATTGAATCACTAAGCTAAGACTTCCATAGCTTGGGTGTTCAGTTTATGTCTTTAATACGAGCAAATAATATTGTTTATTCTTTTTTATATTGTTTTTGTCATTTTCTTACATACTGATTTTCGTGTGAAATTGCAGTATATTTTACTGTGTGAAGGAGTGAGTGAACCATTTTGTACATGATGCAAACAAGTAAAATGAATTGTTTCAGGGTTTTTTTCGTTGTTTTTATTATAATTATAACTTATTTGTCCATTAATACAAGATAACAACGAACTTCACTGTTGGAACGGCCCTTGTGCAATTAAAAATACGGTCAATTGATCGATACATTGAGTGAGTTGAAAAAGCTACTACCTGTCATGGTGCATCTGACTGATGTGCATTATATTGGCTGCCATTCGTTTGAACACATCACAGGGTGCACAGGTTTGGCAGTAGTCTGGGTTGAACCCGTGTTGCCCTAACCCTTGCATAAGTGTCTCTGCCATTGTCATCACGTTGCCTTCCTTGAACGCATCGATGTATAAGTTAGTAGCTGTCTCCTTGAAACCACTGTAGTTTGGATCGAAACAGAGAGAAACTACCCTTGAGATTCTACCCAGCGCACTCACACACAACGGGCAGACCACACAGTAACTCTGAGCCCTCGAGCCACAGTTCTCTTATCAAAAGAGCCAATCAGAGAAGTAGTGACCCAACACTTGAACCTCTAAATCCCTACAAGAGACCAGCAGCCGATTTCACGAAACGCTAGGATTTATCCTATCTCGAGTTAGGACGAGTAACTAGTCCTAACTTAGGATTAATCTTAAGGTTTACATGTTACAGTGCAAGGCTGGGACTCGTCCTAAGTCCTAAGATTAATCCTAAGTTAGGAAGAGTTTGATGAAATCGACGGCAGCATCTCAAACACTCTTCAGTCTCCTGACAATGACTAAGGCAGGCTAGCCGAAACGTTGCAACCAATTTAGAACTCACTCCGCAGCAGTGAAGTTAATAACGAGAAGTCCTCTCAATCAACTAAGAGAAAGTAGTAGTCCCAGCCAATTTCTTACCTCCCCCCCCCCCAAGTAGTTAGCAAGACAGTTCTTATCTGCTGCAAAGTAGACTAAATAGCACGACAAGTTCTCAAAGAACAAATCTACACAGAGAAGTAGATATATACACATGGTGTTACAGCAAACTGAATATACATTGATACCTCACCATACAATGCCTCAAAACCCTTACAAGATTCTTCCCACTTGCTTCAAGGGGAAAGTATATTTAGAAAAAGTAAATTAGTTCCCATACTCTAGTGTTTAACTAATGTACCATAAAACAACCCTAAGAAAACATCATCAAGTTTCGTCAAGCTTCAGTAAAACAATGGAAAAATAAGCTTTGTCTGGGATTTTGTGCAAGTTGACTATTTTGTACTCACTCCGATGTGTAATTCCAGTGGAGCATAAAATGGCCAGGAAAGTTGACAGGACGCAGGATGATACCAAGTTTCTGTACGACAGCTTGGTAGAGAATGCTTAGCGTGATGGGAATACCAAGCTTGGTTGACATCACCTAATCAATGGGGACAATTTGAATTGTTTTATTCACCACAAATTTATTTCAATTCTATTTGTAAGTACACTGTATGTAGAAAGACTACCACTTAGCCAAACCTTACCAAATGCTCTATCAAATTGGACCCTGTATGAATTGAGCTTTGGAATTGGTAGTGTGTACAGAATGCCAACAATTCAGAGTTCACTGTATTAATTCGGAATTGCTACAATTCTCGTCCCTAGTATTAGATTTCTTCAGTTTCGGGGCAGAGGTCTGCACAGTAGCAGAGTTGGCGGGGAATGTTTTCTTCCACAACTTCCACAGTCCCAAACTAGACTCTAAAATGTACCTTAGACATGAAGGAGTTATTCTTGTTGTAATAGTCATCACTGTTTCCTTTGAATCCCATCTCTTTGTACATGACCTTATTGACTGCATCAAAGACTTCATAACACTGATCGGGTGTCATCTCAACAGCACCTGGAATGTACAGCAAGAAAATACATCACTCTCAACACTAGCAGTTTTTAAATAAGGGAACAAAAAAGTGGGATAAAGTCTTGGACGTTCCTGTCGCTGAGTGTTCAATACATCAAAAAATGTTTAAAAGTTCAGAACAAATCTGACAGTTTACCCTCAGCTCACCTAAACTCTGCTGTGTTGGTTTATCCATGTTGAGCGCTATAAAGTAGATTCTCGCACAAGTTTGAAACTTACACAGTTGAGTTTCAAACTATCGCATGCAAGTTTCAAACTTATTCGAGACAAACTTTGGGACCTACCAACTTAAATTGGGCCATGAAATGTGCACCCTCCAAGCAATCATCTGATAGCACCCTCTTTTGACAAAAGTTTGTCAGGCTATTGTTAAGCACTCCGACCGTGTTCAAATCTCACGTTTTAACACGGCAAAGTGATCTCCTCTCTGCTAATCAGACAACAGAATACCAGTCAAAGATGGTGCATGTAACATGGAGGGCTGGCTGGTAACCTTATTCTGGTAACATATTTTTGTTGAGTTCAGCTACTTTTTGTACTTAAGCAGCTCTGTGAAGTGGGCCCAGGTTTGAAATGCATTTGTTTGTTTTTTGTTGAGTACTGTTACTTTAGTCAAATTTGTTTTCTTTGTATCTTTGTAATTCTTTCATGTATTTATGCAAATTTGATGCTTTTCTGCCAAGTGCTGACATTTAAGAACAAACAGTCAACTATTAATAATTAATTGCTGGCAAGTAGTCATGCCTTACCTTCAACATTGCCATGGTAACAAGGATGCTCAGGTTTTAGTTTCCTCCTCGCTTGGTTGGCTATCTCAGTGACCTCTGACCTTATTTTCTCACAGTCTACAATTTTGATTGGATTATACCATCTCTCAAATAACATTGCACCTATAAAGTGGAAATGGGAAGAAAACAAAGAAAAACAACAATACAGTAATAGTAATCTACACTTGGCACAACATCAAAGGGTTATTAACTTTCACAATTGCATAATTTAGTGGATGATGTTGCATGGACAGACAGTAGGAGGGTTAACTGTGTACAATGTAGATGTATTCACCACATGATATCATACTGCAGGCTGGCGGCATAGTTCATATCATTTAAATTGTGAATGTTACTGACTGGTCAGGCAGTAGGAGGGTTGACTATGTTCTGTGTGCATACACACAACATGATACCGTACTGCAGACCGGCATGGTTTATCTATCATTCAAAACCACGGATGTTATTGACTAGTCAGACAGTAGGAGGGTTGACTATGTTCTGTGTAGATGCATACACACAACATGATATCGTACTGCAGACCGGCATGGTTTATCTGTCATTTAAAACCATGGATGTTATTGACTGGTCAGACAGTAGGAGGGTTGACTTTGTTCTGTGTATGCATACACACAACATGATATCGTACTGCAGACCGGCATAATGTATCTATCATTCAAAACCATGGATGTTATTGACTGGTCAGACAGTAGGAGGGTAAAATTAAAAAATTTACCTTCTAAGAGGGACTGTTGTTTAATTGGTAGAGCAATGAACTTCCACCATTCTTCTTTCAAGTGGGCATGATGAACACATTTTAGAGCTTTCTTGACATAGTATTTCTCTGTCAAATGTTTATCCCTAACAAACAAAAAAGCAATACAAATTAAGCTATTTGGACAGATATAAAAAATTACACATGTTAAAGCTTTCAAGACAAATCAAATTTAACTCATGCTCAATACAGCATAGAGTCATTCACTCCTTGGCCGCGGCACAGAACACGATTTTCTGCTATAGGTAGAAATCCTTAGATAACTTTCATTGTAATTATTTTCTTGTCTTACAAATTTAGTTTGTTTTGAGGAGGATGGAATATCTTTTGAATGACTTGCACAGATGTTTTCTTTGTTTTACCAACTGCAGCTTTGGGGTTGGAAACATAAGATTAAGAGCTTTACAACATAACTATCCCTGTTTATTGGGCACACTTAGACCATTCCTCAAACTTTTTCAGTTCCATGGATAGCATACAACCCCAAGCTGCTTTATATTAGTGCAAAGGGGTAAATCCAACACAATAATATCTCAGCCCTGGCAGGTTCACAATTATACACCTGGTTTAAGAGAAGCAATTATGGTTAAGTGCTTTGATAAAGGACATACATGTAAGTATAATGACAGGCCTAGAACTTCATCTTTGAGAGGGCAAGGTCATTTTCATTTTGCAAAGGGCATTTCCATTGGTAAATATCTTAAAATCTATGGTAAACGTTTTTGAAGGGGAACCAAGGCCAAGTAGAGGCCATGGCCTCTGTGTTCTCTGTGTTATTCCAGGCCTGTCATGACCAGGAATAGAACCCACACTACATTGGTTCAGCCATCAGAGCTTGAGTTTGGTGCACAAGACCACTCTGCCACAACACGCCATTTCATTATCAACAAAACATTTTTTAGGAAAAATCAAATTTGATTTTGTTTTTGAAGAACCATTGACTCCTTTTTATTAAAGTAGTTATCCCCGAGGTGCCTTCTGGCTACTGCTCATGGTCATTCATTATTGTCATCAAATGGAGGACCACAGATCAGGTGGCCAGAAGGACACTTAAACTATGTGAGAGTAGTTGCGATTTTTGTACAACTTGCAAGCGTTTTTGGTGCAAAGGGCTCATAACCATGTCAATCTCAGCAGCACTTGCACCAACAATCTTTCTGTGTAACGTAACTTACTCCTCTTCATCATACACTTTGTTCATGAGAGTGTTGATCACCAGACTGTGATGCATCAATCCACTCGCTGATAGCTCTTTGAGAGGACGGAAGCTGCAGTACGACACCTCATCCATGTGGAAGCATTTGGCCGATAGACCCATTATGACATCATTGACTTGAGCGGGTATTGGATAGAGTTTTTTGCATAGGCCTAGCCAGGTTGGGGTAGGATCTGTCTCATTGGATGTCTTGAGGAGACATGGCCAGCTGTAAATAGATTGTAAGTAGAACTCAGTTTCAGGAAGAGATAAGATTAATCTTAGCTGCATAAGAATTCAAAAGCTGCCATTTGCATTGTGATAAACGTTAGGGTTTGATGAAATTGAACACAGTGCAGTAACTTTCATTATCTAATAATACTAAATAAAATTAATCATCAAAACTTGTAACTGTGTGTGATGGTATGAAATTATTCTTCAGGTTTTAGCTTAACAAATAAACTTAGAATTTCAAGCTGACAAAATACCCTAGTTAATTTGTTGCTGAACATTTTCAGTCATGTCACAAAGGTCAAATGGTCTGATTTTTCGACCCTAGCAGTAGCAAAGTCTTTCTCAAAGGCTAAATGAAAACATAACAGTATAATAACACAACACAAACAAGTATTCTGGTGTTACATTATTACAAAGCATTGTAAAGAAAAAATCATATATGAAAACAAGATAATCATGAACGACTTCTAATTCATAGGCAGTAACAGCACATGACAGCTAATAAGTCATGCATTGTCCATAACAGTTTTATTACCAACACTTGGCATGCTTGGCAAGGCTATGTAATACTAATAGACGCATGACCGATCATTCACAATATGCTCATGACACCGGTGCTTGTCAAAATCCACCAGCATTAGCCAGGGCTAACAAACAGTACACCCAGACTCCACAGTCAGACCATAGAGAATTGCATGGTCATAAAGCATGGGAAAGTAGAGCCAGTACGGGCCTAAACTAATTAGGGCCTAATTAAATTCTGTACAAATGTCATGAACGTGGCTAAATTAATTGGCCAAATGTTATTTCATACCATTACAATTACATATGCTTTGCTAGGCCTGCAACTTTAGAACAAGCATGGAAGTAAAAACATTCATAAAAACTGTCGGTAGTTGGCGGTAAATTATTTATGTAATTGAATTACATAAGAAGTTGAACGTGACTGAAATGCTTTCGTTGGAAAAAAATTTACCGCGTGCACAGCTTAACTTTCCACAACTCGTTGTCACTTGTAATCTCAACAAAACGCTTGCAGGTTTTCCCAAAGGCGACAACATCCCTAAAGCTGAGCTCAGTGTTCTTCAATATAAGAGAAATAACCTCCGTCGGTAAGAAAACGAAATAGTTAAAACCGCACTTCTCGACACTACCTTCGATGTTATTGTCGTCTGCCATGATTGCATGAAGTGCGCCCTCCAGAGTTAAGAGAGATATTTGTTTACAATTTCCCGGGAGTTTGCCCTGGATCAACTGGATCAACAGAATCCGACTCGGCCGGCCAGCCACTTAATTCTAAGTATTTGCGCTTAAAACTTGCTTTAAAACTACCATGAAGTCAACAAAAATGGTTTGTAAGTATACGCCAGTATAACAACTTTTGGTGTCATTATTCATCTATGAATTTCTGGGCATCGTGTTGATTAGTTGCGATGATCGTAACCCTCCGGCCATCCTCCCGACGGTCGCAGAGAGGGTACCGTCGGGAGGATGGAGGGTTACGATCATCGCAACTACGTGTTGTAAAGGTTGGCTTTTTTGTTCATGTGAGTCACATGATTAAGTGATTGTGATCATGCAGGGCCCAATTTTAATAAGTGTTAAGCAGAAAATGCTGCTCAGCAAATTTCTTTGCTGAGCAAGAAATTAGTGGGGCACTGGTCACTGGTGGCAACAGGGGAACAGTATAAACAGTATTAACTTTACGGAACTGCGGAATGTTGGCTGGTAACCTGATTGCATCTTGCTGCTAATAATACGCAGGATTTGTCTGTGTTTAGCAAGATTTTGTGCAAAAAGTTACAGGCTCTACAATGCTTTATGAAATTGGGCCCAGGGCCCAGGGCCTAGGCTAGGGCCAAATTTCATGAAGCTGCTTTCTGTACGATTTCCATTTCTTCATAGCGCGCAGCTAACCATCACATGAAAAGGCATGCTTATCTTCCGGTGCTTATACTGTACGAAAATGAATGACGAAACAATGCAAATCCATGGTGAACGCGCAAGTTGGCTGCCTAATTGTTTTTGACTAACCTGTGAAATACGCTTAGATGCTTATGCAAATTTTTCTGCTATAGTTGGCACAAAAATTTGCTTACCGTTAAGCAGCGCTATGAAATTGGGCCCAGGACACTTGAACTTTGCAGAAACAAATTTGAAATGCGATCCCCAATTGGTTGAAAATTTGTACTACATTTTACGTATCGTGGATGTTGATGATGTCAATAAAAAAAATATTGCCAAATAAAAGACAGCAGAAACTTTTAAGTTCTATTCTAAAGTAGCAATGCATGATCCATCTGCCTGCTACTACTAGATTCAGATTGTTTGTGAGTCAGCAGGTCAGTCAGTAGAGTCTTGCAGGAAAAAAAGCTATGTATCTGATGACCGCATTGACCGCCACTTTTTTTATCACTTATTTAATACTTGGACATAAACTGCTAGTGCTAGTTGGGTGCGATCGGTTAGTCTGCACCATCGGTCTTTCGCGTTGCATAATGGGTCGATTCTGTAGGACATCTTGGATTTTACTTACCGTTAGAAGAAATTTAAATCATCCAGAGTTGTGAATTATAAAGAAAAGGTGTTCGATTGGTGGCAGTGGGATCGATAGCGTCATGATCGACTGATAATGCAATGCAATCAAATGATGGCGCAGATCCATCCAACAAAACCAACATTAATATTATTGACACATAGCAAAAGCAACTTGATTTTTTGCCACAGCTTAAAGCTGGATTTATTTAGCACGCACACAACTGCAAAATGTTCTCCAGCACAGTACTGCAAAATTGTAGTAGGCAAGGAGCCGGATACCGGACACATGCAAGTACCAGTGTGGCAGGAGAGTCTGTCCCCCATACTGCGAGCTGTGTATATAGCGCCCTCTTTTGAAACCTCCTCCTCCAGTCCATGCTAATTTCCCATATGGGGGACAGAATCTCCAGGGAAAAGATTTCCCTACGACACCGGCTTAACAAACACACATCAACAGATAACACTAGCTGAAGATATGGATTAACCTCACACGTGACATAGGACTACCATTGTCCCAAAACAAAGGACAATATGTTAAGTTCCATCAACACAAATTATAGCCACTTCAGGGGTTGCCTCGCCCTACACATGGACTACTTTTGTCCGTACCCACACGGAACACTATACCAACACAACAATACATGAGCACACTGGGTCACCTAACCCATTTACAGCCAGTTCATCTGCCGTACCTCCACAGTTGAACATCATGTACACAAACAAACCTTCACGTTAGTTTTCAACTGAAGAAGAACAAACAAAAACATTTTGACATTACTAGTAGATTCCCCAAAAAGTGAAATTTTGAAAGGAACGGTCTGTAACCCCAACTACACTGAAGAGCGCTACAAATTGTTACTAACTAATAGTTCATTATAGTGTTTTGAGTTACAATTTTTGTCCCCAAATATGTACAAGGGGAAATCCTAGCCCAACAAAAAATATAAATCATACATCATTGACACATTTCCTGTTGGCGAGGAGCCAAACACAGGGCAAACCAAAAGGTAATAGGCCTATAAATTTTTGGGGGTTCCTTTTTGGGGTTATGTTTTTGGACGATTGTGAAATCTCAAAAGGTTTTGACATGAGACCAAGACCAAGACTGAGTCTTTAAATTTGAGACTTGGGAAACATCGGAGACCACAACAAACAATCTCATGTGTTTGCAGATTGTGACTTGTAGTGTGCCTTTTTAAAGCTCATAAAAGTGGGTCCAGTGTTTAATGTTTCAGAGAGGTTCTGTAAACTCCAGCACAGCCAGAAATATTTACAGATTTGACTTATTTTAATGCCTGCATATCCTGTTTGATGTAAGAAGTCCCTATACCTAGAGCCAATTTGCTGTGGTTTATGACAGCCTAGCGGAACAGCATTTTCACTCACAAGGGGGCCACAGGAAGTATGGCATTACACCAAGCTTCTAATAATAGGCCCCTAAACCACAAAACGACAACTAAACCCCGTCAGTGTCACTCGTCACAGACAAGCACGGCGCGCAAGTGCGCTAATTGTCCAGACGATTTGGTGGCAAATCTTGGAAATCTGCACTGGCTCTATATTTACCTTAAGGTGCTCTGATGTTAATGGGAAAGATTACTCTTTTGGAAGTCCCTGAACGTATGCATTGATGATGGGCCAGTTATTTTAAGCCTTGTTAAGCTATTTCTGAAGTTACATTAAATTGAGAAAGTTCACGTGTGAATTGCAAAGCAAGTTTTTAAAAAGTAAACCGTTTGACAGCATTGAAACTTCATGGATTTTAAAGAAACTCTAAGTGTAGAACATGTAGATTGTTGCAACTTTTTTTATATTTTTACATGAAGCCCGAGTTGGGAGTGGGGTAGTGGGTGAATTGGGACCTTCTGTTGAATTGGGACCTTCTTTTCCACCTTACATTTGCAAAACTTCTCAAAACTATTCTAGAAAGAACTTGTAATACTAGAAATCAATAGTTTTATAAGCATCTGGCATGTCTGGACCCCATTAGGCAATCTTAGATTCATGATAATCAACTTGACTTCAGAATGATAGGGGGGTGGCAAGTTGCCTGCTTCCTACAGAAATAACAATAATGGCTCTTATAAAGTGCAATTCCAAAGTAGTGATCATTGCACTTCAAACATTATTAGCATTATTACCCTTGGCCAATGGGTCATTTATTTCATTTCTTAAACCATCTTGGCTCCATGGGAATTATACAGCCTGCAGTCGATTTCACAAAGCCCTAAGAATAGACTTTTTTATTAGTAGGCCTAAAACTCCATTACATTTTGCAGGAGTTTGGAATGTCTTTAAGCCAAGATGAGTTTGATAAAATCAACTGATTATGCTGCCAAGTATGTTAGCGCACCAAGCTTTATTCAGTTACAAGAACCATCTCTGCCCTGGGTGAAGAGAGGCAATTGTAGTGAACTGTCTTGCTCAAGGACACAAGTGTCATGACTGGGATTCAAACCCACATCCTGATCATTTAGCCACCAGAACTTGAGTCTGATGCACTAAACCACTCAGCCCTGACACACTGCATAGAAATAAACCAAAAGCAAACAACAACAGTTGTGACCATTTTGGAGGGACCATAAATGAATAATCATACATTTGATCACACATTTGTATTGTTTATTTTAATTAAATACCACAGATAAAGAAAATCAATAAGCAGACCACTGCTTAGTACATCATTTTATGTTCTACCGGGTTGATTATTCCTGTAAACTTTGCTGAACACAAGACAGGAACTCTGCAATTAATTCAATATGACAAGTGACGTTACAAATATAGAAGGGTATTGAGCATAAGTGCAGAGCAACGGAAATATGACACTTTGTTTACTTGAAACTGTGTCAATGGCGCCCATTTTCTGTAGTGTTAAACCATGCTGGGTCACCATTATTCCCAAAAGTATTCTTTCTTAGTCAGGCATTTTCGGTTTGTAGGGCGGTTATGGTAGGGTTAGAAAGACTGCACCAAAAATATTTCAAGGAAAGTGTCAAAGTATCTAATAGTTTTGGGTCCGGGTATTACCAAGGCTTTGGAATAGTGTCAAATGTTGCTGTAAATTGTAGAACTTTGTTTCCAAATTGCACATACTCTTCTTTGATAAAACATGGCATTCAACAGGCACCACAGGCATTTTTTGGCGACCCTGACCAGAAACAAGTTTCTGATTTAAAATTCGCTGACTAAATCAATATCTGAGATTTTCAAGAAAAAAAGGCATTTAGCCAGGATCAGTTTGTGACAGAGGTACATCTCTTGAAAACTAATTTTCTTAAAATATCAACATGCAGTATATTTTTATATGATGGAACTTGGTCGAAAGTTATAGGCTACATGTACATGTATAAGCCTAGCATAAATCGGATTGTTATGCTTTGAGAACAGCATTAATGGTTTTAAACTAAACTTGGCAAACTTTTTTTGTTGGTTCGTGAGATCCGCCATCTTGAAACTAAGACTAACCGAGCCAAAAACTTGATAACAGTTTGGTTGGGACAGCTATGTACACAACTGAACTTGCCAAAGTGCTTTAAAACCATGACTTAATTTCAAACATTTCTGGACAGGGTTGCCAAAAACACAAATGTTGGACAACTTTCTGTCTAACACAAGCCCACTGGTATACATTTTTGCCAGAGCGTGTTGGGTTTTTAAAAGACAGTTGGCGAGCTTGAAGCCATTACAGAGTGGAGCCTATGACCCAGGAAGCTTCGTGGTCCTAGATACACTGTCAACCAACCTGAGACTTAAATGTCCCTTTTGGTGGTGGGGGGGGGGGGGGGGGGGGGG
>CM021532.1:14090047-14101600 GCA_010994315.2 Pisaster ochraceus
TGCATCATGCCTTTAAAAGGACCATGGTTGGCATTTTGAAGACCCAGGTTGAAAGTATGGGGAGCATGTATGACTCATGGCACAGTATGTGTCACTGAGGCACAAGATTTGGCAGGGGAAGCTGGCTGTTAGCCCCATATCCTGGCACTCACTCCATGGCCTGAGTCTATTTCCATACCCTTTTTTTACATGTACGTGGATTTCTGTACCTGATGGTTTCCCTTGACTCTTTTCCTCTGCGTCTGTGATGCGTTGGTAACTTTGGAAAATCTTTGGGGTATTTGGGCAGACTTGCATGGTCTTAAAGGGTAGGTCACCTGGAAAGAAAGAAGGAAATTAGCTGTTGCAAACTGCTGACCGAACAAAATGACCCGTGGTGTAAATGCAATTTGTTAATGGCATGGGTCTTTTTGTGGCAGTTGTGAAAGAGTCTGTAAGGGTCACAATGCCTATTACACTCACCACTTCTTTTTCTTTTTTTTTGCTAAATCTTTGTCAGAACTTGTTATACATGCCATTATCTAATCTCTGTGTTAATAGTAATCAACTCCATTCTTATTAACAAAGTTAAATTGTTTTTTATAAACTAATGTCTGTACTTATGGAATCATATCATTGTTAATTGATGGAAGAACAGATATTTTAAATATTGTTCCAATACGTGATTTGTTTTTGGCGTAAGGCTACATTTTTTCATATTTTACTCAAATGCACTTCAAAATTCGCTAAATGGTTGTACATTTAACATTTTTATGTTTTTACCTCGGTAAATTTTGTATTGCCTATTGTTTGTGATGATAAGTAAATGAACTGTGGTTGTAACTTTTTTTGTTGGAAATATTGAGAAATATATTTTCAATCCTTGGGACTTTCATGAAAGCAAGAATTTTGTTTCACGCTTCTGCAAGAATGTGTTGAGGGTTCAAAATACCCACTGGACCTCTCAGTGACCACTTTAATCAGTTTCAAGTCCCTCAGTCAACTGGTTGTCCAAACAATACATATACATGTACTTTTAAGTTTTTCAATTCCAAACCTTATCCGATACATTCAGCAAGTATTAAAAAGGAAGAAACCATCTAGGTATGGTACAAACACGACAAAGGCAGTTTGGTTCTGTGAAAGTTCTCAGCTTTTCAGGAGATTTTTTTTTAAACTTTAGCCACCCATACTTTGTTCAGACACTTTAATAAACAATTTCATATTTCTGCAATGAATAGGAATGTCAAGCAAATAAAGTAAAAAATAGCATTTGTTTAATAACCCATGTTCTTTTCTTTTCTGTCCTCCAGGTTTCTACGAATGAGGTTCCAGACTTCAATTTGCTTTGAGAGTAAAGTTTTGCATATGATTAGTATTGGATGAGAGGAGCTATTGCCATCGCAAATATGATATCAACTATGACCTCAAGACAAGGTGAGAGTTCATAGGTCAAACTACAATATCAGGGGTCATGATGCAAATGCTGAAAAAAGTTTGACGGAATCATGACTCACACACTGGAAAGCTGTCTGAATCTTTCACTTACAGTTGGTTTGGACATCACTCAATAAAACCAGTGATGAAGTGCTTTATAGAATCATGATAAAACAAAATTGCATGATACAATTTTTTTTAAGTTTAGCTGTAACTTTTGTCATTTTCCCTGGAAGGTGAAGGTACTTTGTAAAATATCATTCCATAGGTTTCCTTAAAAGTTCAATCACTGAATTGGTTTTGTTTTAATAACTTAACTATTTTACCAGTGCTCCATGACGTTTTTTGTACAAATTGTTGATTATTGTAAAGAATTTTTTTTTAACTTTAAGTTAGTTTTAAGGAAGATATCGCTTTATGGTTGCTTAAACCTTGTGCAACATTATCGTTGCATTTCTAAATTTTATCATTGGATTTAATTGGAATTTGGAAAGAGAACATTCTAAGCTTCAGTTTGAAAAAATAATGTTATTTCTATCCCTGTGTATTTGTGGGAGAAAACAAATATTTAGAAAATTAGCTTACACTCCAGACAATCAGTCGAATCTATCACAGTTTGGTTTTGCTTAGTTTCTTTGCAAGCCAATATTTCACTGAGGCAACAGAGGCAATTGCTTCTATGCCCCTGCTCATTGCCTTGGTGCCCCTTGAAATGTTCCAGTAGAAAATATAAATTTCCGCACAAAGGTGCATTTTACTAAGTGAAAACTGGCTTTCCCCTTACAAAAACTTAATATCAGGACTTTCTCGGGCTACATGTTATCAGCTGGAGTAGCCTTGTGTAGGCGAACTAGGTGGTTACCTTTGTAACTGTCACAAAACTTATAAACAGAAACTGTTTTGAATCTTCAAATTTGTTTTTGACACTTCTCTAGCATCTTATTCCGAGAACCTCGACGATGCCTGGCTGATCCAGCAGACAGGCAATGATAACATCCTCCTCATCCGAAAGACTTCCAAATATGTTCACTTACGTCGCCAGCATTCAAAGAGCGTCATCCTACAGAGTAAGGCCAGGTCGAAATTCTGTCTTGTTTATCATCCTTCATCTCATATAACTTCTGTGCCTTAAAAAAACCTCAAAGTCATCAAATCATTTTTCTGAACTCAAATCAATGTTCAAATTGACTTGCATGTCTTTGATAGACACAGCTGTGTTTGGTTGAGATCCATTTTGTCTATCTTTTACGATAATCTATTTGCTTTTTAATTATATATTTTGCCATTTTGTTGTTTTTATCAGCCCTAAAAAGGCCATGTAAAATTTGCTGTCTTTGTGAATTTTTAAATGGTAATTTGAAGTGTTTGCACAGAAGAAATTCAAAAAGCAACTGAAATTGTTGAGAGTTGATTTCAAAAGCACTTTAACAAGGATGATAAACAATTCTTTGATTCTACCTGGCCTTTTTTTGGTTTTCGTTTTAAACTAAACAAATGGGATTCAAATACATACATGTATCAAGTATACATGTAACAGCTTTTAAGTGGTAGGGCCCTAGCAGTAAGTTTGATCATTGCATCTGACTATCTTTTCCATTCTAGATAAGAATTTGGGTCTGCAACAATAAGTCATTTTTACAAATCATGTAACAGTATTTCAATTTAAAAAGAGTGACAACGTGCATTTTCCGGGGCTTTTCCTGGCAGTCAAGATACCACACTGGTCATGTGAGAAGTGATAGAGCCCTATAGCAGCAAGTCTTTCAGCTCGCATCTCGTTTTTTTGTTCTAGATAAGAATTAGGGTCTGCAACAAAAAGGCAACATTCCAGACCTGTCATATTATACTCTGGGTGACCTTGTGCATTCCAGTGCATTTCCTGGCAGGCAAGATAACTGCCCTGGTCATGTGAGAAACGTTGACTCCCAAAATGGGGGACATGACATGCGCATGTAAATGCACTGTGCGTTGTGCAAGCAGTCAATAGTAATGTAAAAACCAATTAGATTTGTTCATTGGACTACACAGCATGGTGGAGCTACACATAAGCTTTAATCAAATGAACCCTGGCCATTCTGCATACCTGGATAGAACATTCCAGGTGTGTTTTGTAAGGGTTGAATGTACACATGGATGACTAATAAGGATGTGTGATTAACACCACATGGACTAGCATGGAGGTTGGAACACTTCATATATCCACATGTGGCTATGGTTTCCTTCAGATGAAAGATGTGCACTTTTCAGTATAAATATATTCTGAATATCAGGAAATTTCAAAAGTGGTCCGTTTAACTTTTAAGCTTTTTTTCCCTGTTTTGCTGTATAACCAGTCTTAAGCACAGGACCATTTCTCAATGACGCTGCAGTATTCTGTTTTGAAAATGATGGAACCATTTAAAATAGGTTTAGTTGTGATAATAAGCCTCTTCAACAGTGTCACAATCTTTGTCAGGATTCCTGTATTCACAAGAACAGTTTCAAGATCCATTTTCATTTCTTGAAATGGTGCCAGACTGTTTTTACTTCCAGCCTCATTTTGGATATATCGATTTTCATGGAGGAGAAATAAAATGGCTGCTTCATTACAGAGGTATACACATGCACAAACCTGGCCTGCAAAAATACCTTTTTACAAAACCATTGGACACTTCTCAGCCTACTCAGCCCATCTTTTGAACTCTACGTAAATACAATAAACAAGGGCATAGCAAATTCTTTGGAACCCGGTGAATGGAAGCCAGTAGACCTTTATTTTGGAGTGGCCATCTTGATTTTCTCCCATTCAAAACAATGTAACCAAACTGATGCTGGAAGGAGTAATAGTCTGGTTACTTTGTGTAGCATTCGGTTTTTTTATTGGATTCAAGGGAAATGACCAGGATTGCACCATGATAACCATATTTTTGCCGACTGGTATTTTCTTGGGGGGCGGGGTGTATTGAAGTCATTTAGCCAACTTGCCGACTACCAATGTAGTCTCCACTATTTCAAGAAAAACTGGCACACTTGGCATGCAACCCAACTGTATTAAATAATGTCAAAGCAAACTGATTTTTAGTTGGCAAAATGAGTGAATGTTACCCTAGATGCCCTTGCTCTACTTGATTTGATTTTTCAGTTCCCAACCGGGGCTCGAAATGACAGCTGAGAAAAATTGTTGTGGTGGGGTGTCACATCCCACTACATTTCCTGGTCGCAACACTTCTGACAAAAAGATATATAACAAATTATAAATCGTTTTTAAAAAGTGCATGAGAAACTGGGGCTTTTTATCTTTAAGTCTATGATTTTCTGTGATTAACAGCTAGGGTATATAAATACATGTACCACCTTGGCAACACGTACGCACATGTGGTGATAAGGGAAAAAGAATTACGGCTTATGCTGAATTTCCTTTGTGGTTTTGGGTTGTTGCCATGTCTACAACATGATTTCCTTGAACACCGGACATTGCAACCCCCCCCCCCCCGAAGGGGCTACAAAAAGGGGTCCTTTTGAACAATTTGAAAAGTGATGTCACACATTTCCAAGGCTGAGAAAATATTTCTTTACATTTGTAGTTTCAAATATAGCCTTTAAATGAAGCAGAAGATTTGTCATAACACCAACCTTCTGGCAAAATGTCACAATTGTAGCATGATATTTTAAGTTTTTGAATATCACCAAAAAAATGGTTTTGTGCAGACAGTAGGTAACATTGCATATTTTGTTTTCTTTTCAAAATTGCTTCTAATATTTCTTTAAAGCCAGCTTTTAAATTATTTCCAATGATCAAGTTTCAAAGACGAGATAACATCTAGCAGAAATATTTATCACAATATTATAAAAATGGTACTAATTATCTACATACATCAATGTAAAAATTAAGCTTTAAATGAATATTTGTATTATTTTGAATCACAAGTAGGTTGTATCATGTAGTTGTACAAGTGGTTTTTTTTATTCTCACTGTCCTCACAGCAGACAAGTACAGGCTGAACTATGTGGAAGTTGAGATCGGCCCGCCAAAAAGAAGGTAACTTCACAAAGGAGTAAATCCAGGAATTGTCTAAAGTCTTGTAGTTGTAACAAAGAGAAACAATTTATTTCAGCAACTCGGCCGTTTTGTTACAAGCTGCTTGTGTGTGCTGTGGTCTCTAGTGGGTTAGTGATGACTGTAAGAAACACCTACAGAGACTTTAATAAGCCAGTTGCAAGTTAGATTGGAATAATATCTGGTTCAATGACTCGCTTAGTCACAAGTTATCACTCAAATTTGAATTCCTTGGACTATAGAGACAGTTGCTATGTCAAATGGTTCAAGGCCAGTTTTAGTGAAGCTCTTTCAGATGAGCAAACCCTGGATCCATTGTGCCAGCACATTCATTCAAAATTTGTAATGGGTGTTCGCTGTCTCTTAAGAGTAACAACAGGATAGCTTGTCAAGGTACAATATTTAGTTTCCTGCTCATGTTAAAACAATGTGGGAACTCAAGGTAGCGGACATTTGTTGAATATTACCAGCATATTCCTCATGTGGTTCCCAGCAACCTACTTCTAAATCTAGTGTGTTTGTATTTGTAGGGAGGGAGGAGCTGAAAACTTACCACTCGTTAAAGTCGCTAATGGAAGTAAGAACAGAGTTAACTACAGCACCATCATCTTTCCTGCAAGGTAACGGCAACTCTATCAGTAGAAACAGTTTCTGAATTTGTGTATTTTTAAAGCCATATAAATGAAACATTATTTAAAATAACAAAATGTGTATTTAAGTGGAGACGCGTTTGTGTTTGGCTGACTTTTGGTTGTGCAAGCAATTTACATATTGACCCCTTGCACTGACATCAAACACTGACATCAAAGAAAACCTCCAACAACTTTACAAATTTAGAGATGCATTACAAAATCAATTTTCCATTTGACACTTCCAGCAAGAATGAGCACAATAAATGTGATGGCATCAAGACTGTGCCGCAGGTTCCCCCTCATCAGCAGGGCCCGCTGTCCTCCAAAGGTACCACCTCAGGAAAAGGAGCTAACCATCTGCCCACCCGGGTCAGTAGTTCTGCTCCTCGGACAAGCATTGGAAATGGCAACCATTCTAAACTTGAGAGGAAAGGGAGTCGTATTATGGAAGCACAGCAGGTAACTGTCGTTCAAAACAAAGCCTGGAAACTTGTCTTGAACAACAATAATATCGACTCTTATATAGCCCAGTTCCAAAGAATGATCATTGCGCTTCGAACATTATTACCACTGGTCACAGGGTGGGCCATATCATTTAAACCATCTCAGCTTCCTATGGAGTATACAGTATGCCTAGTACTTGTATGTAGTGCACTAAAGCTAAATCAATCACAAGAACCATCTCTGCCTTCACACGTACCCATTTACCCGTGGTTAATGAGAAGCAATTATAGCCGAAGTATCTTGCTCAAGGACACAAGTGTCATGACCGAGATTCGAACCCGCACCTTGATGACTCAGCAACCAGAACTTGAGTTCGATGCACTAAACCACTCGACCACAACACGCTAAGCTAATCCACATTAAACTGGGAGGATGTGTGGTTGTTCTTTGTCTCAAAGAAAAAGTAAAAACAATTCTTTCAGATTGATACTTACTCAGACCCATTTCGTAGTATTTTTATGGTTATTTTCTATGAGATGAAAGGACTGTATACTGAACATCCAAATGTCCAACTAGGATTGGACTTTTTAACTAGAACATTAACATAAAATGGGTGGATGGGTTTTTTTTATGAAAGTGACAGTTGCATCAGTGTAGCGCTTGCCCTTTAAAGGGTGTGAAAAGACATTTTGTAAGATTGAAAATATGAAGGTTCACAGATTTGCACATAACTTCCATGGTACAAAGATGGTCATGGTAGCAAACTTTCCTTGAAATAGTTTTGCTTGAAAAGCCACAGGGACATAGTTTTTTAGAAGTGAGTGAAACAATTAGCTTTGTTCTAAAGTTTTGTTTGCAAGTTTAAAACACAGTATTTGAAAGCAGTACAAAATACAATGGTGTTTTTGTTTTTTTTTTTCTCACGACTCCCAAAGACCAATTGAGCTTAAATTTTCACAGGTTTGTTATATCATCTAAACGTTGAGTCACATAAAGTGCGGATTCTGGTCTGAAAATTACCAATGTTGTCCGCATGCTTTAAAAGGGCAATAAAACGCAGTCTGAAACCTAGTTGCTCTCGCTAAAGAAGACTACTAACTAAACTATGCAGCTCTTTGGGACATTTGAGTGTTACAAAAATGATAAGCTCCCCCACCTGTTTTAAAGTTCACCAACCTTGTCACCTGACTTTAACATAATTAATAACCACCAAAGATTTCCAAAGTGACTTATACACTCACGAACTTTGTCTAGATTCTGCCTATTTAGTCTGCACATTTCTAAAAGCAAGAATCCTGCGGTTTTCCCTGAGAAAACTCCCCCCTTACTAAAATAAAACACCAAGGTTTCAAAATAGCCACATTCCGAATTGGCAAGAGGCCATGCCAAGAAATGCAGTGTCATGATCCGAGATCTGGGGGATTTGTCTTGGATGTTTGCCACTGATGATGACAAAGCTTTTTGAAGTGTTACAAAACAACACTGGGTTCATTTACAACTAAAATGTACATTCCACTTTGTGTGACCTCTAACTTTGTTATCATGATGCAAGGAGATTATTTAAAGATCGGGTACAACATTGACTTGTCAAAGAAGAGGCAAAATATAGCTGGATAGTAAATCTTTGAACAGAAAGTAAGAATTTAAGAATATTTTGGCAGAACCTGTGTAAATTGGTGGTACAGTTTGCACTTTCTTAACTTATTTTATGGACTACAGTAGTGTACTGTACAATGGAGGTATCAAATACAAGAAATAAACTCTATTAATGTTCCAAATTCTTTTCTTTTTTTAAAGAAGAAATATCTTCTCATTATTTCCCAGTCAGTGCAAGAGTTTCCCTTTTTCTGTATTTCACAGCAGCAGCAACAGCTTGAAATTTCCACATCACCACCTGGATCTCCTCCTCGACGAAGAGCCCTTTCCACTCCAACTCGTTCCAGGAAGTTTCCAAAGGAAGAAGAGATTGTCGATGCTACCCAAGCCCAGCAGGATAAGACAAAAGACTCCTCCATTTCAAAGACCAGGACACTACCCCCAAGGGAAAAGCTGTGGGACCCAGAGGCCTTGGAACAAGACTTTGGAGAGGACCAATATGTGTCGTCAGGGAAGAAGCTTGAAATGCAAAGGGCAAACACCCATGATGCAGACATGTTGTCTAACTCAGCACCATCATATAAACTGACTCAAGCCATGCAGGCAATGCGAATGAAAGCAAGGCGAAAGTCCTCCTCAGGTGATGGATATGAGATTGTGAATGAACCAGTTGGAATACTCAAGATGACAGCCCAGCCACAGCAGGATCAACCCCCTGTATCATCAGGAACTGGTGACACTCCACCCTTATCCCCAGAATCACCCAACACCCTGAAGAGCTCCCCTGTGATGAAACGACACAGGACTGAGCTGGAGAAAGCATTTGCCCGTCGCAAACTCACCGGGCGCATCTCGGGTGAACCTGAGGGTTATATCCCTCACTCTTCCTCTGGAGAATCTTCCCCACAAGAAGGTGTTCCCAGTCAGCTCTCCGATGCCTCATCACTTGGGACAAGGTTTGTTCCTGTTCTTCCAATCATTAAGTCCAGTAGAGATCGTGGACAAATGGATAGCCAGAAGACGGCATCAGGAGAGTATAGGTATATCGACGCATCTCAGCACAACTCCACACGCAAGCCGATTCCTGCTCCACGCTTCGGTCAGAGCCGTGAGTCCTCCATGGAGAGTATCACTGACTCTGTGTACTTGAATCAGCGGCCAATACCTCCACCTCCTTCTGGTCAAACCACGGCAACAGCGGATCTTGCAGCGATGCAGCATACTGTTGATGATACCTATATGAACGTTGCTTTTGGTAAACCAAAGCAGGATTCCCATCGTTATGAGAATGTTTTCTTAGAGGATCGAACCGTGAGCCTTGTGAGTGAAATATAACTCAATGTAGTGAATTATGTATATACACCCTTATGAAAAGCAATGAGCATCATGGTTAAAAATTATTGTACAAATTTCTTAGAGCTGAGGAGTAATACTTTTGCATTAATGTTGTAATAAATTTGGAGCTCATTTTGTACCACTTGTAGCGATCATCCTGCAAAATTTGAATGTCTAAATTAATTATGTAAAAGTAAGAGATGTTTTTCACAAAGCCTGACATAAAAGCTATGTTGATGACAGATCAAAATTCTAATGCAAATAAGTTCTTTTTATTAAAATAAAGATTGTTTGTTTTTATTAAGGACCATTGTTCCAACACCAGTGATTCTCCAAGAGATAGCCTGGAGATCCATTCCAACCGTCCCATTCCAGCACCTAGACTACATAGCAGCAGCAACAACTTATCCGACCAAGATAACAAGCACAAAAGTAGCAGCCAGCACCAGCAGGGCAAACAGCATGGCCACACAAGGCAAGGCAGTTACGGCAGCACAGCAGCCATTCTCAGTCACATCAACACCACCTCAGTTCCTGTGCTACCCAGCTGTCCAAACAAACCTAAACAGAACACAGGTCAGAGTGGTGGATCAACCTCCCTCTATGCAATCCCCTGTAAGAATGGAACATGCGCAGCTCCATCCAGCAACCACGGCCAGACACCAATGAAAGCAACTCATGGCATCGCCCCTGAGGTCCCAGTCAGCCCCAAGCCTGAGATTCCAAGTCATGGTTGCTTCCCTCGTCGAGATTCACATGGTAGTACGGGTAGCTCTGGCAACAGCCATGGGTGTAATGTCTCTGAATTACATCATGTTGAGAAATCCTCCAGCATCAGTAAGTCCATCTGCCACCTGCTGAAAGACAGCGAGCGGAGAGAGAAGAAGCATCACAGAGACAAATCTCATGGGGAGAAGAAGTCACGCGAAGACAGGAAGGGGCATGGGGAGAAAAAAGGTAGACATGGTGAGAAGGGTGACCGAGAAAAGAGAGGTCATGGAAAAAGACACAGAGGTGAACATGCCAGCCATAGTTCAGCTAGCTCAAGCAAGTCCAAGCCAGAGAGACCCAGTTATGGTAAGAGCTTTTTCAAACTATGTCAACTGGTTGTTTGTGGAATCCTGTACAAAACAAGTGTTAACCATACTTTTGGGGTAAAAAGTTTGCAACATTTACTTCTGATGACTGTACGTACATCTGGTACATATTTTCTGCTTTGTGTGCACTTTTACATTCATATCAGTTGGTAGCAAAGCAGTAGACCTAACCTTAAAAGAGATTCTCATTAATGCCTTAAAGCCAATCTCTCATGTTTTCTGCATGTGAATTAGACTGCATGAGTATTAAATATAAATGACTCAGATAAACTGTATGACCAATTACAGAATGGTTAGATAGAGAAGGGTTTACCAAGCTACAATTTGTGTGTGCAGGGAACCAGCCGTGGTACTATGGACGTATGTTACGTCAGGAGTGCGAGTACCTCATGCTGTCCCAGGGCCAGTCATGTCAGTACCTTGTCAGAGACAGCTCTCATAGGGTAAGTATAACAATGTAGTAATACGATGAGGTTGTTAGTATGTGGTTTAACATGGGGTAGGGAACAGCATTTACTATTTTCCTGACATTAGAATCCTGATTGAAAACTTTCAACAACTTTTGTGACAACGAGGTCAGCTCAAGCCTAAGTCGTCTCTGTAGACCTGATCTTTGCATGGTAACCTCAGAATGACCCTGACTCAGGGGAGCTCACCCCATAGGGAGGCATTGCCAACATAGAGGTTTGAGGTCTAGTGGTTGTGTGTCAATCAGTGACTGTAGTGTTTCCAGGGTATAAACAGGAAGACGGACTTGTACAGTGTCTACCTTCTTTGCCTTTGAGTTTCAACCAACAAGACTCTTGGGCCAGGTGATCAGGATGATGGTGAATTACATCGTGCTGATAACGTTCACAATACAATCTTTTGATCAAGTTTTGGTTTGTCATGGCCCAGACAGATTTGGGGAACGTATTCAAGTTGTATTGTATGCATAATGTGAGTTTGAATCCTGGCCAGGCTGGCCGCAATCCATCGAGCAAAACACTTCCAGACT
>CM021532.1:14101678-14117834 GCA_010994315.2 Pisaster ochraceus
GTACAATAAAAAATGTTCAGTTTAGTCCAATCTGTATTGATTGGCTTTCTCCCTATACTGCTTACTTAATGCCAGAAATAACAGCTGCAGACTAATTAAAGGTTGCTCTGAATATGTAAGCCTCATACAAATACCACACGCACAGATCCTTGTCAGATTGCCATGTGTTTATACGGCGACGCTCCAAAATTTAATATTGGATAGGCCTGTCCATTAGAATTAACCATTTCAAAAAAATCATTCCCTGCCTGTTCATCCAAACAAAGCAAGTTCCTTTTACAGCACTGTACAGTGGACAAGGTTGGTGTCTACATAGAGTCGTCCACATTGTTTACAAAGGGTTTGTACAATCTTCAGAGTGTGGGGTGGATGAGTTTCCATGTCTAATTTAAGTTTACATGTATTGTAAAAAAAATTCAATTGACAGGGATCATTGTGTGAGTTAAATAAACAAATATTGAATGCATTTCGTTCGTGCAAGGCACTCCTATGCAGCCAATATTGTATTTCGTATAATACGGACTCTTTTTAATGCTTAAATGGAAGGTACATCATTGACAGTTACAACAATACATGTATGATTACAATAAGTACCAATCCCAGGAACTAGCTTCAGGGTTCAGTTTCACAATGAGCTAAGATTGATCTTAAGCTGTGATCACTCAAAATTGCTAAGCAAAGTGTGATGTCAAAATACAAATCACTATGGCAATATTGACAACTTATCTTAAGATAATTCTTGGTGCTTTGTGAAATCGCGAGCAGACCACAGTGCTTTTCAACTTTAAATGTCTGTCTCTAATTTAGTCAGATAAGTGGACAAAAACTAGGCTCAATTTAATTTGTAGTTAAAGCCTCATTTGAAATGTAGTGCTACACATTGTTTGAAATGGTTAGTCTAAAGTGTAGTCTAAAATACGAACATGTCAGCATCAGCTAAAGTTATCTACAGACTTTATGACAAGGTGATCAACAATGACAAACTGCAGTGAGCCTCCATTTTCCTCTTGAGGTACCTCTTTTTGTTTTAAGGCAAAAAGAAACAAGTTCTGTCATTGCAAGTGACACAGACCTGAGTATGACACATTGAGCCCCAGGTCATGTAGGCCTTGATCAAGCTAAGATCTGATAAGTACTTGATAAGACAGACACCTGTCATTAAATGGTTCTTGCTCTTAGTGTTGATTGAACCAACATTCAGAGGTTTTAGTCTTCACAGGCAGCTGCATACAAAAGGGCTGTTGACTTATCCAAATAAACATCAACAGCCTCATCTGACTCTACCTTCACTCATGTGTGCAAATTAGGTTCAGAAAAAGGTTTGTAACCTTTGATGATGAATACGGATTTGGCAAATCACGATGCAGCTTGACTTTGCTGACCTGCAAGATTTAATTATGTAAACAGAAGTAAATTTTGTTGAGACTGTTTGGCAGAAATCACATATTCTACCTAACAAATGTGTGTTTGTACCAGCCATTGAAGCATAAGTTGGTTTGGGGTCACAGCAATGAGCATATCAGGGATAACATTGTGGAATTGTATGTCTACAGCAATAAAGTCTAAACATTATGCTCAGACCAAATCCTACTCCTTTGTTTACAATTTTACACTATAAATTATTTTAGGGTGGCTTAACGCTGCAGTAATATAAGTTTTAGTGGATTTAGGCTGGAAGTATTAACTGCTAATAACAATAACTCTGGGCATGGAGATGGTCAAAAAAGGAATATGCAGAACTGCTACAATTCTATTCCTTACACAGGGGGCTTTGAAATAAATTGTCTACGCCTACAACTCACACGGTCATATCCCAGACCCAGGCAAGAACTGGCACAGCCCTCCACAAAGTACCTACTACTCAAGGATATCACCAAACTTATTGCAGGCACATGGTTATTTAAACTTGCCTCCACATTAGTTGACAAATGAATCATGAACAGCAGCAGTGGACTGGTCCACACTCTGCCAAGGGGTGTAATTGATGTGAGGGACAGGCTCTCGAACATAAATAGCAGGGGCAAAAAAAGGCTGGGGGACAAATTTTACAACATTATACCTTCACATCATTAAGCTTTCTTCCTTATTTTTAAGAACCTGCATAAAGTTGTAATGGAAAAACAACAGTTTCTTGTTTTATAACACCCCATTATATATTGTGCCTAGACCTCTAGGTACCAAGAAGCTGCTGTATGGGTAAAGTATGTACACTGGTTACTGTGGATAATGTATGTTGCTACAGATACAGTACATCGGTTGCTATGGGTATAGTGCATTGCAATCATGCCAGTTTCTAGTAAAAATAAGACTAGTCGTGTGACATGCTTTAAACCAATTAAAAGACATTGTTAGGGGTGTTATATCAAACATGAATACAAGTATTTTGAGTCCCTGAAGACCTGCTTGAGATAAAACACAATATCCTGAGGAATTTTCAACATCTTTGAAGAAAAACTGTGAACATTTTCAATGAAGTTTGTGTTCGGTGGGTGTGGTTTATGTTAAAGTCTCTTAACGATGAAATAAGTTGATTGTGGCTCTGCAGCTTAGGGCAGTCATTATCACATGGTATCCATTTTTGTTCTAGAAAAGGTTTGTGTCATGACAGGGACACCTTGGTTAGGACTGAACTTGCATCCCGATGATCAAGTCCAATCTATTAGACTTCACTGCCATGGTTTATCATGCAGGCAATTCAGAGACTCAAACTGATTGCCAATGTTTGACATTCATAACTGATACGTTTTTAATGGACTTACAATGGCTGGATTAATGGATTAGATGCAAGTCATGTAAGCAAGTGAGAACCACACTCCATCATTGGTTATTTACATGACTGGTACAAGCGATGATCAACCTGTAAACAATTGGAGAGTGGGCGGGATAGGGGAGAGGCAGGGGTCAAAATGACATCATCTCCTCCCCCTGAGGGACAGGGGCATGACGATGACCAGTCATATATGCAGTAGTTGGCCTCTCTCCAAATGGGTAATGAAGCACAGAGCTGAACTAGTAACAAATCAAACGCATCAGGGACTGTATTTAAAGTTTGCGTTTGAGTAGAGGTGAAGAATCCATGCAGGTAAAAATGCTTGATACTTCATGGAGGCAGTTGAGGCAAGTGCCTTCATGCTCACCGGCCATTGCTTTGGTGACCCTTGAAATGTTTCTTACAGTTGTTAACTTCCCTCATGGAGGTGCCTTTACTGAAGGGAAAACCACCTTGCTCCTACAGCAACAAAGTATCAGCTCTGGGTAAAGTAACAGCACATTTGAACCAACGTCAACTTTGGACTGAACCTCTAAACTCTAATTAATAATTCACATGAAGCTAACCTGTCAGATTTTTTTAATCAAAGTTGTGTACATATTTGAGGAATAGGTCAATAATGTTGCAGGGTCTTAGTGTTTTTGTGCACTGACCTAAACATCACTCGAGTCTCCTCACCAGACAATAAAATGAAGTTGAAATTGCATTAACATGACTAGTTTTGTAGTCCAGTCTATCAGTTCAAAAATTTGTTTTAAAAAAATGACTTTTACAATCACAATTTTCCCAAAGGCTCATTCGATAGGATGGTTTTGTAAAAAGCAAAGCACAGGAAGGTGTCAACTTGTGATTTTTATTATGATGCCTGTGAGATTTTGAGATTTAATTCAATCAAAGCCAAATTTTGTCACTAAGATGCTTTTACAAGCAATCTTTAAAGCATTGAAATTCCTCTTGCGAACAGAACTCAAACTTAATGACGAAGCAAACTAAAGCGTACAACAACCGCCATTTGTTTGTGCTGAGAATGATTCAAACTTCCATGTCAAGGCCATATATTAGGCAGAGATGACAAGGGAGGCAAATGGCTGCTTTGTTTTATAGCGGCTAGATTGACATACATGTAAATAGTATTACTGTCTGCATCGTAAGAAAAACAGCAATTTTGATTCCATTTGATATGACTGAAGGGCAATGGTGGCTGCTACTATATACACATTCAGCATTCAGCGAGCTGATCTCTAGACAGTTGGTAGCGCCTACCTGAGATCAGGATTACCTCATTCGACCAGACCTTGTCATAGTCATCCAAACCCCCCTTCCCACCTAAAACAATCATACGGAAATCTGATCCGTCATTGTATAGCCTTTGGGTTAAGCCCTGTGTGTCATCTCTCCATTGTGATTGGCCCTGATGAGTCATGTGATTTCAAGACATTTGCTAAGATGTTTTTAGATCAAGCTGGAACAAGGGTGTCCTCATTATAATAAACGATTATGCATGATCAGTGCAAGCCCTGATTGGTGGCTTGATAATGTAATTTCAAGGTTTTGGGTAAGCCAGTGCTGGATCAGTGCAAAGGTGTGCTCTGGCACAATGCACTACAAATGCTGTAATTTTTGCAAATCATGGACAAAGTTCTTCATACATTGAATGACTCGAAAAGTCAGGTGGTGAGCTTTGCTTTAAGGAACTGGTGGCTGGCACAAGGGTACCCCTTTGTAAGAAAGTAGAATGCAAATTAGTAAAGCCCTTCATTATTATCATGCTTTTAATGAGTCATTGGAACTCAAGGCAGTAAATTAACTGGTGCAAGTTACTCCTGGTGAATGACTTGATGCTGTGATAATATTATTATGCAGATTACACAATTCCTTCAGTGTGATTGGTTGTGATCCAATGTATGAGGGGATTTGAAGGTTTAACCTGGCAGTGCCGGGGTCAAATGCTGGCCAGCCTGCTGCAACTAGGAAAAGAGTTATTTACAGCTCTTCAAGAGTTACTTTCTTAATAAGCATTATAACAACATTAAGCAGATTGTTTAAGGATCACTTGAGGAAACGAAGATTACTCTGTACATATCAGAGCTGACTAAATATAGAAACAAGTGTAATAGGTTTCAATTATATGGTTTAGGAAGACGTGGTCCTTCCATTTGGATGGTGACTGGCAGTACCTACAGGGATTTATTACATGAACATGTCCTAATGATACACATGTGTACACATGTGTTTATGTGCTATCCCTAATCATACCGGTATGTGAAAGTGTATTTTCTGGAAATCGTTGCCCTTTTCAAAACCACAGCTTTGGCTTAGGTCCGACTTCAGCTTCTTCTGGCATTTTGCAAATGTAAGCCTTCAATACGAGACTTCAAACAGGCAGATGGTGCACTGCCTAGCCAACGCCAAAGTTAAGCTGTGGTTTTGAAATTAATCATAATAAAAATGGTTGCTTCTTATTTAGCGCTCAAATCCATCACTAGGTGATGCTCATGGCACTCCACTATTATTACCCCAGATTGGCTGTATGATGCCCCGCCCACTACAGCACTGGTCTCTCATTGACGCCCACTTGGGTAAAGGGAGTTGACACTTGTGTCTTGCTCACCCCCATACCACACACAAAAGACATGACACAGCAATTTAAGTGGCGGAAACTTGATTGAATTTTGTAATGGAATTTTAAGGTGTCAATCTTTTTCCAGCCTGTTTGATGTTTTGCGTGGTTGTGATTGGTTAATGCACAGAGCAATAAGGTAGAGCAGGGAGTTTCCTAGAAAATTTAAGTCTACATTGTATAATAGTAGAAGATTTTGTAAAATGTAAAACCACAGCTAATTCTTAAATCCAGAAAGTACTAATGTCCTAAATTTCACTCATCTCGTGAAACTTGTTGAAAATAGACTGTGACAATTGCACAGTGGTCTTTTACCCAAGTTGACAGAGCAGCATCACTTATAAGACTGATACATGTGTCATTCTGGTTTCAATGTGAAAGCACACTGATCAAAAAGTTCATACCTTAAACCAATACCTCAGAGTATTCAGTAATATTTATATCTGAAATACTGTCACACTGGAGAAAAATAAGTTTTTTCAAGACCTCCCAATTCACCCTTGGTTGTTTTGATTGCCACAGTCATACAAGTATGTATGTAAAACCGCTGAAATAATATGAACGTTTTCTGTCATTGTCTGTACTGAAACTATAATTGGATAAGATTTTCACATAATGGCAAGTGTTGATTAAACTACTGGGAGAACAAACTTTTTGACTCGATCTCAAAACTAATTATGTAAATTGCCTTTAAATAAGTCCCTTCATTGGTTAAGTACAGGTGCAAACTTATATGCTAATGTTGTCCCTCAAAAAAGAGAAGTAAAACTTGAAGTAAATTTGTGTCAACTAAACACGGGTTCTTTTAGCGCACATACCATAGTTGCTAGATCAAGACGCTTTCACAACATTATTATCCCTGTTATAAGGCATACTTGGACCATTCCTCAAACTTTCTTAAATTAGCGCTGAGGGGTTAATCCAACACAAATTGACAGAATTATTTGTATATCTTAATTCCACCAACAGACTGGAGACTTGATGTTGTCAGTTCTTTACGGCCAGAAAGTCCACCACTATGTGATCCAGACAACACCAAACCACAAGTTCCACATCGCTCACCATGACTTCAACATGGTGGAGGACATACTGGAATTCTATCACCACCATGTTATCATGTACTCGCCAGAGAGGGAGCCAGTCTATTTAACAGAACCATTTATCCTCAAGCACAAGTGAAGACAGAGAGAGGCCAAAGCCAGGACTCGATTTCACAAAGCACTAAGATTTGTTTTAAGATGAATTGTCAGTATTACCATAGTGATTTGTATTGTTACATCACACTTTGTTTGGCAGTTAAGATTTATTTACAGTTAAGATCAATCTTAGCTCGTTGTGAAACCGAACCTAGACCAAAAAGTCACGGTTTTCATAGTGTCAATCCGAAAACTCACTGATTAAGAAGTTCATACCTAAACCAATCCTCCACAGAAATATTTCCATCAGAAATACTGACAAAGGTTTTTTTTTTTAAGCATTTGAAGACCACAAAAATCTCAATATAATTGCGAATATAAACATACGTAAAGTTTGTGACAAATCACAAACTATTTTTCCATTGTTTTTACTAAAATGTGAACACTGAACTTGATGAAGTTTTACAGGTTGGTTGCATGGTATGTTTAAACCTTGAAAACTAGGGGATCTGCAGGCCTGATACTTCATGAAAGCAACAAAGGCAATTGCCTCCGTTGACCCTGGTCATCTGCCTCGGTGCCCCTTAGAAATTTACAATTTCCCCATAGAGGTGCCCTTTACCAAGGAGAAAATGCCTTAGTGCCCTTTCCCTGTTTTAAATTATGTACACTTTCTCTTTAAAGACTAAAAGTACATGTAGTAAGCATTTTTTGTACACTATATTCAAGTTGTTGCACGCACAAAGCCAATTTGCCAAATTTCAGGTCTGAATAACATTTGGCTTTAATACATGTAAGCACAGTAAAAAATACTGACAAGTTAGTTGATGTTGCACTGCTGTAGCATTGCAAATACTTGAAACATAATAACAGGATATGTTCACAATTACTGATATATAAAGAGATGTGTTGAAGTGTCATCTAAACAGCCTGCTATACCCCCTGAAAGACCCAGGTGCGTTAAAGTTTCAGAAGTCAATGCGAAATGTGTTAAGAAGTTAATCCTTCCATGTTATTCATTTTTATAAGAGGATACAATACTGGGTTTGGATTTACATGCAGGCCATGGCTGTTTGTTGCTAGCCCCTGGTCTTGGCAGAGTAGTGCACCTTCAAAATTTAAACATAATGCAATCCCAATGGAAATGCCTTTTTCAAAATGTAAATTGCCCTCAGATTCCCAGGCCTGTGATAAAAAGAAAATTGTTACAGTTTTTCTGTTGTCAAATTTGAAGAAATAAGATGAGGTTATGTACAAATTTGTTCCTTTAATTGTGAATACTTAGATACTTAGATATTCATGTGCAGATAGAAACTTTGTTAGGGTTAATACAAAAAGTTTGAAGCCTTGAAATTAAAGTGTAAGTGGTCATTGTGAATTAAGATTGGATTACATCTACCCTTTCTTGAACGATTCTGTTCGATGGTCAGTGTTGTGATTGGATGGTAACACTTCCAATTTTGCAAATTTAATTTACTTTTAATATACATGACAACAAAATTTATACCAATTTATTCAAGGACCAACTTTTTTAAAGCCATGTACATGAGCCTTAAATGAATAAAGGGCTTTTTTGATATTGTAAATTATATTGTTTAAAAAAATGTATTTTATAATCAAATTGCTGGCAATAAGATTAAGAATGACTGATCAATGAAAATTAGCTTTTAGCTTTTCATCTGTAGCTTTGATTGTACTTTTCAATGTTTAGTATTGTTGTTTATTGACTATTTGAATGATGTTTTAATATAGAGGGATTTACATGAGTTGTTTTGTAGACCTTTTTTATCATGGGGTAGCCATGTACGTTCTACCAGTCAAACCGACCACAGCAGGGTTTGATGGTATTTTACATAGTGCTTTATAAACACACAAGAGAAAAGGTACACCGAATCAACACGCCATCTAACTTAAGAAAATATAACTGCAGTCAGTATTAATGTGGTCAAAATTGTGAATGTTTAAAGACAAATTTTGATGTCTGTCTGTTGATAAAGAATGATGGACATTTTGTGTTTTATTGTTTCAATCTGACAGCTCACTTATTGTTTATACCAGTAGGCCTACCAAACCTCCAGAGCGATTCTTCAATCTGAAACACTGCCAAGGTCCACAAAATAGCATTCGAAGACCTCCCACAAATCACCGTTGCTTATTTTGATTGCTACAATCAAAATTTGAGTATGCATATGAACACACACAAAATCTCAGACAATTCATAAATTGTTTTGCATTGTTGTCTCTATGTGACCACCTAAGTTGATGACATTGTGCACAGTTTTGGTTCATGGTGTGTTTATTGGGAACTAGAGAGGAGTTAATTTACTTTTTCAAAACCAATTATTAGATATATCATGGGTAATAGAACCAAGGATGTCTCATAAGTGAACTTAATCACTGTAACTCACAAGCCTGAGGAAACCTGTCAACAAGGGCGATTGCTGTGTGAACCAGAAACACTGGGGTTCCGCTACTCTTCCACAAAGTGTCCTTAGTTCTTTTGGGTGCACTACCAATCCTAGTACATGGGACCTACGGCTTAATGTACCTATCTGAAGGACAAAGCAATCCTAGTAATGTATCTTGCTCAAGTATGTGAAGACCAAGACTCTGCAGATCAGAAACACCAGAGTTTGACGCCGGTGCTCCTAACCGCTCAGCCACAACAAGCCACTGATGTAGTAATAGCTTTAAACACTCACTTGCAATCAACAAGTAGGATGAGAATCTTTACCTCTTAGGAAATATTTTCAGGCTGGCTTAGTGGTTTCTTTCTTGCCTTTCACCTGTGTTGACCCCTGTTTGAATCCCAAAATGGGGCCTTGGTTGAGGATTGGGTTTTCAGTCCCTGATTGCATCTGCTTCCGCAGTTTGGGGTTTTCCTCCCACTTCTAAAACTTATATTTCTTCAACATCTTTTCTTCACAGGTATCTTCAGACCTATTGGGTCAAACTTCAAGATACTTTTGAGGGTTCCTTGATTTCATTACCAGAAAGGTATAACACTTTTAATTAAACAACATTGGGTAAAGAAGAAAAACTCACATGAAAGTTGGGATGTATTGATACAATTTCAGGGATGGTTGGACCCAGGCATTAAATGATGAAATGTGATAACTTATTACTTACTGTATTCAAAATAGGCTGCTGTTACCTGTGCAATGTTGTTATCTATCAATACCTTACAATGCAAACCGTATTTTGGCCAAAATATGTTTTCTCTGCATAGAACAGTGAAGCCAGTTGTATAGTTCAGTTTTCAGTTACAAAATGTTCAACACTATTTATTCGTTATGTAAAAAAATCATATTGTAAAACCGGCAGGTAATACCTTTTCCAAATCCAAATTGCAAACACTGTTAAAGTTATAATCTCTACTACTTCTACTGGTATAATTATTATTACACTGTATATACAATATATTTTATGAGAAAAAGTATAATAATATATCAAACTCCTGGCACAGTTTTCGAAGGTTTTTGTTTCTTTATTTTTGATGTGCTTTTGTTTTTCATGTCACAAAATAGAATGAATTTTTTCTAATAAATAAACTCAGCGGACTGTCTATAAAGCAACCACCACCACGTTCCCATGCTGACTATTTTGCATTGTAATTAAGTTCCCATTTTGCTTTAGATTTCCCTGATAATTTTGAGTTTTTGTGATTTCCACGTACCTCTCTTGGGGTGGAGGGGTCTTGACGGTAGAAAGAACCCGTAAACGGATCTGAGGAGTACGGGAGGCCAACATTGTCCGTGACTCATAGGCAGGCACTGCTGATTCTCTTCCGTTTGACGCCGGAACCATGACGGCATGGACTTGGAGCTGCAAGGTTCAATCAACTTATAGTCTTATTCATTCTCAGAAAATAACGCAACATTTTATTTTTAATATTTGTGCGGTAAGCTACTAGTTCGTGCAGTTGTACTTGTATGGATTAACAAAAAGCATTACTATTTTTGTTCTGCACAGGCGCAGGCTGGTGCACTTCAAGACGAAAACCACCTCGTGCTTGATTCATTTGGGTGCATTTTGGGCCATATCATTATTGTTGCAGGTGAAAATACTGCTGAACATTTCAAACAATGTTTTATAAGAGTAAATCCAACAACTGTTAGAACCGTGAAGTAACATTCATCATACAGTCTTTGTTTTAAACTCCAAAATGTGTGAAAATATTAATTATTGTTCATTGTAAAGAAATGTTATACATATTAAGATTTTTACGACTAAATTTAGTTACCGATTGGTCCCCTCTTTCTCGTCCTCTCCGGCAGTACCAAAAGAGGGAGCTGTCTATAACATGAATATGCATGACTAAGTTTGCATTAACTCATTTATGTGATCTGCGCATGTGCACACCAAAGCTCACACCAACCCGCCACAGGTGTCTTTTATTTTTGCAACCTAAATGACGTCCTAAACAGACAGTACTGAAAGAGTTCAAACCGGATTTGTATAAATTATTTTCGTAACATCTCCTTTGAAACCATGGAATTTAAGTTGAACTCATGCAGGGAAAAATAATATCATATGAAACATGGAAGATGATATTTACTATAAAGGGAAAAAAAAAGATTGGTAATCACTCTAAAAATTAATGGGAATAAAAACTTACTTGGTTACAAGTAAAGCAGCTTTCGATAGTATAAAGCATTTTCAAAATCATTTTACTTCGAAGTATTGTGGTTATGGAAAAAGATATCAGGTTTTATCCCCCAAAAACTGAATCTGAGAAGCGTTACTGTCAGAAACGTTTCTCAGATTGTGTATTCCAATTACAGATTATCCTTCCTGCGTTGGTAAACATAACTGCTCCGGTTTTCGGCGATATCTCAAAAACGCTACCACCTTTTGAAATGACATTTTCACAGATGAGTTGTATTGTATTTAATTTACATTTATATAGGATTAAAATAATTAAACGGCTCCAAAGGTATACTTTTTAAGAGACAACTTTCTTGTCCTAGTTTTGAAGAAACTTGTCCACTTTCAATCTCTTTTTAAACTCATGGCAAGCACCGGCTCCCATGAGAAAATAAAACAATTTTAATAAAAATGCAATGCATAATTGTAGACACCATCTCTTGAATTCATGCTCATGGTCTGTAGCAGCTTTTTTTGATATGAAACCGCAAAACCCGCCTTGGGCGGAAGATGACGACATTACCCAAACGTACCCGAAAATGTCAAATGTTCATGGAAACTTCCCTTGGGATGTGGACCATACACAGCACTGTGACCTGTGACCTGTGACCTGTTACACGGTTTGAAGGGAAAGTAACTTCGAATTCTTTGGAAACAAGCGGGAAATATTGAAATGTAGCCCATGCCTATTTTAAGATCAAAGAGCGCCACCCTAATCTCATATACCTGAAGTCGTCATGACAGATTCTTCACCTAAAGGTCAAGTTCTTTTGAGTTAAAGCAACCAAAACAATTGTTGTTTTTATTATTTCAATTGCGGTATTCATACTAGTGATTTGGAGGTCTTTTCTGAACCTTTAGGGCAACTATTTCAGACATAAATTTTACTTTGGTTTACCCATTAGTTACTTTCTTGTCATTTCCGACAAAAAGCAGCCTGTTCACAAGTTCATTCATTCGTATAAAGCGATGTTTTTCCTCTGAAGACGAAACCGTAATTCAACTCACTTTGAGGCATCCCAATTTATACAGCATTTTGTGTTCAATTAAGCTCTTCATTCGTTTTTTTAAGCCCTGTACGGAATCAAGAGTACTGTAGAAACAAAATGGCACCGCATTAGTAACGGTTCCGCTCAGGAAGAGAAACATTCAAATTATATTTACTGGAAATTTATGGGGAATTCTGCATCACACTCTAGCTGACCTCTAATTGGGCAACCCGGGGGACCTATAAATCTGACAAAAAATTCTTAAGATGAGATCAGTAGGCCTAAATACCATGATTTTAAATCCACAACGTCGCATGCATGTCACGTAGCCATTCGTGTGATCTCATTCCGTGTAACTGTCTTGTATTACAGACCAGTTCAAGGCCATGTCATTGAGTGCGTGTAGGCCAGATGTAATAATCTTTCATTTTTGGCACGGTCAGTTTTGGTGGTTATTCATTTTGACAGGTCAACAGATGACATGATCCCGATACAAGTCAGTATAAGTTTGTTAATGATTTAAAATGTTCTTGTTTGTATTGCTTGTCTGAACATTTTAGTGCGTATAGGCCCTACTTATTGTTTTTGTGGAGAAAAATGAAATTATATTAAATGATAACAATAACATGAGAATTATTACCTTTGGGGGCCTAAGTATTGCTTTCACCCTTGGGAAAAAAGATCGAGTCACGGGATCTTACGCGTCGTATCCAAGAAGTTTGCACGGTCAACGTTTTCTTGAAACTAGAGGATTTGATTACACCATTTCTCTACGGTTACTTGTGTAATCCCGTAAGAAACCAACCCGAACCCTAGACAAAATGGCGATAAACCAAACAAAAAATCAAAACGAGTTTACAAAGGACAACATCATGGGAGAACAGTGAAGGTTCTAAAGTTCTTACACTTGTGTCATTTGATCGTTTGTTTTTCTTGAGGCCAAAAGGCCACATGCCCAGGGCGTGTTTTGGCGATCCCTCCCCAGAAACAAGTTTCCGACCTAAAATTAGCTGACCGAAACAACTTCCAAGAGCTACGCGAAAACGGGACAGCAAACGAAGCACACTTCGTGACGTGGGTAGGTTGGGACCTATCCGTCTCTTGGCAAACTAATGTTCTTAAAATACACTGCATTTATTTTGTTTGACCCGATAATGGAATTGTGTCTTTATCACTGACCTTATTGGATTGGTAATTCAGCAGAAAAAAACCGCCATCTTGAAACCAAACTCAACTGAGCCAATAAATCGGTTACTCGTGAAAACCCTTAGGCCTAACCATGGCCGAAGACTTTAATCAGACCTACATTTGTTTCTGGCAAGGGGTCGCCAATAAATGTACACCCCACGACACCCCATATCATGTCTTTCTGGTGTAGTATAACAATGTCATTGCTTCACTACACCAGAAAGAATGCAATTTCAGTGAACAATTTCATTGTTATCCCACAGCAAGCTTGGCAGCCCTAGCCCCCTGGACCCCTCGCTGACCATCTGTACTGTGGTCACTGAGTCACCCTATGAGTGACTGTGACAGATTTTCCCCAGGGGCTTCATTCCCAGGTTCCTCCATTCTTGAGAACAACGAATTGATCCTGTTCCTTGGGGTAAAACCTATACACAGAATAGTGTTTAAATTACTTAATTAATTGGTAATAAGGATTTCATGTACTATCACGGCCACATGATTTCCAGTGATTTTACGGTGGGGAACTCACTGCAGGTAAAGCAGGGACATTGCTTCAGAAATGGGGGACTGCAAAACCAGTTATTTCATTTCAGAAAAGAGAGAACTTCCTTGACAAAAAGAAAGGACTTCCCTAGTTAAAAAGAAACAACTTCCATGACAAAACGAAAGGACCTTTACTTCTGTATAACAGAAAAGAAATTCCTCAACGTAAGAGAAAAAAATCTTCCCGCGCAGAGATAACAATCTCTTACAGAAAAGAAAGAAAGAACTTCCCTTACATTAAAGAAAGGACTTCCTTTAATAAAAAAGAAATGGTTTCCCTGACATAAAAGAACTAACTTCTACATCTGTACCAGAACTTGAAGAATTCCTTCGACAGGAAAGAAAGAACGTCTCCTACAGAAAGTAAATTCTTCTACAGAAAAGACAGAACTTCTCTCACTAAAACGAACTTCCACTACAAAAAGGACTCCCCTGACAGAAAAGAACTTCCCTCGCAAAAAGGAAAAGACTTCCCTAACAAAAAAGAACTTCCCTAACAAAAAGGAAGCCTTCACTAACAGAAAAGGGACTTCGCTCCAAACCAACTGTATGCTTATTTGAGGGATGATCGTCTGCGTGTACACAAAGTCCCATACAAGCCCAAAGGAAAAACAATGCTATACGCTATTTCATCATTACATTTAAATCACTTTATTGCCGACAATGTCCTTTACCTTTCAGTTCCTATGTGATAATTCTATCAGTTCCTTATTTAACTGAAATTTTCCTATTCACTCAGATTTGGTGCAGTAGTAAATGATTTGGCATAAGGCTGTTAAATCCCAATCATAAATATGCATAATTTACGTATTCAAAGTCAGCCCTGTTCATGTGACACAATTCCTTTGCACGTGCAGCTGAACCGTGCGTGTCATTCTTGTTTTACCAAGCAGACAACAGTGAATACATTATGTAATTATCAATTAAATCCCACCTCTAAACTTGCATAAATTCATATTAAGATCAACAATTTATTAACGGCACTATTTAACTGACACCTTGAGTGTTCATTAAAATGAAAACAAATCAAAGTAGTGACAATGTCCATTTATTATCTTTTTTAAAACATTAAGTACCAGATGGCAGTACGAAGGCATCTCCGGCATAGTAAAACACCAATTATTGAATGTCATGTGCAAAATTATGCATAGTATTTCAGTCTAAAACACCAAAATAAAATTAAAAAACTCAAAAGGAATACTGACCTCCGATATTCTGTTGCACACTATCAACACAAGAAAACCATATCTCTATACAATAAAAAAGCTGCAAATCCTACCTACATGGCCTCCACAGTAGGACACATCACAGCATGCACTCTCTAAAATTCAAGGTGATCTATAACTTTGAAAAATAAAACTTTTGAGAATCCAACTCGGACAAATACACATCAAAATACAATGAATAAGAATAGTCCAATAGTACTATATGATTCTTACATTAAAAGGCAATGTAAAGTAATATAAATTTAAGGCAATGGAATGCAAGAAGGAGTCATAATCTGAAAATACACAAATTTATATACAAAAATAACTGAGGTAATTAAGAAATTCCAAGGAATTGACTAACACGACGGGAGGGGAAGGGGCAGGAATAAATACCCTTCTAAGACATCATAATATTTCCACAATAAACAGCAGACTGTTCAATTCTCATGCAAACTTGCACATTTTCTGACCTGTTAAAGTGTGTGATTTTGTTTACTTCACACATTGAAGCAAAGTATTTGGGAATCCAAGGGCTTTCTCCAAACCCCCGCTTAGGCTCCAACTCTTAGGCTCAGTTTGATCATAGAAATTCCATGCAAAATGCACACCGGTCCAAAAATTGATGATGGAGTCTAAGCCTATGCCAGAGCTCAAGCTGAGGTTTCGAAAAGGACCCCCAAAATTGAGTACCCGCAAGACTTATCCAGGGGCCTCAGGGAGACTGCATTCTGTTACAACCTATGGGACTACCCTGCTGGGAAAACAAGACAATATTAAAGATTAAACAAGACCTGCATGGTCTGGTTGTAAGACTCTATGATTCTAAATGTAGTTCATCTGTACTATCAAACAATAGTTCAATGTTGGATAAAACATTTAACATAGGGTAGAGTGGTTTACCAATGACACACCTGCATTTAAAAAAAATAGTGGGAAAATACAGCAGAATCTTCAATTGTTCTGAGTTTGTTCTCATAGTAAAATAAATCCAACCTCATGTATCTAGAAAGACTTGCAGTAATACCATGTGCATAAAATAATCTCTCTGTAAATTG
>CM021532.1:14144085-14156077 GCA_010994315.2 Pisaster ochraceus
ATTTTGTAGGGGGCATGGCGGCCATCTCAGCAGAGCACCACAGCAAATGGCCATACTGGCCACAGTTAAGATTGAGGCCTGTTGTAGGCTACCATTAGTACATTCAGAAACAAGATTACCAGGAGTGGATTACACTTGGGCGACAAAAGGTGGTAGAAAGGAGGGAAGTTGGAGTAACGTACAAAACAGACTAAACACGATGACATATAATGGGGCAAATCGCCCTTTATCTGCCAATACTTTCACACATATGACATAAACAGACAATAATTAACTGACTGAAGTCACCAACTTCACACAGGCAATTGCCTCCAAGTCCCTAACCATTGCCTCTGTGCCCCTTGAAATGTTCCCACAGAAATTACCATGTCCCTCATACAGGTGCCCTTCACTAGGGAAAACTACTTTGCCTTACAACAACAAAGCAGCACACCTGAAGGTGCAAATTCCAACCTGCTCTGTTTGACCCAAAACACAAACACATTGGCCGACAAAACCTCAGTTTATATATGATTGAATAATTAGTGTACACAACTTGAGACCTAATTCTGTCTGTCAATTTGACCTTGTAGACAAAAATGATAGCTCAACAAAGACACAAAGATCCGTTGAACCTGTTGCTCAAACAGTCGTTCAGTATCTAATATTTTCACAGCTAAAAAGCTATCTCATACATTTCTTGGAACCATGAAGACCTCAGCCCTACAACCATCTGTCGAAAAAAATCCTAACCCCCCAAATAATACGACCAGATGTTTATTTCTCAAGAAAATATCTTCATGAAACAGTCACTGACACTTTGACACTGCCTTCATCAAGATAGCTCGCTGTGCCTCTGCAAAACTCTTCTCCTTGGCTTTGGACTTTTCATCAATGTCAATCATCTGAACGTCATCTTCTTGAGATTTTTTGGTCGTCTTGGCACCAAATCCTTTTTTAATCCCATCACTGCCATTTTTATCTTCATCCTCGATCATTTCAACATCGTCATCATCTTCAATTTTGGTCTTCTTTGCACTTGATTCACTGGTGTCTTGACTCTCGCGCTTTGCGTCATCTTTTCTTCTCTCCTCTAATGAGTTGTCTTCACATTTCTGGCCGTTACTGGCAGCAGAAACAGTTTCTTCATTTGCACTTATCGGACTATCAACTGTCTGTTGAGAAAAGACAAAGATTTATTGTGGACAATAAAGCAAGATTGCACAGGTGAAGAGAATGAATTAACTTTCATACTATCAAAGTTGAATGCAGCCCAATGTATAGTGTTCTTTCATTAAAATTGATTTAGCTTCTGAATACCTAAAATATTCATTCACTAATTTACTGGGTATGAAGAACTTTCGAAGTGTTTTGCAGTTTTATAATCAATAAAATTCTCAGATAATTTCCCAACATATATACTGTACTGGAAAGAATGTCGAGGCTTTGTGATTGATCTATCATTTTCATCAGCATAATCAACTTCAATGTCTGCTAGTACTAAATTGTTCAGTACATGTTTGGTTCAACATTTGTGACTCTGAACTCCCCCCCCCAAGTCATACTATTTGTATGACTGTGAACATCTTGACAACTTTAGATGGACATTAACTAATATGAGAACAATGATTTGTTTATAGCTGACCTTGTCAGGATTGAGAATTTTCACATTGAGTCCAGCCAGTAGACTGCTCTTCATACCTGTATCAACCCTTAGGCCTGCCAATAACTGAACAAACAAATAATCAAGAATTACGATGCAATCAAAAATACTTTTTACTTGTTGTTTTTAAACAGTGCAAACATTAAGGGTATAGACACCTTGCATAGGCCGCCATTGCTGAGGTTAACCAATGGAAACGTACAAACACAACTCTCAGCCAATGAAAGGTCTTCTTTTATCTCAGTGAGGGCGCTGTTTGAGCTTGTGATGTTATATGCAAGGGGTCTATATAGACTCTATTATGGCCTAATGGGTATATTACCATACAGTTTTGGTCTATGCTTTCAAACTTAATTGACAAGTAAAAATCTTGATAAAAATAAGATGTACACATTAAGGTGTAGCCCTAACAAACAATACATAAAATAAATACACACACAAAATTAAGTGACAAATTTATAAACTGTACATTGTAAAAAAACTCTACAATGTAAAAAAAAGAAGCAATAATTGAACACTAATTGAAATCTGAATAAAAAAAATTTAAAAATTTATTCCACCAGTATTTTATTAACTATACAATTTTAATGGTAACAGTTAAAGCAATGTAGGTACAAAATATCAACCATTAAAATGAAACATATTGGAACTAACAGCTGATCTTAATTAAAATTAAATACTAGACAAATACTATTGATCCTACCGGTGTTTTATTCATGGGTTCTGACTTTGTACGACTTCCAGAAGCTCCACTCATGAAAGGGAAGTAGACAGGAGCTCGAAATTTCAATCCTGTAATATGAACAAGTACAATTAAAACACTAAAATAAAACTTTTTTTTTTTTACTTCTTCCAAATTTCCCATAGATTTTGAATAAAGATGTTAGACTAGAAGAAAAATTTAAAACATTTAGATAACTACTAAAATTATAGCTATAACAGTAATTCGAGAATTAAAAATCATTATAAAATTGAATCCTACCCCCCGCCAATTATTATGAAATGAATTTGAAAACCTTTTTGTTGTTGTAATATTAAAATGTAAGTTTGAACAGCAACTCAGTGTATAGTTCATTAGTTGTTTGTGAATTTTAATGACTGTTTTTGTAAACGGAATTTTTCGTTGTTTTACCCGCTGTATTGCAGTATTTTTAATTAACTAATTTAATAAAATTGGAATGAAATGAAATAAAGAAATTATGAAAAGAAAATATGATTGTAAGTAAACTGATCCATAATTCACAGTTGAGGTTTTAAAAAATTAAAGTAGAAGAACTTTAAAATAATATTTTGATGTTTATAAATGGAAAAATTAATTGGTTCGTACCCGTACCTGGCTGGCGTGTTCTTGGTTTCCATCGCTCTTCCTCTTTAAAATGACAGCTACACACCCGGCTCCAAGTGGTGGGGGTCCAGGCATTTGCCCCACCCTCCCTCTGTGATTTTCCAATTCTCTCACACCACAGTTCATACCACTGTTTCCAATCTGGTCCATCATTCTCATTTGGGAAGTTGTATAAACTGCACAACTCTCTACCATTCTTGTGATTACAACCCGGAACGCAGCAACTAAGTCCCATTGTTCAGCTCGAGTGTTCAGCCCAAACCCCAAGGTCCAACTCTGGGACAAAAATCTTGCAATCCTTCCTGATAAATATCACACACAAACTCTGGCCAGAAAAAGGCCAACCAAACTGACCATTAGAAAGCAAACAAAGATGTGGTCAAAATTCCCCAATGCAGTTTCCAAAATGGCAGGAATTATTAACCAGTTGTGGGATCAAGATTGAAGATACACCACCGTGTGTAGACTGCATTGATTTGTAATGGCTAGCCGCGATGACAAAGAACTAGCCGTGTCTCAACATACCTACGACCTTCGACCTTTACAATAGGGCGGCAATGAATCATGGGAATATTATTCATATTAAAATGTGTGGTTGGAATTTGTACACTTGTCAATTAATTACACACAGCAAACGACAACCACACACACACATGTAACATTTCTACGGTCACAGTAGGGTTGTACAAACACCTAAAAATAACACAAAAAATACAATGACAGCAGCATAAATTACGAAAGGTCAACCTATTCTTACCCTTTTGTATAAACTTCGCCGTAGAGCCGTCCATTTTCTGGTTGACAAGATGCAAAAAAACGGGTGTGAAACGCAGGTCTGTGGTCCAATTCTAAAATTCCCAACGCAAATTTTACCTGCTCTCACTGGTCCCTTCACTCATGACGTCATACTTTATATAAATTAACATAAGTCTTTTCCCCAAAACACGCATACCAGTGAAAACATTTGTAGAGGCAGGATGAATTAACCAGAGAAAGGAGAATGCACGAACGAACTCAAAACTTGTCTTGGGAAGTGCACACACAGAGAACGTTTCATGAATGTGTATGGAAGTTAATGCAGAGTTTCCTTTTGATCTTTTAACGGGAAAGATTGATATTGACATTTTGCAGAACTTGGATTGACCCCCTGCAAGAAGACAAGGCAAATTAAAGGATTGCAACTCTGAGTATGAGTGCGGAGGTCGAAAAACAACAGGTGTAACTGTCACTCAATTTGTTACCCCCATGGTCTTGCCGACATGACAATCCACCACACTTTACACCCAATAAGTCAAGTTGAGAAACCACTATTATAAATTAGGAATGATCAAATATCGCTTAAAGAACTATTAATTTAATTTCAATGACACCTAAAAAGGGGGAAAAAATTGTATAAAAAGATCGGGCCGGGTTTTGGGGGGTCAAAGAAAGTTTGTTTGGTGTTGTTTTTATTTACTTTTTTATTCTATTTGAGGGGTAGTTTTTCAGATCAATAAAATCATCATCTAGACTTTGATTGAAATATACTTTACATATGTTTCAAAGCCATTGGTGGAGGGTATTGCATTGAAAAGAATAAACCCCCCTCTAACTGGGGCCCAGGCCCCACCCTCCCACCCTTCATGATGAACAAGTAGATGTTACTATAGTTATTCACAGTAAAAAGCGGCAAAATAAACACAACACAACTGAACATTGTTTGACTTCTTTTTATTACTTTTATCACATGCAGTGCACAACACATTAAACTGTATTGCTTAATATGGACATCGTCCTTTCTCTATGATATGACATCTTTCAGGAATAAACCACTGTCGAGCAAGGGGAAACTATTGTTGGGTGGCAATTGTTCCACAAGAGGGGTTACAGGCAGAGTATACTTCTGGTAGTTGTCAAAGACCAGTATACTCACTTGGTGTTTTATAATACAACAGCTCTCCAGTGCTTTTTACAAAGTAAGATTTGATGGTCATTATTTGTTAGAATAACTACCAGAGGCATACCCTCCCTTTAAAAAAGATAAAAGTTTTTTAGGAATCTCAGACTTTTCCAAATGAATTTCATAATCATAAGATCTCCCACATCAAGATATTTTTGCACAATCAATGTCTGAGTTTATTCTGGAAAAAAAAATAACATTATATTCTGCCCCCAACTATTTATAACAGACGTACATAAAACTTAAAGAACTACTTGTCATAACTCTTTAAAAAAACAATATCATGTTGAACAACACACAAAACAAAAAATTGTGGTTAAATTATTACCTACATGAAACAAAACAATGATAAATATTAATTATTTACAACCAAAATTCAAAACTATCTGATACATTATTTGGTGGATGACTTTATGTTATGTGGGGGTTTGTTAAACACATTTTAGATTAAATCTTTACTACAGAGTCTGAGTTGCTTTAATCTTTCAAGGACGGAAACGTTGAGTTAAAAAAAACAACAACAAGAAGTAACAATTCTGACAAATGTAACTTTGCATTCATATTTCAAAAAGATTAAACAACACTCAAACTGAGTTCAAAATCTACTTCGAACATTTCAGACATTTACAAGTGCATGTTGACAAAAACTCAGTAAAGCTATACAAAGTTGATAGTATAATATATCTAATAAATTCATGACATCTTTGTAATTTGTCAAAACTAATTACATGTCCCAGGTGAGGATGGTTAACAAATGTTTCTGAGATTTTCCGAACTCTTTTATTATTTATTTTTTTAAATCTCAGTCTACATTTTCAGCCTCAGATGGCAAATGAAGCACTAAATAAGGTAGAACATGGTGTCCAGACTATAAGTCAGTCATTTTGCAGACCCAAAATAATACTTATTCCTTTAAAGGGAGGGTGTACCTTTGGTAATTACTCCAAAAATTACAGACCGTAAAATCTTACTTGGTAAGAACTTAGAGCAAGGAACGGGAAGCACTGCAGCTGTTGATAATGTGTAACATTTTGAGAAAGATTCCCTTCTATTACGAATGTGGTTTTAGAGAAAGGATACAAAAAATGTTCAATCTGAGAAATGTTCAATGCAGAAACGTTTCTCAGATTGCGTTTTCCAATTACGGATTAATCTTCCTGCGTGGACATAACCGCTCCAGATTTTCAGCGATATCTCAAAAAACACTACAACATTTTGAAATGAAATTTTCACAGATTAGTTTTGTTGTATATATCTACATTCATATAGGAATAAAACAGTCAAACGGTTCCGAAAACCAAAGGTACACTTAGCCTTCGAGCACACTTATTGGCAATAAAAGGTTTGTTGCTTTCACATTATTGAATACAGTGGGGTACCCTGCTGGGTGCACAACTCTTGAACTACTGGAGAATAATAGTAGTTAGCAAGTTGGCAAACTAGCTTCCCCTCACAAAGAAAATGCTCTTGCTTTGCCCCTGTTGTGAGATTTCAACACACTTTTCTCATAGTGGTGTAATTAATCCTCATGAAATACACCTGAAGCCTTAGTGAGTACTATAGCTACTTGTGTATAGCTACTCTGGCCTAGTGCTTCATAGAGGCAATTGCCTCTATATCCCAGGTCATTGCCTTGGTGCCCCTTAAAATGTTTATCAGTAAATTACAGTTCCCTCATAGAGTGACCTTTCCTTAATGCGAAAACTACCTTGCCCTTACAAGTATAAAGTACAGGCCTGCTTTTATACAAAGCAGCTTGTAAGTTTTTTGCTAGCAATCCCAGGCCCGATTCACAAAGGCAAAGACGACAATTGCCTTCCTTGCCCCTGGTCATTGCCTCGGTGACCCTTGATTGTTCCAACAGAAATTTACAATTTCCCCCAAAGTTCTGCCCATTACCAAGGATAAAATGCTTTGGTGCTTTGAAAAGCTAAGCATCGGACGTGCAATCAATATGCAAATAAGGTCAAAGGATTCAAACTGTCCTTTAAAAACCAACAGTCCCAAGTTGTCTTGACTATGTAGGATACAGTACTGCAGGCCCATGTATTTGTGGAAACGACATACCAATCTTATCGAAAATCAAACACTTTGCTGTTGAGTTACCATAGAGTGGAATAAATTGTAGGGATGAGGAGGACTGTAGCCAGAGTCACAGTGGGTTTTAAACTTCGTAAGAGCCAGGGCCCAATTTCACAGAGCTGCTTAAGCAGAAAATATTGCTTAACACTTTTCTTGCTAAGCTGAAATTAGAAAGAGACCAGTCACAAATTGTACGTGACACTATAGGTTGGCTGGTACCTTGTTCTGGTAAGCATAATTGTGTTGTGCTAAGCTACTTTTTGTACTTAAGCAGCTCGTGAAACTGGGCCAAGAGGTTTGATATTGGCAATACTTTAATGTTTATATTGCACATAAAAATTAATCACATTTTCAGACAACAAAATGACAAAGCAGTCTGTAGTTATGTCCAAGAAATTGATAGTAAAATTTGAAGACAATATTCATCTGTAGTAACCAAGTAAGATGAATCATATCTGTTTACAGGTAACAACTACACTTGTACAAAAAAGTTCCTTAATGGAAACACTGAATTTCAAATCTTTACATTTGCAACAAGCACCGGCCATTTAGATCTTGTTTCCATGGTCAGTACCATTCACTACACAAAACAGGGCCAGCCTATCTAAGTTGCGGCCTTAATATGTTTTTACAATGATTTGAAGGAAAGAAAACTAAAACAGATGCACTATATACATGATATACCTGCATACTAGATGAAGGGAGGGACAAATCTTGTTAATCACAGCAGCTACATGTAGTCACAAAAAGGCTCAAACTGAAAGCTCAGAAGCTCTTGCAAGTTTTTCTTGAGTATATCTCCTACATTCATAGTGAATTTAGAATGTCCAAAGATCCAAGTAATACAATTTGTCTGCCTGGTTAACTGGGATCAATTTAATAAAGCCCTTAAGCACAGAAATCTGCTTAGCACAGAAATATCTTGCTAGCAGAAACAGGTTAACTTTTTCCCGGCTGGACTAGTGAATCCGATTTTTGTTTTTGTACTTGCAAGTTTTTTTTAATCAAATCTCTCAGGAGGTTCTGACCAAGTTTGCTTTCATGCTAACTAGCATGTGCAGTTAGCTGCAAAAATATCAGTGCGTGAAACTACCACCGCATGGGCACACAAAAGTATCAATAGAAAGCGCCCACTTGCAAGAAAGTCTGTTTTCGTATAAACTTAGCAGTCATTTTCCATGTTTTTAGGTAGGTACTTCATTTCGAAATTTGTGGTGTCCTGCATTATAAAAAGTCAATGTTATTAGTTCTTTAATCCTTCACATATTTATTTTGACTTAGCCCGATTTTTTACTGGCCCAATGGTCTACAAATGAAAGCGTTTAAAACTCGCCCGTCACTGTTTTTCTTACATTTGGTGAGCCTGCAACCTCTCAGGTCAAACTCTGCTTTACAGCTATATGAAACTGGCCACTGGTGTCACTGCCATGCAATATGTTTAGAGTTGTTTACCCCCACTGTGGTCTTGTATGGGTTAAACAGCATATTTTTGCTGCAACATTGATGTTACATGATGTTAAATAAGTTGCTCATTCGCTGTACCGTTCAAAGACGGCTTTCATCTTAACCTTGTCTTCCTCATCCTTCTGCTTCTCTGCCTCATCCAGGAGGCGGAATTCCTTGCGGATAGCACCCCCGAGTGAAGCATCTTGCTCAAGGGCTAGTTTGAAGTCCTTCCTTGCATTGCTGAAGTCCCAACAGGCAGCATAGGCCTTAGCTCGTCTGTACAAGGCTTTCACATTGTCTGTGAATAACAAGAAGGAAACATGATTGGTTTAGATTAGAATAAGTTTTAGCTCTGTTGGCAGTATTTAATTCCATTTTGAGCAGATCTTGGAACCAGACTAAGCATCTCAATTTCCATACATTTTGGGGTGATTTTAAGTGGGATATAGAAAACTTCCAAGACTGTTTTACATGTAAATATTCAAGCAGGAATAAGACTTGATTCACTTCTTCTTTTTTTAAATGGTCACTTTCCCAAGTATTTCAATTAGTGTTAAGGCACACATACATGTGCAATGAACAATGTACTTCAAGTTAATTACTAAACCAACCAGCAAAAGGCCTTTATCTATTTGCCAAATCTGAAAACTCTTAAATGGGACAATCTCAATTTGATCAATGCCAAAATGGGTTGTTGTACCATGGAGATATATTGTGAATTTCATTGGTCGAGAAACAATACATAATGTGCTACAAAGACGCATGTACATGGCTCAGGGGAACATGAATGATGTACCCCACGAGGTACATTACCTCGATTTTTCCCACTGTCAACCTTTTCCACTGCCTTGTACAATATTAGAAACAGCCACAGGTATGAGGTTGTAATTATGAGGCAATGTTTCTGTCAACAACCGCCACATTCACTACTGTTTGTCTGATTTGTTAACTTTGCCAATTTCATCTTAATAGTGTTGACAGATGAAAACAGATCATCAATCTATTACAATCTAAAACAATTGTTGCTAAACAGTTGTGTGGCGGGGTCCATGGATTTTGTACATGCAATTGTATACTGTCTCATGAGTGTGCATATAATTTCCAAAAAGCAGTGAAGATGTACAACTAAGTCATGGAATGTATATTTGATTTGCAGTAACACCATGTGTATATCTACTTTGCTGTGTAGATACACATGGTGTTACTCCAAACCGATACATTGATACCTCACCATGCAATGCCTCAAAAATTATTTAAGACATGGAACTAATATTTCTTTGAATACTTCAAACTACCTAAAAAAAGACTAATAATCTTCTCCCCGAAACCAATATTTTTGAGCCAACATTTTCTTCTGTCATTGATTATCACTGCTGTTAGTTTGCTGAGCAAACTGGATGGAGCTCTGATTTTTCCTCTTTCAAAACCATGAAAAGCCACAGATGCAAAATTTCAAAACCAACCCCACTCCTTTGATCTGGACAGATTGACACCACTGCTGTTATACTCACTGTCATCTCTGTTCAGTACAGTTGTCGTGTGCTCAATCACCTGGTAGTATTCCTGCAGCATCAGTTTACACTGTGCAAAGTTCAAGAGAAACGGAATCCTCAGGGTGTCCATTTCTAACCACTCCTTGCTGTTGGGCTGCTCATGGAGCAACAGATTCTCTAAACATCCGAGGGCCTCGGCGTACTTCTCAGCTGCCATCTTGAACTCTTTGTTGTTGTACAAACGGTTCCCCTCCTCACGCAGTACCGGGAGGGCATCCTTCTTCTCCATGTCGTTCATAGCCCATGCTTCTTTCTTGTACTCTCCCTCCTCCTCGACAGTCATGACTTCGAAGGTGAACTTTAACGGCTCTGGGCTCTTCAAGAAGGAGTCAAGGTCTGGGTAGCCAAGGCCGACCTTATTCATCTGTGCCATGCCGCAGCAGTGACCGCCATCTGAGTTGCCAACGTTCCCCTTAGCAATGTCACGCAGCTTTTGCATGACAGGTGCAAAGGTGTTGAGTTGCTACACAGGGATAAACAAAAGTGGACATGTAGTTATCGCATTTTCATATTTTTGTTCTATTAATGAGCACCAATTTGCCATGCTGCAACCTAAAAAGTATGCCAAATCCTTACCTATCCTCTTTGACAAAGTGAAGAATTAAGAAGGACTGAGGGCTGTAGGCCCCCAAAATAATCGCATATCGCTGTGTCAGGCCTTACAATCTTATCCAAGTCCAAACATGTTTGTATGAAGTGACATTTATGTAGGAGGAAAGATTATTGGATGCATGGGATCACCTGTAGGCAAGTCGGCCTCAGGAGAAGAGTTGATTATAATGGATACATTATTTGGATTTTGGAAATAACTTAAAAACATATGTTTTTCAATCTGTCACTCATTGCACAGACACCCCCAAAATATATACCCCATGATAAATATGACTGTGCACATGTGCATGTTGAACTCCACCAAAATCAAACGACTGTCTGTTTTCTGAATTGGTAAAACAAAAAGACTTCAATAATAATGTACGCCGTGGGATGCATTTGCACCACCAGACCAATGCATTTGAAGATTAATGCTGTTCTTCACAGATGACAGGGCACAAACTTTTAAGAACATTTTCCAGGCCTTGCATTACATGGAGGCCATGGCCCGTGTTGCACTGGTCTTGGTCTTGGTGCCCTTTCAAAAGTTTCCCATAGACTTTAAGATTTTTTCGAGCGGAAATGCCCTTTGTAAAATGAAAATGACACTGCCCTCTCAAAGATGAAATTCCAGGCCTGATTTCCACAGGTCTGGTACTGTACATGTGCAGTTCAACATATTTGTACAGTGGACTAGACCATTAAAAATGTCTTTCTCTTTTGTTGAACTTTTAAAAGTTAGTATGGACTTAAAAAGTAAAATGTTAACTATCCATTTGTTAAATATATGGAATGGAAAGAATACTAGACTGCCTGACTTGTTCAGTTTTAGGGTTACTGGTTCAAATCCCATTCTATTCAATTTTTCTTTGTTCAACCCAAAACTGAGTTACAATTTCCTAGTCAGTTTCCCTTGTGGTCTGTTACTTATCAGTGAGCTTGCAAAATAAAACCCCACCCCACCCCAGTAATAAGAAACCCTATGCTTTGTCTCTAACTTATTCTTCATCAATCTCTTCACAAAGACACCAAGGTAACCTACTGATGGAGCAACAGTGAACTCAGAAATCTCTCCTTCCCTCATTGTCTTCAAGCATTTCTCCCAAACGTCTAGCTTGAATTGCTTCCCAGTCAGGAGCTCCATGGGTTTCTTCTGGCTTCGACTGTCGTCCATAACCGTTGCATCTTCATCGCATTTTGACACTCTGTAGTAGAAAAAAATCTGGAAATAGGAAAAAAAAGGTGATTGAGTGGCTGTAAACAGGGAAGTTGAGTATGAACCCAACCTTGTTCCTTATTTTGTTTTTTATGTCAACCGTCAATCTCACAGCACTATTTGATATAAGAGTGAACTTCCAACAGGAACAAGGTTGTCCTTGAGGGTGGCCTAAAGC
>CM021532.1:14178818-14190350 GCA_010994315.2 Pisaster ochraceus
TACCATCAAGAAAGAGAGAAGTCATGTAGAAACCAAGAAGCCAGGGAGGATTTCTCCAGTAGAACCAAGACATCAAGACCAGAAGAAGCCTCACATAACCTGTGGAAAGAAAGACAAACACAACAATGCTGGCAGAAAGACTGTCCAATATGCCATGAATAGACCAGTCAATTTGTTTTTGTTTGTTTTTACAAAACAAACACTAGTGCTAGCTATGATAATGTTGGGCTCAAATCTTTGAAGTTGTCTTCTTATCAAATTCGCACGGTGTGTCATTTTGTGATGGCGCAAACTTTGTTTCCTTGCGTGATTTTAAAATGGTTGCAGGCTAGCTTGGGCGCAAATTTTGAACATGGTGCGATCATTGTCGCTTTACCATAATTTATTCTCACAACTTGTGAAATAAATATACACTGATGATGTGTTCAATCGATTGGGTGAATTTTGAAAATGTAAAATAAATAGTTTTCATAGGGGACTGGTTTAAAAACAATGGATATTATTGGTTAAATCCTTGGTTGAGTTACTTTTTTCGACATGTACCGAGCGCGGCCATATTGGAATGATCCCACAGTAACTCGGAGGAAGTTGAAAATTTTGAATTGAAATATCTTTTAAAATTTTTATTTATTTAATCACCCAAAACACCCAGGTCAAGCTAAGAGGTAAGTGAACACATTGAGGTGGTTTAAACTGCCGACCCACCCGTAGGGCATGCGCCTTTATGTTTTTTATCGGTGAGCTTAAGAAAAAATGGGTCCCGACGTGAGGCCAAGAATTCAGGTTTCCTGTTCATTGGCCACACAAGTGGGGCTAACGGCAGTCCTACCTGAAGCTCTGCAGGACTGCCGTTAGCCCCACTTGTGTAATTGTGTCAGTACTCAAGTCAAAAGTCACAGCAGTCCGAGTCTGATGTAAATTGTTGTCATCACAGACGTCAAACTAAGTAAGCAAACTACTTTATATTTAAAAAGAATAGTTCCAAGATGAATTTTCAAAATACATTTTCACTTACTTATAATATTTGGGACGTAACAATAGACATTCTCAGCCATGTTTGCAATGGACAAGAAGAAACTCCGACAGCAGCTGGCAGTGCTGCTGATGATGATTGCTGACACTGATCTCAATTACTGATCAGTGATTGCTGATGACTGCGTTTGTTTACCTCGTGTAGCGCCCTCAAGTGATCGTACAACTAACAGCGCTGAAATTAATTAACTTTTAAAGTTTTAGTTAATTTTTTTGTCACGCAGAAGGACTTGGATGCACATAGACACGCACAGAACACTAGTTGCTTTCGTTTGCTGAAACTGTAATTTCTCTACACACAAAAGTAAAGTTACTAATTAAAAATGCTTTTTTGCGAGGGAATTCTTTTTTCTGCAGGTGGAATTATTGTCCCGTCTTATCAAAACCCGAAACGGATCTCTGGATGATTATGTCAGTACCGGCCGGGCCAGATTTTTTTTAAATTTAGCCCCCCCCCCCCCGTCCCATATAATTTTCATGGGGGGGGGGCTATGAGGAATAAATAGAAAAGGGTAAGGCCTTGCACTACAACTGCCAATGATACGTGGTATTAATAAAGGGGTAGGCCCTTGACTAACAACTAAATGATTCATTGTTTGAATTCCGTCTTATAAGTTGCTTCTTTTTGTAAATGTCTTTCGGCGAAAATTGGGACATGCTCAGCGGTAAAGACGGGTAACTTTGCACAGGCTTTTTGCGACTTAGCTTCTTGTGTACAATAGGCGCCAATTCTTATGACCTTTCAAAAACCATTTCAAACACGAGAGGGTGAGGACTCATGCCACTCAGTGCACTATTCAGAAAACAGTTTTGTTTTAATCCCTGATTATGTGGCTCAAAATTTATATGTTTGTTAAAAAAACACTAAGTTATAAATAAACTAATTAAATAGACTAATCCTGGGGTCGTAATCATTCAAACCCACCATAGGGATACATATTAGTTTATAGGACAATGGTGGAGTACGTAATTAATTTAAACTCTAAACAAGAACACTCAGTGTGTGTAGAGCCGCGTAACTTCTTCTCTCAGAGAATCACAATGACAAGATAGTCTCCCTCAGCACATAGTAAATGCCTGGACAACATTTAAAACAGTCTTGAAGCCTAGGCCTACTACGTACTGAAATAAGAATAAGGATTGGGGTCTGAGGCAGGCCTAAATAAGTTCTCTTATTCAAATTGTATAATTAATAGTAGGCCTACTACTCAACCACATCATTCTCACAATCCGCGTAGGCTATAGAGGACGTTTATTGGAAAATGCATGGCTATGGTCCCTTTGAATGCTTTCTTTTTACCGGGAGGATGATGATGCCAATTACTATGGTATTGAAATAATTAGAACCGTAATCTTAGTCATAATAAGTCAGTGTAGAGCCTATGGAGGCGTGTACGCTGAACAGTCACGTCCAACTGCGCAATGTGTCCGGTCCGGTGGTGCCGGGGTTGTTTCCCTAATAGTGAGGAGAACTACTAATTAACTCCCATCCTGTTATTGGAAAGTGCAGTTGTTATCTCGCAAGTGGAATATTCCTGGAATATGGGCCAATATTTTGCGTTACGATTGCAAACAGCCGTCAATTTTTTTTCTGCAACCAGTGTCGTGTGGTCAGTTAATTGCCTGTCCACCAATCAACGATGGGGGCGCTAATTGTTGATTGCTCTGCTGGCAGCTGATGACACGGAAGTTCTCCTATGCACTGTGCACTGTGTGAACAGCAACAGCAACAGAGATGGCGTTAAAAACGAAGAACATTCGCCCTTCTTTATTCCTAATTTTTCTGATTTTACCTTCATTTTTCAGTCTCGAAGTACGCAGTCTGTTTACTGAAGGAACAAGCCACGCAACAGGTACACCAGCATATCATGACTACAATCAATTGACGAATTTTATGAAGCAATATGCCAGAGATTATCCTGATATTACGGTACTCCACAGTATTGGAACAAGCGTGGAGGGACGGGACCTGTGGGCTCTGCAGATCACCGACCAGCCCCAGTCGACCGAGCCAGGCGAGCCGTGGTTTAAGTACGTGGGCAACATGCATGGGAATGAGGCGGTAGGCAGGGAAATTTTGATCAATTTGATTAAACAACTGTGTGAGAATTATGGAACTGATGAACGCATCACGGACCTTATTGACAATACAAATATTTTCATTATGCCGAGCATGAACCCAGATGGTTTTGAAAATGGCCACGAAGGCGACTGCAAATCGTCAACATTCGGACGAAATAATGCAAATAATGTAGATCTGAACAGAAACTTTCCTGATCAGTTTCGTGCTGTGAACCCGCGGCTTGAGCCCGAAACGCAAGCGCTGATGAAATGGATCGAGGAAAACCCTTTTGTTTTGTCTGCAAACCTACACGGGGGAAGTGTCGTTGCGAGTTATCCATTCGATGATTCGACAAAACATGCACCAGTTGGATTCTACAGTGCTTCACCAGATGACAGTATCTTTGTTATGCTAGCCAAGACGTATGCCAATAATCATCTGACGATGGTGGGCCATGACGGATGCTATCAAAATGAACACTTCCCTGTTGGGATCACCAACGGAGCCCACTGGTACGATGTGCCTGGTAAGTTCCATCTTACAAGAAGACTGAGTAAAGCCTGGTTCATTCTTCCTGCGAATGCAAATGCAAAGCCAATTTTCACGTCACAAATTCGCAACGAACAAGTTGAGCTGTGGGCAAAAACACAGTGAAGAAGTGTATAAAAATAAATAAATATATTAAATAAATAATAATATGAAGGCCCTCTTAACTATACTATTTGGAAAAGTCGTTTTAAATTGTTTTTTGGCCTAACCGCTGTAAAATGCAATCTTTGTGACAGAGTGATACTCTGTGCTCGAAATTAACACTGGACTGCTGGCCTGATAATATGCCTGAGGCCAGTGATTTTAGCATCAGGCCAGTAAACTCCTGACCAGAAAAGTCTGGTGGTCTTCTTGTGCTTTTCAATTGATAACAGACCTCACAGTGTAATATTTTTTACTTAACAAATATTAAGCTCAAAAGACTTTGAATCTTGAAATACACTATGCCCCATAATGAGACTAAATTTCTTTTAGTTTTAGGGCTTGATCAATAACGATCTAGTATAGCTTTTTCTCATTTAGACTCTGGTCTTGTAAAAAGATTTCTGGTGCAGTGAAAATTCGGAGCTATCATCATCCCTGTGATAGAAATGTCATTTTCCCAATGATTTCTAAATCATTAAAAACTCTAATTATCTGCTGTATTCCATGATTGCAGACAGCAAGAGCTGGTAAGCATCCTCCATATCTTGACAATATCTTGTTGATAAATCTTTTTCCTATTTGTAGGTGGTATGCAAGACTACAACTACCTGCACAGTAGCTGCTTTGAGATTACTGTTGAGTTGTCATGTTGCAAGTATCCCCCAGCGAGGAATCTCCCAACAGAATGGGAAAATAACAAGGAATCCCTGCTGGCCTACATGGAAATGGTGAGATTTAAACCTCCTCAAAATATCAGGTCTATTTTTGTTTGGTTTAATGGTATATACAGGATTGGTAAGGATAAAAAATGTTGTTTAATTTTAGTCAGAAAGCTTACTGATTAAGAAGAGACTAGAACCATTTATTCTGTGAACTATTTTCCTCTGAAATTAACTCATGATGTTCTGGACATTAAGCAATGTGCATGGTTGGCACCTTATCTTTAGTACTTTGACTCCAAAAATGGCAGACAATGGGCAGAGTTAGCCATGTGTGATGACAGTGGAAGGGATCATTGTGTTGGACCATTGTTAACTCTGCAATGTTTACTTTAAACCTTACCAGTCTGTTTCTGATGGTAGCCATTTATCACTCCACATTAAATTTATTTCCTTGTCATTTTCCAGTCCTTTCCAGAGACATTCAAGAGCACACTAGAGCCAGTGTTGTAGGTCTTGAGACCGGTCTCAATACCATTTTTTACTGGTCTTGGTCTTGGTCTCCCCATTTGGAGTTCTCGGTCTTGGTATCGGTCTCGGACCAATGAGGTCTTGAAAATTTGGCTGGGCTTGAAATATACATGTATCATGAAAATTGCCCGAATTTCCACAGATTTGTTATTTCATGCATGTTTGAAAACAACAAGTAGGGGTACTGGTTTTTGACAATTACCAGTGAAATAATGGTCCTTTAAGTTTAAAAACAAAATTTATGGGCCAAGTCGGCATATATGCATTGAGGTTTATGCTCTGAACTGTAAAAAGAGCACTTCGATTGTTATGACATTTCCTGTTGACTATTCCCTCTTCCTAACCATAGTTGACTTTAGTCGACTGCACTCATACCCCCTTTTCCTTACCGTTGAAGACTAAGGAGGACCAAGCTAACACAAAAAAGCATTACACGTAACCGAGCTTACAATGGTTGAGAAAAGAAAGATTGGATCTATCCAATGATGGTAAAATAAAATAAGGTTGCTATTAATTGATGCAAAATGTTCCTTTAAAAATTGGTTTGGAAAGATCCAAAATGCAAAACACTGTACATGACAGAGTGCCATAAGGGTGTGTACAGAAGAGTTACAGATGATGCTGAGGAAACAAAGACCAAGAACTTGGACCTTTATTGGTTGATCTCAATGGTTTTTTGAATGTGAACAGGTGAAAGGGATTTCATGAAGTAAGACGCTTGTTTTGCTGCAAAACAATACATTTAAGGTGATAGAGTTCAAGTACGTATTGATCTTTGAACAAAAGATTTCTATTGTGTAAGAATGTGTGCTTCATGTTTGAGTGGTCAAACAATGCGATCACAAGCAGATAAATGCCAAAACAATTCAGTTGCGAGAGGGTTCAGTTGTATGTGATCAACATTAGTAATTGTCAAAAAGACCAGTATCTGTACTTTGTGGGACCCAGCATTGATACATGAAAGAACAAACCAGACGCCCTTGTTGTGATAAAAAACTTACTAGAACTGTGTATTATTGACATTCTTGTGGCTGACTCATTACGGTCATTTCTGTTGTTGGCTGGAAGGAGGTTAGCCGATTGGACCCCAACTCTGTTTTTTGGACTAGCCTTCTCTTGTTATCCACAGGAGATGGAAGGGGAGGGGGGAGGGGTGGGGTTTCTATGTATTGTAAATGCCCAATTTAAAATAGCCAATATATAGGGATTACATGTACATGTAGCTCTCATCAGGTCAGATAACACACTTTATCTTGTTTTCCATCGCTAAAACTGGTGTTGACAATTTGATATAGTGTGTTTGTCTGCTTGTAAATTGTCTGTCTACATCTACATGTACAGTGTACCCGATCATGATGATAGTTGTGGTTACAAGCCTGAACACTACAGTACCTAAACCCTGCAGTGTTAAATGTACTGTAACTAAGACCCTTCCTGTGGTATTCATGATCCCATGTAAAGCATAGTGCAGTTCTCAGTCAAGCAGAATCAAATACATCATGTCATTGTAGTTTGATGGGTCTAGGGTGGTTAGAGTTAAAAGGGCACGCTCATGAACTTTCATTTATTATAGTGAAAAGTTTTACCAATGATATAATAAAAGCCAAACTAACAAATAATAATAATAGGCCCCTACATTAGAAAAATCTATTGCATTGCCAACTGTTACTGCAAAAACAGAACAGTAAAAAACACCATCTACATGTGTGTAATGTACAGTAGACACGTTACATTTTACTTTACATTGTACGTGTACATTCAGATGGAAAAAGGAAGATTGAATGAAGTTGTTGTCTGAACTTTCAGCAATGTATGAATGTTACAAGGCAAACTGTATCTGTTGGGTTCTCGTACTCATTGAACTAAGTACAAACATAGCTCTGCAAAGAATGACATGATAAAACATTGTTTAACTGCAAATATTCATATTTTGAGCTGGAGATGTGGGCCCAATTTCATACATTGGTGTAGAGCTGCTTTTAAAAGCAGAAAGTATTGCTGAGCAGAAATGTTCAGGGTACCAGTCACAAATTGAACATGTGACATGGTAGTTCGGCTGGTAACCTTATTCTGGTAAGCATGCTTTTGTTGTGCTTAAATACTTTGTTTGATTAAGCAGCTCTACGTACAGTATTAAATTGGGCTGTACAGTAGTTGCTGTAATTTCCCAGAGTGACATCATTCTTATGAAAACTGATCTGTAATGTCATCAGCCTGGTCAGCTGATTTCCTCTTCATTGTTGTGCCGTAGAAGAAAACAATGTGCTAGACTGTTTCCTCTTTTTGCAATAACAAAGTTCCATGTTTGCTTTAAAGCAAAGTAAAAACATGTAGGCCTACATGTACATGTACCAGCATTTGCAAGTGTCCATTACTTTTTTTAAAGAATAAGGTAAATTCTATACTTAATTTTTCAATAAATACACCATACAACAACAAACAGCCAGTGAAAATTGCAATAAATTTTGGGTGATGGCTTGTTGACCTGCCTAACAATGTTCATACATTATGATTTTGCTTATTTTGATCATGGCAATCAAAATAAGCAATGGGTGATGTGTGAGGTATTGTTTGACTGAATTTCAGACGGAAATATTTTTCTGGAGAATTGGTACAATGGAGTTGGACATACATGTATACGTATAATCAGGTAATATACCGCAAGGGAAACTGACTGGGTAATTGGTTTCTTTGTGTGGTTTTTTTTGTGTTTTTTTAAGATAAAAAACAAACCCACATCTCCTTGAGGTTATCCCTGGGCTGTTGCTTCCCAGGTTTTTTCATAAACTTAGGTGTGATATCTGGTTACACAGCAGTTACAGGTTGAATGGCTTCTGACTGGCATCCCTGAACAAAAAAAATGACAAAATTGGGAGACCGCCAACATATGGGCTTTTAATTCAGTTGGTAGAGCATTGACTTGTTGATCCGGAGGTCGCAAGTCCCTTTGGGTAGGTGAACATACCAACGTGGACTGTTCAACCCATCCAGGCTTGCAAACCATTTGTTATAATTCTTTTGTACCATCATTTTAACTTTGTAGTTTTGTTAACAATATTTTTAGCCTTTGAGAAAGACTCAATGCTACGTTAGAAACGGGAGGGCGTAATTGATTGTTTTTGCATTTATTAAAAACCATACATGTAGGTTATTTTGTTTGGTATTGGTAAAGCAGTTTGCAATCAGCTAGTTCCTCCTTTTTCATTCATTTAAAATGTTCTTCATTCACTAGACATGACTAGTCATGGCCACCCCCGCCCCTACCTCAGCATGGCTAGTCATGACTGCCCCCCCCCCCAACTCTATGAGCCCAATATCCATGCTCCCAGTGTACATGATTGAATAATTGAATAAGTGTTATGACACTCAAGTTTTGTACCACATATTATGTTTTTGATTTAGGTTCATCGTGGAGTGAAGGGGTTCGTGAAGGATTCCTTAACTGGAACTGGGATCCAGGGAGCTGACATAGTAGTGCAGGGCATTGATCATAATGTCCGCTCGGCACAGTTTGGAGACTTCTGGCGAATTCTGACCCCTGGGACCTACAGCATATCGGCTCAAGCAAAAGGGTAATGACAGTGCTAGATTACAAGCTGGATGTTTTGACTACTGACTGGAGTCTGGTCAGTTAAGAAGTGGGCCAGTAACTCTACAGCCATACAAAGTTCCTGAACAAGTCCTACATTACATTAGTCTAGTTTATCCTGGACACAAACATGTAGTTGCAGATTAACAGTATAAGTGAATACTTAAAAGCTTTCCACTTCCAAACCTCTTTAATTGTTAAGCGATTGTACAAGAAAGAAGAAATGGTTTAGGTCTTGTAAAAATATTTCTGCTCTAGTAAAAGTTCTTAGCTACAAGACCTGGTGTCTAGTTAATAACAATAATACACAGTTCTTAAAAAGCTTGATGGGTGGATCAAAGTGCTCATTATTTTTACTTGTGGCGTGTCAAGCTATGCTGGTGTTTCTGATCAGCAGAGTGTGGGTTCGAGTCCTGGTCTTGGCACTTGTGCCCTTGAGCAAGATACTTTACTGTAATCGCCTTGTCCTTTGGATGGGACATTTTAAAGCCATACACGGTTGGTTCTGTGTACCAGGATTGGTAACTAGTGCACATAAAAGAACCAAAACCACTTATTGTGGAAGAAAAGGGGTTAACCTCAGCATTTCTGGTCCACATACATTGTAGCAAGCACCCTTGTTTACAGGTTTTCTTAGGCTTGGGAGCTACAATAATAAGGTTTACTTATGAGGCATCCTTGGTTTCATTACCAGATGTATATAATTTGGGTTTGTTCAAACCCAAATTATAAAAAAATTTACTCAGTCAGTTTCCCTTGTGGTTTATTACCAGAAATATATAGTTCTAATATATAAATAACAACAGGTACATGTACATGTATGCAGAGCTACCTGTTTGATTTATGAGACGTCCCATTTACTGTGTAAAGCACCTTGGAAGGGTTTACCAACATTTCAGAATCATCAGAGTAAATCCCTTATCTGAACAAAAAGTGCACTGGATTTCTTTTATAACACACACATGACCTATGGCGTTGTGTCCCATCCAAAGGAAACTTTGTTGGCTAAGTGTCTTGTCAATGCAAGCGAGTTGATGTGGTTACGCAGAACGGCGACAAGAAAAAAGACAACGATTGTTTCTTGACAAGATGCAAATTATTTAGGTTCGGTGTGGTTGGGATTTACAAAATGAAAATGACAATTAAAAGGAGTAATGAGTACAGTATTGTTACCGGAACCCACACCCACGCTTTCACAATACCAGAACTTGAGTGTGGTGCAGTAGACTGCGCATCCACAACATTAGCTGTGAGATTATCTGTAACCAATGATAAACATTATCATAAACTTTATTATTTGTTCCTGTACTGTACAGGTACCTGGCAGGCACGCCACAGACTGTGAAGGTGACTGAAGGTGCCGCAATCAAGATGGAATTCCTCCTGGTCCCAAAAGCCAGTGCGGCCAACAGGGATGCGGAGCAAGGCAACCTCCCTGAACAGAGTGAGTATAAGTTGTCTTTGCTTGATACTTTGTGAATAGATTTTGGCATCCAGATTTTAAAAGCAAACATACAGACATTCCTGTGTGTTGACGCCGCATGAGTAAACACAAATTTAATTTTGAAAAAATTGTCATCCATTTTATCACTCAATTCAGCTTCTTTCGGCCAAAGATCCAAAATTTGGGTCCAGAATGCCCCCAGTTTTGAAAAATCCTGGGGAGAACCCATCACATTGCACAGTTCTAGTTTTAGTTCTAGTTGGTGGTGCCTTCTAGGCAATGTTGGTACTGTAAGTCTCTTGTGTTCTTGAGGTGTACCCGTATGAGTTCCAATGTTACTCTTTTCGAATTCAACACAAACATCAAATATCTATCTATTTCTTTTCTTTAATTTTTAAATTTTTTTTAAAAACTTTTATTGAAGTATGTCTTTATCAAATGCAAACCTGTCACAGTGTACTTTAGTTTACAGTGGACTTGTCAATTTTTTGTATTGTTGCTTTGACTTGTTTACATTTAGCCTGTTTGTTTTTATATAATCTTCTCCCTCGTGTGTACAGTAATTGAGCCAACAGTTTTCAGGCATTACAACTACAAGGAAATGGTTCGTTTCCTGCAGTACTACGCAGACCAATATCCCAACATTGCCAGCCTGTACTCCATTGGGACCTCAGTAGAGGGACGCACCCTCTATGTCATGGAAATCAGTGATAATCCGGGTATCCATGAACCAGGTAAACAACACAACAGCTTACTGAGGTGTACTGTTTCTATGCTAACTCTTCTGTTTCACAATTTATGTCAAGAAATATGAAAGACCAGTGACTTATCTAGGGTTGATGTGGACAAATTCTAAAGTTCTTTAGCTACAAGCCCTGCAGTCTTGTGGGGCTTCCCCAATTTTGAGCCCTGTCTCATCACACATTGTGACTGTAGGGTAGAAAAACTAAAGTAATATTTTTTATCAATAACTTCACCTGTTAAAATTTAGTGAGTTGTCGTACAATATCTTACCATTGCAAATGCCATGTTTTTTGTGTACATACCTTTTTAATGCTATCCATCACATTATAATTCTCCAATTTACCTTGGAAAGCAATTTGCACCTCGAGTGTAAATTTAATCATCAAAATCAGTCATCCGTTTTTCCTGTCGATAAACGAGGCCCAATTCCATAAAGACTTTAAAGGGAGGGTGTACCTGTGGTAATTACTAGTAAAAATATTACACAAATTAATGACCATGAAATAATAATAATAATGGGCATTTATAATGCGCCAAATCAATCTAAAAGATGTTTGAGGCACAGAGAAGCAGACAATTTAAACAAAACAATACATATCCAGTGAAAGAAGCATTTGAAACAACATTTAGGGAAAACATACATACATGTATGAAAATTAAACAATGGATACTGGTATCCATTGTTTAGTTTGTTGGTCAACAAACTATGAATTAAAGAAATACATCTTGAAAAGGTGAGTTTTAGAGTAACTTTGAAAGTGTGAACATCAGAAATATT
>CM021532.1:14193022-14203078 GCA_010994315.2 Pisaster ochraceus
TCTGTTGTATTTTGCTGCACTTAAGCAGGGTTTTCATTTCAATTGTGTTGCATTTTGATGCATTAACAGGGTGCCAAGAAAACATCAATGGTGGCTTAGGGTTTAATGATTACAACTTTGTGGGTATAAGGCCAAGACATTCCTAAATTGTGTGCCTTTTGAAGAGTTCAACTCAGCTGACATACTCAAATTGTTTATGCTTTCATTTTTTTTCTTTCACTTGTCACAGGGGAACCTGAGTTTAAATACGTGGCCAATATCCACGGCAATGAGGTCGTCGGACGAGTATTGGTCTTGAATCTAATCCAGTTCCTATGCGAGAACTATGAGAGGTCATCGGAGGTCAAAGCACTTGTGGACTACACCCGGATTCATCTAATGCCGTCTATTAACCCAGATGGGTATGAGAAGGCTCATGAGGGTAAGTGAGAACGCCTCTCTAGGCATAGATCCTTGATACTGTATGTTAGTAACCCTGCTACTGTCTGACCATTCAATATCATCCACATGACTTTTGAACTATGCACTATGCCATGTATGCTAGTCTGCGATACAAAATAATTTATGAATATTTCAACTCCAGGTGATAAAACTGGCGTCGTTGGGCGCAACAACGCAAAGGATGTAGACCTCAACCGCAACTTCCCTGACCAGTATGGTGCCCCTGAGGGCGTCTTACAGCCCGAAACAAGGCACATGATGGAATGGATCCGATCGTACCCGTTCGTCCTCTCCGCCAGTCTCCATGGAGGTTCCCTGGTAGCCAACTACCCATGGGATGACAACAGTCCTGGTACCCATGGGTACAGTAAATGTCCCGACGATGCTGTGTTTATTCAAATCACGGAAGCATATTCAATGGTAAGGGGAAAAGTGACATTACTGTAGATCATAGAAATACAGCTCAAAGATTGCTTCATGTGTAGTTATCTGTGTGCATTAGTCCTGTAGGCCTTTCACTTTTGTACACTACAGTGACGTCCGAGATATGAGGGTCCATTTTCGGAATGGATCTTTTATCAGAGCTCCATAATAAAAATTTCATCTGTAAGAAGATACTTATCTCAATGGATAAACATTCCATGGCTGCAAACATTTTTGGGCAGTGGGTTTTGGACGTCAGGTATTCCTAATAAATCTGTCACTTTTGTGAAATAATTCAGCTCTCAATGATTGTTCACAATTTGGTCACATTTTAGACTCCATTGTCTGCTCACAAAATTGGAGGAAGGCTATTATTAAGTTCAAACTATTGTGCTTTAACTAAAAGCAACTTTTGGAGAAATAGATCTGTTGCATTCAAGTTTTTCCTCAATCAGAGCTTGTTACTCTTGGTGAAAGATTGTATGATAGTTTACAAAATTGTTTGCTTGAAATCTTTGGGTCAACTTATTTTTGACTGACCATTTTTATTTTATTGTAGGCGCATGCTACAATGCACAATGGGCATCCATGTCCGGTATTGTACCCTAGTGAAGAGTTTAAAGAAGGGATTACCAATGGAGCAGACTGGTACAGCGTAGCAGGTAAGCGTAATCCTTGTCCCAACCTTGTTCCCAGTGGTGTAAGATCTCACCACACCATTTCCCCCAGGATGCCTTGCTTGGTCATACCCCCTGGAAATCCAAATATTAATGGTTATCTTAAAAAGTCCTGTCGTTGATCCATTTTGTGTTAGAGCCTGTATCATTTCTACAGACTTTTTGAATAGTTGACTGCACATGTGTGTGTTTTCAATGGATTTGCATTGTTTGTTTGTTTGTTTGTTTGTTTGTTTGTTTGTTTAGATAATCGTCAAAGCTCCACAAGGGATATAAATGTCAAGCTGGCAACAGCCAATCTCTTGTACAGATTTTGGTTTAACATTTATACTAGATGAGGAACCCACAACCTTGTGATTGCAAGTCATGCAGTCTAACCACTTGACCACCGGCGACATAATTGTGCCCATTTAGAAGAACAACCACCAAGTCGACAAACCTGTTGATTTGCTTATGATTAGTACTGGTTATAGAAACTGCTAATATCTGTGCTCTGTGAGCAGAAAACACTTATTTCGATTGTTTCTTCATTGGTTGATTACAACTTGCATTTGTGTCAGGCATGATGACACATGTCCTATTCCATCATCAGTTCATCTTGAAGTCATCAGCATTTGCAGCAATTGACTTTGATCTTGTTTCAGGAGGAAGTATTTTTGTGGAGAATTTTACTGGTACATGATGTATACCCTTTATAACTAAACAATTTCTTCATCCGATCTTTTCAAACTCTGTATTTTGTTTTTCTATTTGTAGGTGGAATGCAGGACTGGAACTACTTGCACAGTAACTGTTTTGAGATCACCCTGGAGTTAGGATGTGTGAAGTTCCCAAAGACTAGGGACCTCAAGTCCTACTGGGATGCCAATAAGGCTGCCATGCTTACTCTTATTCAACAGGTTTGTCTCAACTTGGATCATTACAATACATTTTGCAGTATTAAATTGAATTGTAACTCTCATATTTGACTAATTTCTGTAATTCTAGACAGAGGCCGTGGTTTTTGTTGCCCAGATGTTGACCTTGATGGCCCGTCTAAAGTTTCCCATCGTCCCTGGTCCTGCTTTCACAAAGCACTCATAAGATGTGTTGTCAATATTGCCATTGTGATTTATATTTTGACATCACACTTTACTTAGCAATTAAGATTGATTCACAGTTAAGATAAATATTAGTGAAATCAGCCCTAGCCTGCCAGGCTAGTCAAAAACTTGCAGTCTGTCAAATATTAGGTTTATTTTACATGTACAGGAATATTACACAACAAAATCATTGAACAAAATATTTTGCAAGGCTTGCCTAACCAAATGTATTTTCTTTGAATATTCGTTTCTTCTATCAGAAATAGGAAAAGATTTGTCTTTATGTTTATATAAATGCTCTTTTCAAGTGACTGTATATCAGTGTAGAAAAAACAATTTTGGACTTGGATTTAGGCCGTGTTCAAATTGGCGGCTACAGCTGCGGCTTTGGCTGGACCGCTGCGTCATGCGTTGAAGTATTGGACATCCTTAGCAACATTCTTAGCAACAGTCAAAGCCGTAGCTCTAGTTGCCAATTCTGATATGATCTTACAATCACACAAGGTTGTGCTGTAAGAGTTAAGTGAAGATTATAACTTATTTGTCTTGGAATCTTTTGGGGTTTTAGGTACAAAAAGGAGTCAAAGGTTTTGTCCTGTCAGCAAAGGGAAGAAGTATTCAGAATGCAACAATAAGTGTAGCGGGGATCAACCATGATTTACTCACAGCTACTGATGGGGATTACTGGAGAATGCTGGTACCCGGCACTTATGAGATTACTGCTTCTGCCGACAGGTGGGTGGAATGTTTGCAAAACCTTCTCAAATGTTTTTGGAGGTCTCTGGAAGTCTCTGGAATTGTCCAGAAATGATTCAATACAAAGTACAAGATTGGTAGTGACCTGTGCATATGATGTCAAAAGCAGAGCTGTGTATTAAGAGAGTTGTGACATAGAGGGACCAGTTTTCTTCGGTCATGTGGTTGCTGGACGCCATTTTCAGTCCAAATACAGCACAACCCAATGGGTAGACTAGTCTGGCACCCTGTAGTCACAACTCTCTCAATATACAGCTCTGGTCAAAAGCTCAAAACAGCGCCCTCACTGAGGTCAAAGAAAGGACTCTCATTGGCTGAGATTTATGCGTGGTTTTCATTGTTTTACATCAGCAATGGTGATTTATACAAGGGACTGTAGTAAGCACATTCCTGTAGCCTGTAGATTTTGTTTACCACTGAGTATACAGTGCTTATCACATGTGATGGTGTAGGGTATGCACTCAAACCGTAAAGCCTGGTTCATTCTTCACACGAAAGCGAAAGTGAAGAGAATTTTCTTGCGTCGCTTTTGGAAAAATGGTGTGTACTGATTAATGCGTCACTAAAATTTGCTTCCCATCATCTTTCGCGCAAAGTATGAACCAGGTTTGAATCCTATTTGTTGTTCATGAGCCAATCATTACATCAATAGAGAAACGTGTTGTTAATCTTGTCGGTGAAGAGTTGGGATCAGTGTTGCAACCTCTTTCCCACCATAGGTCTGTAGCCAGCCTCTGTCACTTCTACAGATATTGTCATGATTGATGTGCCAGGTTGATGAATCCTGTTTTTCAATTTTAGACATTAAAATATTGACTTTGTTTTTTGTTTTGTCCAAAGCTTTCTTCCTCAAACCCAGACTGTAACGGTCAGTGCAGATTATGCGGTGGAGCTGAATTTTACCCTCACACATGTCAGTGGATACAAACAAAAGACCATCTCAAATGATGCTGTCTTAACTGATGACCAATGGGCTGAAATGTACGACTTTAGTTTACCTCAGAACTTCGCAAAGTTCCTCTCCAACGAGGAGCTAAACGCCAAAATGACAGATCTGGTGAAGAAGTACGAGAACCGCAAAGTTGTCAAGTTAGTGCATCTTTCAGGAACAGCTGAGAAGCAAGACATTATTGGGGTGGAAGTGACCAATCAGGATGTCAGCTCTGATGGGATTGACAAGCCAAGGGTGGCTCTGATTGGTGGATTGAAAGGGGATGAGCCGGCAGGGCGTGAGATTTTATGGAGATTTATTCAGCATCTTGCTGAAGGTAAGTTTTTCGAATTAGTTGATATTGCAGACCAGTAGATGTTATTGGGTTATGGAGGATAGATGGTTATGAGGAGGAGTTGTCCTAGGTATATTTGATGACTTTCCAATATTATTACTATTGTTTGCTCTTCACTGCAGGCTTTGCGAAGGGTGACAGTAGAGTCTCTGAGCTGCTGAACAAAACGTCAATAGTGATCATACCCTTATTGGATCCTGAAGGGTTTAACAAAGCTGTGGAAGGCGACTGCTCTGGGGAGAAATTCAGCGGAGAGTCATTCGATCATCAGATCTCACCTGAGGGAAGCCTGGTAAGGGTTGAACTTTACTTTCATTGTAAGCAGAAAATGGTGCTTAGCAGATTTTTCTGCGAAGCAGAATTCACCAGTCACATACAATATACAGTACATGTTATTCTTCTGCTCTTAGCATGTTTTGTGCTTACAGGGTGTGCACAACATTGATAAGAAAAAAATAAAATCATTCACTGATTTAGACATAAGGGGCCATCCAAAATCATCATATCTTTTGGTAGTTTTGTTGCTATACCAATCCAGTTATTGTTGTTACCAGTTTATTAGTTCCTAAATAAAAACAACTTCTACTTTTGACAGTTGTCTACAAGACCTGAGTTAGCAGCTCTCAAGAGCTTTTTGACGGCATCCAAGTACACTCTGGTGCTCAGCATTGAAGCCAGGGGTATGTGGGTCAGGTGAGTACACTGTGGGCCATTGTTGAATCCTTAAAACATCAGAACAGGGCTTCTCTACAAGGGTGTCTTTGTTCAAGTTGAAGAATTCTTAAGTAATGATAATAATAACAATAATAATAATAATAAACCACTCTTATATAGCGCATATCATTGTGAGGTTCCTATGCGCTGTCAGTAATACACAAGGTATGTTGAGCTATGTGTTGTAGCATGAGACCTATTCCTTGACATAGCACCATGTAATGGTTTACAAGGTGCTGTGGCAAACAATAAAGCATCAATGGAGTTACCCCACAAAGCACATCCCTAGGGTTGTGTGTACTGTACATGTAAATGTACCAATCAGTTTCATTGTGAGGGACTGCATCGTAGAGAAAGAGTACATCATTCAAACAATTTTTTAGAAACTTGAAGGTTACCTTTGAAAATTTAAGTAACATAGGAACTCACATTTTTATGAAAAAAACAAAACAAAGTATTTTATTCTTTATCCCTGGTCTTATAAACGTTCTTACTTTGAAATTCTCTTCTAGATATCCCCTGGATAACCCTGTTGAGAATAATGGACTTGTCCAGGGCGCAGTCACTGATGATGAAGATCTATTGTCATACTTAGCCTCTTCCTATTCCCTGGACCATCCCACTATGCACACAGAGGTGAACTGTAACGGGCACCGGTTCCCCACGGGGGTGATCCGAGGGGCTGAATGGAGCCCCGCCCCAAACTCTCTTCAGGATTTCATGTATTTGAACCGAGGATCTTACATGGTAAGGTTGTCCCTCACACTTCACCACTTCATAGTGTTATTAAATAAAATTTCACAATGTTGTCACAATGAATCCATGACTGAAGTAAAGACAACAAACGCTCTTATAAGAAGCACTAGGAGAAGATGTGGAATGTTTTACCCTGAATTGGCCAACCCTTGGCTGTTAGCCATGGCCAATAATCAGGCATGATATGCTGGAATCTCTGACTTGCCTCCCAAATGCCGAAAAACAAGGATAAACAATGGTAGCAGTTGATTGATCTCTCGTAATCCTCATGCGTACAATAAAAGGACAAAGGTCTGGTCTTGGGGATTACACAATTAACCATAGAAAAGGGAGATGTTAAGTATGAAATCCAGTACCTGTTTGTAAGGGGATAATGAAGCATAGTAAGGTGAATACATGACTGTGCATGCTACACAATGGAATGTGCAGGAGTAGAAACATGCACCCGGCTTTCAGCTCACACCAAAAAAATGTTGCGAGTGTATACCAAAATTTCATGAAAGTTGTGCATGTATGCTCATCTTGCTCCATTAGCTGGTTAAAGAAACATCTTTTTTTTTATTTCTGAAACAGTAGATTGTATCTAGAGACATTAGAAACATTGAGAAGTTGTTTGATGGCCACTGACATTTTCTCTCCTGCCCATTTATGTTGAATAATTGTGGCTGTTGTGCTCACAGTGTAACCACTTCTCTTGTAGATAAGCAGTCATGTGACGTGTTGCAAGTATCCTGATCATTCAGAGTTGAAGAGACTCTGGAGAGACAATCTGGAGCCTCTCATGGGATTTATTGCACAAGCTCAACAATGTAAGCTTTCATACAATAGGTTAGGTCCGGTTGGCTTAGTGGTTTCTGTCCCAGTCGGTCACCTCTGTAGAACCCAGTTTGAATCCTGCTTTGGGCTGGACCCGGAGCTTTGAATGTGCAGTGGGTTTTCAGTTTCTAACTGCCCAATTTCATAGTGCTCTTAAAGCACAAAAAGTAGCTAAGCACAACAAAATAATGCTCACCAGAATAGGATCACCAGCCGAAATGCCATTTCTCAAACACAATCTGTGACTGGTATCCTGCTATTTTTTGCTCAGTAAAACAATTGTAAGCATTATTTTCCAGTTTTAAGCAGCTCTACGGGCCTTGGGCTCAACTTTCCACCAAAAAAAAGCACCCATGTTACAAGGAAATCTGTTTGTGTAAATAGTTCTGAGTTTGAAAGTGCCTCATTTTGAACATGCAGTTGCCTGATTTAGTAACTTTTGTAATGAGTGAAGTTCAAGTTCCAAACTAGTGCATACAATTTTAAACAATATAATAAGTAACAAGATTTTGAGTGACTCATCAGGCTACCAATGGAAGTGTTTTGACTCATCAACTACCGTTTTCACTCTCATTTAGCGAATGGGCAACTGTTATAAGTTTAAGCCCTAGAGTCAGACTTCTACATTTATTTTTTTCGTTTCAGGTGTACATGGTGTGGTTCAAGATAGCGAAGGTCACCCTCTACCAGGAGCCATCGTTTCATTTGTCGGTCATATGCGTAACATCACCCTCTCTGGGCCAATGGCATCTTTCCATCAACTGCTACCCCCTGGGGAGCATGAGCTTAGGATCTATGCCCCTGGGTTTCTCACCATTGCCAAGCATCTCACTATAGAGAAGGATCAGGTTAATCCTCTATAATCTTGTTAATCTTTAATCCAAATGATGTTGAGATACATAAGGTTAATATCCAGAGCTTTTAAAAACAAATTTTTATGAGAAATCGCCCGACTCACAAGGCCGGACGGCCACTTCAAGGTGAGGGTTACACTTAACTGATTTGGGCTGTCGACCCAGATCAACTGTCACAAGGGGCACGTTGCCACCTACTCCTGGGGCTGAAACAGGGTTACCCTCTTCACAGTTCGTAAGGATGTAGGCTTGGGTTTCATCCCCTAGGAGCCTGGTTGGCAGAGCAGAATGCACTACCTTCCCAACTTTTTACGAAGCAATTATTGTTAAGTGCCTTGCTCAAGGACACAAGTGTCATTACCAGGCTTCGAACCCACACTCTGCTGCTGACAACACCAGAGCTTGGGTCCGATAAACTGAACCGCTTGGCCATGACACGCCACGTGGTTTGGGTTTTCAGTCCCTACCTGATTGCATGGGTTTTTCGCTAAAAACTTCATATTTCAGCACGTAATTGTTTTGTGTGTACATCTGGGCTATTTTTAACAAGATACAAGTTTTAAACAAGATGCAAGCGTGTAAAGTAACGTAAGTGCTATTCTACTAGATCTGACGTTCTGCATCTGACATGATGATATCTCCACATGTATCTTCAGGCATATGGGTTACAGTTCAAGGCATTGTTAAGGGTCTCTTGGTTTTATTTCCAGAAACACATAACAACAATTTTTTTTAATGACATATACTTGAGTAAAGGTTTTGCTTTCTTCATCACAAAATTACAAATTCAATTTGAATAAATTATTCTTTGTTTTTGATTCAGATGCAAGAGATTGTGGTCAAACTTCATAAAGAGGTAACTTTGGTCTACCATAACTATGATGAAACTGAGAAGTATCTACGCCGATTGTCAAACGGCTTCCCAGATATCACTGACTTGAAGAGGTAACGTGCTCTGCGATCAGTGCAGATACTCAAGCGCTTTCAAGATGTGACGCTGTGCTTTGGTTAAATTTGTGCTCAGTAGAAACGGGGTACCAGCCAAGTTAACATCCAATATGTATTGGTTTTGACTGGTTCCCTGCAAATTTTTGCTGAGCTTAAAAATTTGCTAAGCACCATTTTTTGCTTAACAGCTTTATGAAATTGGACCCTTGTTTGATGTTCAACTGATGCTAGTACTGATGAAACTTATGTCTAGTATTACTGATAGTGTTATGTATATAACACTACTATATACTATGTATATACACATACCACTGACTATCAACAGACAGTTTGACAGTATACAAATATTGGCTACTTTGAATGCTATGGTTGAAACTACGACGGCCGAGGTGATCCTCGGCACGTTCTATTTTCCCAAGGCTTTGCTACGTGGATCATAGAGGGAGTCGTAGCTTTAACCTTAGCACGAATAAAAGCAGTCAATATTTTTTTTATAACACTCCAGACATATATTGTGCCTAGGCGTCAAGGTACCAAGAAGCAGCTGTTGCTACGGGCATAGTTCATTGGTTGCCATGGGATAGTACATTAGTTGCCATGGGTAGTATATCAGTTGCCATGGGATAGTACATTGGTTGCTACGGGTATAGTACCTTGTTTGCTGTGTGTATAGCGCGTCGCGATTCGCGCAGCCTTCTAGTAAAAATAAGACATATCATGTGATGCACTCTAAACCAATCAAAAGGCAAAATCTTAGTAAAGGGTGTTATAAAACATTTTGTATGATTAACCAATGACCAAGTAGTTATTAGAGTCTTACTTTTCCCTTCTTCCTGGCAGCATTGGACAGTCGGCCAAGTTTCGTCAGCTCTGGGCTCTAGAGATCAGCAAGCACCCTGGTCAGCACACTCCAGGCAAACCAGAAGTTAAATTAGTTGCTAATATCCATGGCAACGAACCAGTCGGACGGGAAATTTTACTGGCATTTGCTTATTATCTGTTGCATAGCTATGGAAATGATGACGCTATCACCCAGGTAAGTCTTTGTTACAGCTTTTATTTCCATTGGGAGTTTGTCCAACTTTTTAGTTTGGAAACTCGGGTGTCCACAAAAAACTAAATTTCTATTATGGCGTAGTTTGCCTGCAACATGTCTGCTTTATCTCCCTTGGGGTTTATAAATCAAATGCAGAAAGCGCTGCCGAGAAAATTGCCCCAAACCCAGTTTCTATAGTGGTGTAGTTAACTGGCCTGGGGTCGATTTCACAAAGAGTTAGGACTCGTCTTATCTCGAGTTAGGACG
>CM021532.1:14291879-14303926 GCA_010994315.2 Pisaster ochraceus
TTTCGATAGTTCTTGCATGTATTGTAGCATGCAAACTAGGAGATAACAGACACCAGCATCCCGTACATTAAAAAGAATGGGACCTTGTGTGTGTGTGTGTTGTGTAAAAAAAGCCATAAAGCGATGTCTTTAGTTAGAAAAAAGTCTGAAGAAAGTGAAAAGAAATTAATTAAAAAAACAAAAGCAAAATTTTACTCATTTTTACAGTTAAAAAATTCATGATCTCTTCTTGTTATAAATGTTTAGTGTCATGTACCAACAGCGTCACAATGGCCCGTGTCATGTGTGTGGCGATGTACCGACATCAAATTAGCATTTTCATTTACTCATTTTACTGGAGAGTTAAACAGTTGATGAAGTGTCTTATCTAAGCTGCAATAAACCAGTCTTTCCTGTGCTGTAGGTCTTGGCTTTGTCCCTTAGACCTAACAGCTAGGAAGGACCATGTATTTACAATTTTGAAATTTTTTCATTTCTTTTTTTCAGCAATTTTTCTTGCACCCAACTGGGTACAAACTAAATTGTGAAAAAAGGTTAAAATATTGCAAAATTTTAACATGACATGTATGGTTCACTGTTATCTAATCAACAATCACTGAGAGGATTGAGGATTACAATTGCAACTATGTGTAACAATTCTGTGTTTTTTTTAAATACTTTTTTGTACAGATATGTTAGGGTCTACAGCATTTGGCATGGTGAAGTCAGACATCAATGGAAACATCAAGGTATGTGTGCTCACAATACTTTGTCTGTAAAGGCTAGCCTAAAAATGCCAAACACAGTGTACAGATTTGTATTTTTTTTTACCTTTTAGTCGATTCATGTAGCTCAGTTCATATGGACATATCCATTGTAATCCCAGCTCCGTGGGACCGGGGACTAGTCCCGGCCATTTCCCACTATTGCCCCGCCTGGCGGGAGACTTGCTTTTTGTACATCCCTGGCTATACCCTGGCACCGGCATGCGGAGCATTATTTTACAACCCCTACCTGATCCCAGCCCCGGCTTGCAGGGCACTTGTCACAACCCTCGCACAATCCCAACCGTCCCTGGCAAGCAGGGTATTTGTCACTCACAACACTTCCACAATCCCGACCGGCCCTGGCAAGCAGGGCACTCGTCACAACCCTTGCACAATCCCGGCCAGCCCTGGCAAGCAGGGCACTTGTCACAACCCTCACACAATCCCGACCGGCCCTGGCAAGCAGGGCACCTGTCACAACCCTCACACAATCCCGACCGGCCCTGGCAAGTAGGGCACTTGTCACAACCCTCACACAATCCCGACCGGCCCTGGCAGCAGGGTGTTTGTCACAACATTACCACATTCCGGGCATGGCAAAAATTTTAAAACCTCGGCAAAGTCCCCACTATTATCCTGTTTGGGGCGGGGGGAAATGGTCTTTGGCACATCCCTGTCTATGTTCCAGCTACTTCTCCAAAACTGCAATTGATATGTGCATATTATAATATGGTTGTAGAAAAATGAAAGACAAAACCTAAAAATGCCAACTTCTCTGAATCGGATCATTTTTTGTCATGTCATCACACTTGTTAATTATACAGAAAACATTTTAATCAATAGTTGCCGATAGGCGCCATCTTTAAGTGTGCATCTTGGGTTTTGGCTTTGAGCTGTGTCAAGCATTCTAACTTTTCTGTGCAGCCAACTGGTTCACTGAACAATCATTTGAGGAGTTTGATGCAAAACACACAGTTGTGCATTGAAAGAATGAACAATGTAGATTGAAGGTCTGTGTACAATCCCTGTTTATGAATTAGTTTTTTTGTTTTTTGTCAAAGGTCTTGGTGTCTGTGATTTTAAAACAAATCACTTTTAATTATATTAATACGTATACATACATGTAGCCCTTTGTTGATGGTTACTGATGATGTTTCAGGTCGTCCCAATACTGTAACATGTACAGGTACCAGCACTATTGTATTTTCACTTGTACAGTTTCTACCAGGATCTAAGCAGTGTATGCTGCAATTGATTCTGACAATGATTCTGACAATGGAATCTGTGCACCCTTTTATTGATGGGGGTTTTAACTTGTTTTTGTGTTGAATTATGTAGAGCAGTGTGACTCTGACTCGCCTCCATTCCGACTCATTTCATTTATTTGATGACTCACGCTGGAGTTACAATGGTCAACGACTGTCTTAGACTTGATTATCCAAACTCAAACTTGGGACTTGGACTATGATTGGTTAATGATTATGACTTGGGACTGGGGCTCAGTGTTAAAATATATTTAAACATAGAGTGACTTTGTCAAAAGAAATTCTGGTTACTGACATGGGAGTGAATTTTATGACAGATTTCTTATTTCTGGTTGGGGTTACTTAAAATAGCCCCCGGCTTTTTTTTTGTTGCTTTTGTTGTTGTTGCTGTGAACCAATTTTTGTAGAGCTGCTTAGGCAGAAAATAAGACCAAGTCTCTCTGCTGAGAGCAGGGAACCAACCAGTGTTTTCAACAGTACCTGTTTCCGCTGGTGACCATGTACAGATAAAGGAGGAATGCAAAATTAAACAGGAGATAACTCTAGCTTAGCCCTCAGGTTTTTTTAGGTTTTCTGAAGTTATCCAGGGTTCATCCTAAAGTTACCGATGTTTAATTCTGTATTTCTCCCTAAGCAAAAACTAAAGCTAATTGTTGTGCTTAAGTAAATTTAGGCCCAGATTTTTCCCATATTCCACTGCCATGACTTTACAATTTGATATTTCCAGAGGGTGAGAAAACGGTACACAGAAGATCCTGAGAAGTATACCACTCTGGCAGATATCATTGAGGTAGATGTGAAAAATAGTGTAGCATTCAAAGGTGGTTCTACAACAGAAGCATTACTCTGGCTCAGCAGGTAGTACTCTTTTACCTTTAAGTAATAAACTAGGGAGAAGAACCGGGTAAATTTTAACTAATTTTGTGATTAACAAAAACAAAAATTACAAGAGCGGGATTTGAACCTGCGACCTCTGGATTAACATGTCAGCGCTTTACCAACTGAGCTATCTAGCCCTAATGTTTGCCGTATCCCTATTTTGTCAATATCTTTGTTTGGGTGCCAGTCAGAAGCTTTTCAACCTGTAACTGCCGTATAGCCAGTGGTCACACCCAAGTTTACGATACAACCTGGGAAGCGGCAGCCATGGGATCACCTTAAGTAATAAGGGGATGCAAATTGTTTAAGTTTCAATGACTATGGTTTTGAGATGGTTTTGTCACAGTTGTGATAGTGAGTGGTGGCTGAGTTGCTTACTGCCCTACTCCAGAGTTCTGATGGCTGAACCGTCGGAGTAGAATAATCCTTAACTATTAATTGCTTCTCTTCACCCAGGAGTGAATGGGCACGTTTGAGGGTGAAGATGGTTCTTGTGGTTGATTTATGTGTTACATACTTGTCAGCACAGGCTGTGTACATGTACTTCTCTGAGATGGTTTAAGCAATGAAATCATGTGCCCAATGAAACGGCTAACAATGGTCATGCGCCCTGTGGGCCATACTTGGCAGATAGCCAGATACCAGCATCAGTATACTTAAGAATTTCCGCAGTTGACATTCATGGAAGGTGGTTGGGTGAAAGTTTTTGGTGTATGAAAAAAGTAGAGTACCCTGTTTTCACGCTGGCATCCTCTGAGTAGATTCTTCCAAATTATTCTTGTGGCAACATATGTTTCTACAGAGCTCTTAATTTTGTGTGCAATATACTGAAGAACCTATCAGCGGGCAATGTGAAGGACAACAGCATCGTTCCATCCCTGAAGCAAGCATACAAAGACACACTGCAAGTATATCATAACTGGATGGTAAAAAATCTTGTTGAGGTATGAACATCAACTTGAATTATTACTGAATTCTGCTGATTATCAATGTACATAAGAACAATGTCACACAAAGCCCTTTGCAGGTACCGGGGCCCAATTTCAAAGAGCTGCTTAAATGCCAATTTTATGCTTACTGTACAAGTTTCCATTCCATAGTGCTGCTAACCGGTAAGCACACGTAAAGGTATGCAAACCTTCCAGTGCTTACTGTATGAAATATGAGTGACGTAACAATGCAAATCCAGGGTAAACGTGCAAGCTGGCCACCTAATTGTCTTGCTAACCTGTGAAATCTGCTTACGCTTAAGCAAATTTTTCTGCTCTAGTTAGCACCAAAATTTGTTTTCTGTTAAGCAGCGCCGTGAAATTGGCCCCAGTTCAAGGCATCTTCAAGAAGAATAAACATTCACATTTCAAGTTTTCTAAATGCCTTCTTTGTTACTGAAGGGTTCCTTTTGCATGGAGTACAGTTGGTTGTGCCAAGTTGTATATAAAATATTGCTTTTGTAACAAGGTACTGAATGTGCCGGTTATGTATGTGGTAAACTGATTGTTAACATACATGAAGTATTCAATATGCTTTCTCACTTCAGAGTCTCTTTGAAGTTATCTTATTGACCAATAAGCATAATATTGGCCAACCAATCAGACTGCAACTGGATAATTCTTACTCTGTTGTTTCAGGTGGCTTTTCATGCAGCTCCTTATTACACTGACCTCATCAAGAGCTTATCAAACGGGGAACCAGATGACGTAGTGGTTAAAGATGTACATGAGTACCAGGTGTGTCTTCAAGATCAGGTGAACACCATTGTAGAACTCTTTGTATCTAACGGACTGGATCCAAAGTAGAAGTCAAGTAATATTTATCTTTTAATAATAATCTGAGATTTAATATTTGGGCTCACATTTCCTTGGTCAGGTGCGACATTTGTGTCCTTGAGCAAGGCGTTTTATCATAATTGCCTTCTTACCACCCAGGAAAATGGGTATCGGAGGGAGCTGGGGAGTGATTGTGATGGACTGGCATCTTGTCTAGAGGGAAAAAATATTTTCAGTCATTTAATGCTATGAGCTTTATTTGCAGAGGACAGACTTTACTTTTACTTTTTTACTCATACTTCCTTACCAAATTTGTAAAGTTCCTCCTCTCCTTTTGGGGTATTTTAGAGTTTGATGTGTGAATGTAAACTAAACAAGTTAAAATACATAAAATGTCATACTTTTAGCCTGTGTTATAAACTACCAATATAAAAGAAACATTACACACAGGTTTTCCAGAGAACTCTGACACTCTGTGCAGATTTTAAAAAGATGCTTTTAGACTGTCACCAAACCGGGCAACATAAGTGAAGTTCATTTGTCAGGCCAAACTGCAGTTATTTTCTCAACAACTAAACAGAATGGCTCGTTCAAAATTGAGCTCAACTGGTAATTTGGGGCAGACCTAACTATAAATATAGATGAAACAATCAGTGGCCCAGCAAACTTTGTTGGCAACCTTTGCACAAATTTTATCCTAGAAGGGGTTGATGATAAAGGGGTTACTACATGTAATATGACCAATTGACTCTATCAATAATTATGACAAACCACGAGAAAAGTCTAGAACTTCAGTTAGCACACAGATGTGCCAAGTTAGATATTCTTTGCCAAGCAAAGAATGGAACCAACTAAAATTCTGTGTGATTTATACTTCTGTCACTGGTTCCCTGCTACCTCAGCACACAGCAGCTGTGTTTAACTGTGCCATGAAATTGGAACTATAGACTGTTTAGATCAAAGATTATATTTGTTTAATTTTGAGTTACATTTCTTTTAGGTTTTATTTATTTATTTTTTTTAGAAACTCACACTAAGGAAATTCTCATGATACACTTTACATGAAACCAGAAGTATGATGAGGTCCCCAACTAAGTTAATTGGGTTTACCTAATACTCTGAAAATTCACCTTAGATGCTACAGTATAGACTTGGAATCTGACAACTAGAACTGTGCTCGGAAAGAATTATTACAAATCCGACTTATCAATTGTGACTCATTGTATTAATACATCTTGAATATAATGCATATATGCAGCGTCAGACAGGGTGTGTCTTTAGGAACTTGGTTGAGGGAACTCAGGCTCTGCTTAAGATTCCTGGGCCTCAGTGATATCAATGTAAAGGACAGTTTTGTGAATAAGCAATAAGTTAATATTTGCTATAATTACGAATGTATTATGCAAGGCCAAATAGGAAAGTGTTTAAGTTAAAGTCTGATGGAAATGATGTTTTTGCTTTGGTGTTTACCATGTTAGGCTTCAAGTGTTGGGTGAAGGTGGGTTAAATTTTAAGCACGAAAAACATTTATACACAAAAAGGGGGCAACTTGGAATAAAGAAAGCTGTACTCAAAGGCTTTACCAGGTTGTGTAAATGAATGGCAAAGGTACCTTGGTGAAGACCACGTCCCATACAATTGATGCTATAATCGTTTGATTGCTATGCATGGAATCTAGTGACTATAAATTAAACATGGTGTTAAGGGTACTTTATGTTTTGCACATAATGCCAACATTATGTACAGTAAGTGTTTAAAAAATAACTTAATTATTTTAAAAAGTAAATAACTGACTTTGACAAGAGATAATATATATATGTTAGTGTTGCTTTAGTTTAATTCTCAGGCCCTTTTCATCTCTATAGATGTGTAGAACTCTTTAAAATATGGAACCTCAATCTATTATGCACTAATTTACGTGAGATCAGAATGCCTACAATGTTGTAATTTTTCTACATTGTTACCCGTAAAAAAAAGAATATCAACAATATTGTTGATATTTTTATTTTTTTTATACGTCTATTTTGCTCAGTTAAAACATAACTATTATAACAGTTTGTCAAGCAGAAGTGGACTTATGCAACCCGATCTCAAGGTCTTTATCACTAACCCACTGTGGACATTCCATGCTTTTGTGTCAAAACAGAGATGTTCTAAAAAGTCATTCCTATTTTTATTAGAGGATGTTTTGAGAGCTGATTTTTGCACTGGCGATCCCTTAAATAATCTACTTCACTTTCAGATGAAATAACCAAAGAAAATTTATTGCTTTTTAAGAATTGTGAGATTTTCTGATCCGTGAAACCATTCTGTGAGAATGTAAGTCTACAGATTGTTTCAAGATCCTCTTACATTGTGTTGGCAGGTTTTGTTCTCGAGTCCACACTTATAGTAGTCCACTACTTGCACTTAACCCAAAAAGGTATAAGTAAAGGTCATGGAGTCCTGAATAGCATGAATAGTGCTCTGCACTAATGATGTCACTTTTACTCAAAACACCCAGCTGTAGGACAAACGTTCCACCACTTACACAATCACCGCATCAACATCAATGCGCCAAACTGCTCGTGTAGTAACAGTCAGTACACAAGAGTAAGCATAAATCTTGGACATGTAGGTGTGGGTATGTTAGTGAAATTTGACATGTATGAGATCCAGGTACTTAGCTTCTATTTTTAGCATTAGTGCGGAGTACAATTGACATTTTCAAGTTTTACCTATTTGAACATTATTATCTGCAATAACTGTTTTGTTTTATTTGTCTAGACATTTGTGCTGGAAAAGTAGTCAACAAATCAAAAATGTTGACCGTGCCTGGGTGTAGGGTGATGATTAGACAGACTTGACTCCTCGATTAAGGGTCAAGTTATGTTTCATGCAATGAGCGATGTTTTGGATGGATAGAAATTGTTCCTTTCCAAAAGAAGCCTTGGGATTTTTATCTTTTACTGAAGTTGTACTTTTGTTTTTAAACTTATGTTGTGGTCTTTTCTAGATACAGTTGAAAATATGTACAGTATTTACAGTTGAAAATATGCCTGCAAATTTTTTTATTTTTATGTTTATTGCAAAGTAAGGGAAAGCACAAAGTTGGTTACTGTATTATTGTGTGAACTTATCAATATAGAGATGAGAAAGTTGAACAGTTGTCATTTTAGGATGCACTGGTGGAAGAAGATGGCAATTCTGTGCTTCAAAAGTAAATTTTACCCTAGAAATGTTCACACTGGAATAGCCTTAGATTGTTGAAGTTCTAATGCAAGGACCACTAATTGTGGTCAGCACATAGTGCTATATTGACTTGAGTGCTAACCTGAAGCTGTCTTGGCATATATATATTATTCATGTTTGTGGACAGACCTCTGGAAAAGCTTAATCTTTTGGTGGTTGTTTCAAAGTTGTTAGCATCAGTGCTTTCATTCTTTTTTGTTTGCGTTATGGAATCTACATGACATGGAATAATTTAACTTTGAAGCATGTAACACAAAATGACTACAGTATGCACATGTGTCATTGGAATGCGCACATAGATTGTCAGTGTTTACAATAGACCTGACAGATCTTGGACAGGCACATTCTCCAAAACGATAGATTTTACCCAGTAGGTCTGCTGCCACCTAGCATCTATAAAGTCTCACACTGGAAACTGATCTCAAAAAACTGTCTGATTGGTTTGTTTTCCACAACAGCAACATGTATCTGTCTTAACAGTTATTCTCTAGTTGACATAAGGGAGCATCTCAAAAGTTGTTCTAGGCATGAAGGGATGTTCCTGTAGATTAAGCCGGCAAACCAACGGACCACCAGAACATTCTGCTGGAGTGTGTTGTCGTGCCAAACTATTGGATCATTCCTACACGAGAGAATATGTGCATTAGCATTTTGAACACTCCAATGGAATGCTCCGATGGTCCAATGGACTGGTCTTGTATGCCCACTAGAACACTTAACTGATCCAATAAGAATGTACCTGTCATTCTGATTTTTAACGCTCCCTTGTCAATGTGTACTATCTCATTACTGAACGGAGTGTGTGAAAAATAAGGAAATTAGTTTCTTGTTTATGCAAAGTGTTTTACTGTGTATTACATCATCTAAATAATCAGTCAAGCCATGTTGATTTTACAGCTGCGGCTAAGGTGTTGATATGGGCCTCCTATATCTCAATACTCATTAATGTGGTGATCCAGCCAAAGCCACTAATCCAAACATGGCCTTATATTTCATAGAGTTTGATTCAGGTGGACCGTGTGATAAATGCACACTTGCTGCAGAAAGCACCAGAATTGCCAGTATCAATAGTATTCTGCACTAATAACATCACTTTTGCTCAAAATACTGGTATGTCAGAGATGCATTCCACCACTAGCTCTCACGTTATCACTGCATCGGTGTGCCAGACTGGACATGTATTATACAGTTTACATGTTAGTGAACATTGACACAGGCTAAGATCTGGGTACTGATCTGATGAACTTCCATTGTTAGCACTAGTGCAGAGTGCCAATTGGGTTTTTTAATTGGGTAACTTTTTATGAAATAAGTGGATTACATTTTTAATCAAAACTGTGTGTGCAAAAGTCCCGATCAATGTATTCTGGAAGTTTTTTACGGATTAAATTTGTTATATCTTAATAATTATTTAACAATTTTAAGGTAGTTTTTGGTTTAAAAGATGGTGTTGCTGCGTAATAAGAACATGTATACAATGTGTTTTATCCAGTTAGTTAACACAACATAAATGTTTTTATACATGTACATGCAGTCATATTTTTATGAATTCGTAAATGTGCAAGAAAGATTTTAAGTTAAGATGATTACAGATTTACATATGCTTTAACCTGTGCTGAGGCAAACTAATAAACAACTCTAGATAACAAGTTATTTAGTTTTTGTTGTTGTTTTTTCGGTGTATTAAAGATGCTAAGTAATAAACCACAAGGGAAACTGACTGGGTAAATTGTTTTAAAATATTTGGGTTTGAACAAAGAAAAATTTACTGGAGCGGGAACAAAGATATTGACTAATAGGGAGACCGCCAACATAGGGCTGGATAGCTCAGTTGGTAGAGCGCCCATACGTTAATCCGGAGGTTGTTGGTCCAAGTCCCGCTCCAGTAAATGTTTCTTTGATCAAACCCAAATATTATTAAAGATACTGTTACATGTCAATGCATCAGTTTGGGCTCAATTTCATAAAGCTTGTACTGGAAAATATTGGCCGATAAATTTATTCTCAAAACTAAACTTCTTTGGGAACCAGTGGCTGATTTCACAAAGCACTAAGATTCATCTTAATATGAGTTGCCAATACTACCTTGGTAATTTGTTATGTGGCAACACACTTTGCTTAGAAATAAAGATTGCAATTTGGAGCGAACAAAGAAACATTGACAAGAACAGGATTTGAACCTGCAACCTACCAGACTAACGTGCCGGTGCTCTACAATCTGAGCTATCTAGCCCTAAATGTTGGTGGTCTCCCTATGTTGTCATTATCTTTGTCTCATTCAGGGGTGTGGGTGCCAGTCAGAAGCCATTCAACCAGAAAATGTTGTGTAACCATGGATCAAACCCAAGTTTCAACACAAACTGGGAAGCAGCAGTACAAAGATAAATTAAGCTTGATACACATTTTAAGAGCAGTCCTAGCTCTTTGTAGAACTTTACCCAATAGCAAGTGAAATTATACTGTGAAACTGAAGCTTGTTAAAGTTTAGATGCTTGATTTTGGTTATTATCACCAAGAAGTGGGTGAAGTTTCTTATTGCTGTTCGGAATACTACCACCCACTTTGGAATTTATGTTAACCAGCCTAAAACTATTTTCAAAAGATTGGATTCTACAGGCTTCCTGTTCATTAAAAGAATCTGGAGTCCCTGATAGTTCAGTATCGAATTGTAAAATCAAGGGATTGAAATAGAACTGGCAACAATTCTTCTGCCTCTTTAAAACCAAAAGTGTACAACCCAGATATCGATTGCAAGCTGGCATAATGCATCTATCATTCAAACTATGTGGATGATGTTAAAGGGTCAAATAGAAAGAGGGTTGAACGTGTACTGTGTGGATGCATTCACTACACAAAGTCCACTGCAGGCTAGCATAGTGTATCTCTCATTCAAACTATGTGGTTGATATTGAATGGTCACAAGGAGGGTCGACTGTGAACTGTGTGGATGCATTCACCACATGATATCATTGAATTTTACAAAGAGCTTAAAATTCAAAACCTTGTGAATGACATTGAATGGCCAGATGCATGTAGAAGGAGGGTTGATTGTGTACTGTGTCGATAAATTCACCACATGATATCAATTGAAGGCTGGTGTAGTGCATCTATCCTTCCAAACCATTTGGATGACAATGAATGTTTAGATGGTAAGAGGGTAAATGACTGCAGTCTTCACTACAAATAACTAAATCAAAACTCAACCCAATGCTTTAAATTAGTATTCACTTAGCAAGTTTAATAATAAACATTGTTAAAAATGGTGCTACATTCTGATCTACTAATAATACATTCATACAATACATTCAACATTGGAAAAGACAAAGTAGACAAAAGGAAAGATGGCTGAACTGCTCCCTCTAAATTGTAAAAAGTTCAATCCTAGGTTCTCTGATTACTGCCCAATGGCTCAACGTAAATAAAGATGTTCCTGAACGATATGTTCCTTGACAATATATTATGTTATGTATTGAGGCTTTGCACCTACGTCACACACAGCTACTGCTGTCACATTCACCATTGTGGGAGTCAACTCGTAAACGAGTAAATGTCATGTCACCTCAAATGTACACTGTACACAGTACACTGTATAACACATACGGACTCCCAAAAAAGCACAACCAAAATGATTGTGATGTTGACATCAGGTTAATTGGGTCAATAGTCGGATTGGGTGAGTCCGTTTGAGAGACATTTCCTAAAATCAATCCGAAAATTTCTCTCATCCAAAAAAGACACCACCTTGGAGACAGAAAGGCAAATCCACATAAAAGCAATACAAAATTAGTCACAATTTGATTGTATGCAACTAGTGCTGTTGACAAAACATCATAAAAGTTGTTGAGACAGAGCAGGTAACATTTAATTCTGATTGCGATTTTTTTAAACCTAAAGAAAAACAAACCTTAAGTGGTTTTCTTCAATTTCAAGACTCACATCTACCCCGCCACCGAAAAAAATAAAATAAAAAATAAGTACTTGCTCTTAATGACCTGGCAGGCACTGACTCAGTGTATGGACCATCCGACAATCTAATTTTGTATTATTTACAATGTTTTATAGATCAAAAATCTAAACAGAGGAACTAATGAAAACAAATAATAACAAATAAATAGGTAATGAACAATTTGTTAATGTCGCACTTGTATCAACCCCCCCCC
>CM021532.1:14304186-14321566 GCA_010994315.2 Pisaster ochraceus
ATATTAATTTCAGTGCTTCTCAGACCTGTAGGGAGCTAAATTGGTGCCTTCGGTTGGATAAGAACTACTGTAGTATACCACTACACTAAGCTTGCTTGATGGTAATTCAACAGCTTGATCAACAAAATTACATAAATCCTGGGTGGGGATAACATTTCAAGATAACCTCTACAAGATGACTGGACCAGAAATATTTTCACAAGACTGGAAATATTGTATTTCTACTTCAGTTTGTTTGTCACTTGCTAAATGAGAAAGCCTGTATTGAGAAATCTAGCCAACACCATACTAATTTTTAAAAGCTAAGAGTGTGTACTTGTTTAGAGAAAATCTACAGGCCACATGACTTTTTCCAGTTGTGAATGTTATTGACACACTGCAAAATTCACTGGACTCAGGCCAGTGGTTCAGTGGGTATTTTAAGCCTTTTTGAGCCACCCCAACAATGTGTAAATCAAGTTGAACTCTGTCAAATAATACAAATTACATGTACAAATGTACAGCTGTACACAAAGCAAACATACTGCAGTGTGGTATCGCATTTCTACATACATTTTGTGATAGCGAATTTTTTTTTATGCTCTCAGGGTCAAACAATTTATATCAGCTGCCCCTCCCCCACCATTACCCCCCCCCCCATAAAACCAAAATGATAATAAAAGAAAATCTCTAGTCCAATAAAATTGAATCAAAAACAGGAAATAATTTCTTTGTAGAGCCAAAAGCACACACCTTTCTCAGCACAGAATCAAACATGCTTGGGTGAAATAAGTTTCAAGCATAGAGGTATATATTTATTGACTAGAGAGCTAATTTGCCCTGCATTTTGAAGCCGTGTGGGCGCATCCATTTTTGTGTGTTACAGAATGTGTAGATTGAACGCACTTCAGTATGTGTGTACATTAGCATACCTAGTGCAAACCCTCATACATGTATGCACATGCATCAGTTTCAACACAACGTAAGTTCTATGGTTCTATGGAGCAGAACAATAAACAAGTTCCTCAGTCACATCTAAGCCTGGAACCTATTTGCATCTAGGAGGCTTACAAAATGTTTGCATGTGGAGTCAACAGTTATTACTCTCGTCAATACAAAGAGTTCTATAGTTTCAAGCCAAAAAACAATGCCTGTGTCTGATTCAATACAAATTCAATGTTCAGCAGATCAAACTGTGTTTAGGGGAATATCTGCTACCACCACAGCAATGATGCCTTCATGTGTACATGAATTATATTGTATAAGCTAACTTCAAGGAATCCTTCCATTGTCAACAGGAACTGCTGTTTTCCTCCATGAATCTTGATAATGCATTTTTTTTGTTTTTGCTTTATGAGTAATGACATTCTGGATCCTTTCAATTAAATTTGATCATTTATCATACCAATTGATCAAATTTATTTGTGGAATAAAATAATGCAATCAAATATGCACCTGGTAGAAATGTATCTTGCCAAACAATCTTACACTACATGCTACTTGATAGAATGTTATCATATACAGCTGTGTGGATATAAAGACCTAGGTCCTCTTACATAGGATACTATCTTTCCATTGGGACTTTATGATACAGGCTGCTCCACTGTGTTTGTTGTGCTAGAATCTGTAGGCTTCATAACGTCCGGTAGCTCAGGAGGGTTGGAGTAAGGTACTGGGTCTAGCGTCTCAAACTCATCAGTGTCACCTTGGGAGAGAAAAGGAAAAGGTTTGGATTAGTTTTCATCAGGACAGCAAATCAAGGTTGGCTGGTTACCTTGCCTGAATTAGGGATAATACTATGGATTAAAAAGACTGGAGTGGTGACCACAGACATGGACAAGAGGTAGCAGCAGCGTAACCAAGGGGGGGCCTGGGGGCACATGCCACCCCCCAACAAATTTCCAGTGCCCCCCCCCAGGTGCCCCCCACACACACATACAAAATCGCGATAGTGCTCAAAAAAATAAGAAGAAAAAGGAAGAGAGAAAAAAAGAGGAAAATGCATGTTTGTAAAATAAAAATGTAGTGAACGATCGCAATCGGGATCACTATCGCGGCCACAAAATGCCATAAGAGGATGGTGGACCCAAGCAACCTCTTCCAAAATAAAAGCATGCCCGCCCCCCAACTGACAAACCCATTCCCCCTGCCCCCCCCCCCACTTGCAAGCAATGCCCCCCCCCCCACCGGTTACCAGTCCTGGCTACCCCGCTGAGAGGTAGACATAGAGAAAATTGACAAACTAAGAAGATGGAGGGACATTATGTTTGAGTGCAAAGTATACATGATGTTTAACAGTTTTATAGTCAAGACCAGGCAGATCAAGACTACCAGTCAGAGCCCGAGACCAGACAATTCGAGACAAAGACCAAGGCCGTCTGAGACCAGGACCAAGACCAAGACCAAGACCGGGCTTGCAAACAAAGCATATGAATCATCTTTGAATAATCATCTAAAACTTGGGAACCCCTTTTTCCCAATTCTTCATAGTTATTTTATGATGTAAATGTCACTAGATAGTGCCGGTGCATTCAAGTAGCACTTGACAAACATGAATGTACCATAATATGTATAACTGGAGGTCATCTGTAGCTACAATGTATAAAAAAGATTTTACAACCTTATTTCCCCATAATGCATTTCTTTTTCCTCAAAAGTCTGAAACAGGGATCCAGATCTTAAACATGTTAAAAGGTATACTAAAATGCCATTTCAACCTTCTAATTACAACTGGATTATGTATTCCAAGAAGGATTTGGCAACAGTATCCTCAGTAATAGAGAAGTAGATCAAAGAACCCAACCTACTTATTTTTGAGAAAAATATACCATTTTTGTTTACCAGGCAGACTTAAAAACAAGTCTGAATTCGGTTAAAGGTCTCAAGTTGCTCATCCCTGAATGCTGAATGTACTGCACAAGACTTTACCGTCAGTCTGACTCACACAATGTAGAACCAAAAGTCAGTGCTAGTCATGAGAATTAAACCCAACCTCACGTGCCCATCTTTTTTCTTTCTGGAGTGTACTTCGGGAAAAGATTCATAAAAATGTGTAGGTCTACTTGGAAAAACGCCTACTTTTAATGCGTGTGTTCAGCCTTATTTATTTTACCGAAGTTTTCAAAAAGTGAGGTTCCCTAATCTCAGTAGTTAAGTAAAATTGTGTCCAGCCAGCAGGCAGCACATGCTACATGTATGCACTTCAAGATCAATAGCATCTTTAAAGCGCGGTGTGCTATTTTTGACGGCGCAAAATGTATTTGCTTTATTAGATTCTAAATTTGCACATAGATTGCACTCACATGTACAGTACATCGAGTGAGTTAGTTGCAGTGTAGGATTTTTGTAAATGAAACGGCGCACGCGTTCTCGCAGCAGGATTTCATTGGACAATTTTTCCAGGTACAAGAAATTTTGCTTGTAATCAAAGTGCATGTTCTTTTACTGGTCTCGAGCCAAAATGAGGTCCAAGACCAAAACAGTGAGGTCCGAGACCAAGACCAAGACCATGCATGCTTGAGACCAAGACCACAAAAATTTGGTCTCGGAACTGGTCTCGAGACCAAGACCAGTCTGGACAACTACAACACTGATTTTTAAAGAAGATAGTCCTTTGCTACTGGTACAAAAAAAATCATGACTATACATGTAGCGAGGTCACATCTTGCTTAACCACTTAGCAGTTTTTACAATTGCCATATACTCCTGCCCGATCACTTAGGTCGTCTTCTGATACATCTCTCCTCAGGGTCCCAGCAGTCAAACTTAAATCAGCTGGAGAAAGAGCTTTCTGCAGGGTAGCACCACAGCTATGGAATAGACTTCCTGCGGACTTAAGAAATTTGAATTCCCTAGCTGTTTTTAAATTCCGTCTTAAAACTTATCTTTTTAATGTGGAATACAACTAGTTTTTGTGATTATTTGTGAACATTGATTCATGCATTCTGTCGTGAATTGTACCTTCTGTACTTTTATAAAAGTTTTTGCTTGTTTGTTTGTTTGTTTGTTTGTTTTTACTTTTTACCAGTTGTTATGCTTTTATTAATGTTTTGTGTTTAACTTTGTTTTTATTTGTTTTTATTTTTTTTATGTACAGCCCCTTTGAGCTATTTATTGGATATATGGCGCTTTATAAATGCTGTTATTATTATTATTATTATAATAACACGCCCTGAACATTCCATGTGGGATGAGTTCAACAGCGGTGGACATGTTGACCCATTCGGAACAATACATGCACTCATAGTGGTATGCTTTTTGGCCAAGTATAGACACGGACAAAAGGCCCTGGAATCAATGGATGAAGTCACTCTTTACTGGGGTTTATTGGGTAATCCCCAATTATTCCAGACATTCAAGACTTTTATCAGATAAACCAAGATTAAGCCAGATAGAATTAATTACAAAAGTAATATCTATTCATTTAGTAGTTTCAGCTTACCTTCAAGCTTGAAAGTCAAACCCAGCATTGCCGGGGCCTGTGCTTTAGCTGTGTTATTTGTGAGTCCACAGTCTCCGAGGGTCTTAGTGTTGTCTAGTTCCTCCTTCTCCTTGAATAATTTCTGCTCATCAGGTGATCTCTTTGTGATGCCTTCAATGATCTTCTTCAGTTCATGAACAGTACTCGTCTCTTTGGCATCAGTGAAGATCGTCATCTTCTGCCGTCTTATCATGAGGAAGACGTCCTACAAGAGACACAAACAGCAAATGAAAAAAAATGATGTACTGCTGGACCCAATTTCAAAAAGAGCCCGTCATTATTCCACAAATTTGCTGACAGAAAAAACTACAAAAAAACACACGACCAATCACACGGACCCCACATAAGTGACGTACCAACAAACGACCATTCACACGGACCCTTCATACTACCAAAAAACACACGACCATTCACACGGACCCCACATAAGTCATATACTACGAACAAACACACAACCATTCACACGGACCCCACATACCAGATGTCCGAATGTTAAACAAGCATTGTTTGTGGCCGCATATACGTCCGACCTACTCTACTGGACCCCGCAAGGCTTTTTTCACTATGGAGTTGGATATTATCTGGTGGTGGCACCACATTGTATTATTTATTAAACGATGTTAGGAATTGGGTTCGGTAAATCGGACTACACATACATACAAAGTGAGGCCTGGATTGGGTATACACTGTAACTTGGAATCATTGTTAGGAAGCACTAAACTTTGAATATGTATAATAAAGAGAACAGGTATGGAAAGTGGACTGGGAGTGGAACTGGAAATAGACCTTATCTGCTTATCGCCAATCTGCCTGGTTGATTTTTGCTGAATGGCCGAAAGGCATTGTGGAAAGGGAAAAGGGGCATACTGTGCTCCCTTTTCCTTCCCACAACACCTTTCGGCCATTCAGCAAAATCAACCAGGCAGATTGGCGATAAGGTCTATGGACGTGGAAGTGATCAGTCATTAAAACAAAATTAATCACATCATCATCATGACATTCAGTTCACAAAACTAAAAAGTTTAGTAAATAATTCCATCTAGAATAGTCCTTGGACAAAAAATACAAATCAAAACTCAGCTCAAACTTGAAAATAACACATAAAAAGAAACCCTTGTTTGATTTCTAACCAAAAAGCGTATCTTACCATTTCAAATGTAATATCACTACTCAGCAGACAATAATTAACCTTTTCTCTGTCTCTCTCAGAACTTGTTACCGTAGAACCGCATTACCAAAGAAATACGTCAACCCTTTCGCCAGGTAATACTGATTAAGTATTATACGGTTAAGAGATTGAGTACTTTGAGCACGACGTTGTAATAAAGGGCTCCCTCTTGTGTTGTTTGGGGCACAGCTAGCTGGTTATGTAAATTTATATATTCCTAGGAAATTGAAGGGGAAGCGCACTCTAACTAAACTGCATACTTGTAGGAAAATTAAATGAGCTAGAACTTAGAAGGTGAAACCATGGAGGAAACTAGGGGGCGCGGAAGCTGGATTGACAGCTAGACCAAAAAACCCCATCAATCATAAAAATAGTGATTAATTTGCATTTGTTGTTGAGGCCCAATGGAGGAAGGGATCGTTTTGGGAACATTTGTTGTATTATTCATTTGTTGGGGTCCCCCACGACCCGTACAGAATACATTTTACAGTTTCTTTGAAGTTGGCATTTATGGGAAGCGAAGAAGTGTCTAATTCTTATTTCTAGTTTTATACATAGTTTAATTGTGTTCAAGAACGGGGATTGGTGTGAAATTATTGAAAGGTTGGGTGGGGTTACTTGCTTCTTATCTTAAGGATGGAGAAATTAGACAACCTCCGAGTCCAAACTCCATCCTTGAAATGAAAATTGTTCTACATCACACACAACCAAAGATCGTATAGCGCCGTACGATCTTTGCACACAACTGATCTCTATTAGAGATCAGTGATCTCTATTTAGAGATCAGTGCGCGCAGCGCATATCCCGTCCACCATTTTAAACGCAACCAACATGGCGGAAGTGATAGACGCAAGCGCATTTGAGGGTGCGCCCTGCGTCGTGCGTACTGCGTGCAGTAACAAAAAAAACAAAAAAGATTTTGACAAAGGTAGGCGTAAAAAATTAAGTTTTTATGAATAGTATATACACAAAATAATAAATATAATTCGTAAATAAGTTCTTTTTCAAAATGGTTTATTTTATTTTATTTTTATTTATGCAGTTATTTATTTTGTTCAGAACGAGGACGTCTGAGCACAGAGGTCATGATGAAAGCGCGCCCTCATATAACCTCGCTCTCAGCATTTTAACATCGTGCGTGCTTGTGGCTCGTGGGTTCGAGCGCCCCCGGAACGAAAAGTTCCTTTTTGGTTCTTGCATGCGGTAGCCACGGATGGCTCCAGATTGTTGGTTATTTTCGTCAATTTTAGCATTAATAGTACACTAATCGGTAAGTGTTTTCTGCAAAATAAAATTTGTATACATTTAGGTTACTTGGATGTTTTTATGTATAATTTGGATAAAGAGTCTATGGTAATATTGTTTTATTAAACACGGAATGTTATAGCCCTCCTAAAAAAATGGTGTAGTAATGTGAATGTTGCACTACGTCTACCGACTACATGCTACACAGTCTACATCTACATGTACACCGACACTGACGTGCTGGGTATAAAAGGATCGATTAGGGTCAACTCCTAGCCTCCTCCCTCGGTCTGAAGTCAACTCGGTCTGAAGCCAACTAGGTTCCAGTCGACTCGGTTCGAAGTCAACTCTGTCCGAAGTCAACTCAGCTAGTCCCAAGTCAACTCAGTCCGAAAATTAAAATGAAGTGTGGTTGACGGGCAAGTGGTGGAGGCCGGGGTGTACTGCGCTGATGTATCATTCACTGTATGCTTAAAGACATTATTATGTAATCTCCAAAATTAATAATAATCATTTAAAAAAATAAAAAGACATGTTTCTATACTATAGCATGATTTTTTAGGTAAACTAAATTAAAGTGAAACACTCAACAATGGTAGAAAGTGAATTGTCCTTTGCTGTTTTGCACTTGCAGGTTGTGCTACACTGTTTTTCAAAAATTAACAAAATACACTATAAATAATTTCAAAATACTACTAGTACTAATTTATTTATAATTAAATAATTTAAAAACTGATGTTGGAAAATTAAGTAAAATGTTTGATTGGAAATAATATAAACACAACTTTCAAGTAAACCTTTATTTAATAATAATTAATATTAATAAACTATACAAAATAAAGAATACAAAATCTTTTTAGGGAAACTTAAAGCAATATTTACTTAATTGAGAAAAGCCTACATAGGCTTTGGATTTGTGCTATTTTATTGAGTGACACCTGTCAGCATAGCTCAATGTTCACCCATTAATCTTGTTCCTTTTTGGTAATTTGTAGTGCTTAGTAGTAGTATGACTTGCTAGTCTGTGACATGAATCTGTTCTTCATTTTCCATCAGAATTTAACTTCCATAAACACACCTGAACGTTGTCCAATCATGGCGTCCCGCTTCTTTGCAACTGGTTCATCCAGTGAGAGTGAGTCATCCTCCAGCGACAATGAGGAGCCCATTTTGCAGAAGCCCATCATCACCCAACAACGGTTCTTCCTTAGCGATGATGAAGAAGAGGTTAAGAGGGTGGTGCGTAGTGCCAAATCCAAAAGGTAAATAACAGGTCTGAAGACCACAGAGGCTGTTGTCCTCATCATGGCTTCATTACACTGAGCAAATTTTACAGTAGACATTTTGATGTTCTTTACTGGAATAACCCGTTCTCTCTGTGGATAGAGCTGCCACTACAAAAGTGAAATAATATGTCAGGTTGTCTGCTTGTAGGTGTGTGATTTCTCAGGGTTTTATTTTCTCATAACCTCGTTGAGTTTCCAATTTTCTGGAAAGAAGTAAGGCAGTCACCAAAGGGAGAAAGAGACGTCCACATTGTGTCCGAACCTGTAGTTTTGTCTTTCTGTTGATTCACAGAGTCTGTAAACCTCCTGAATTGTGACATCTGGGAGGTTCGAGGTCAAGAATAAGGGAATTTTTACATAAATCAAATTTCCTCCCTGTGGGTGATAAAAGCAACAGAGATTGTTGTTGCTCACACCCTGTGCAATTTCTATGATGAGCAAGAAGAAACATTTTAATCGTCTATAATCGATCACCTGTTCAACAAAATAACAGTAATGAGGAAAACAATAACGGTTGCACCAAAATCTTTGATTGGGGCTAATGGATTATAAACTGTACCAATAAGCTAACCATGTATGCCCAGCAGAGGGCTAGGTATACCACAGGTGTAGGTATGAAGTTACTACGAAGAAGAGTTTGGATGCATGTGGGCAAATCTTTCACCACAATATAATTTCTTTAACGAAAATGCTGAACATTTCTGCCATTTTGGATTGTAATCTCTCTTTCAATGTTTTTTTTTCTAGACATGATGAAATCATGGACGTCATTAAGCAGCTCAAGAATCAGAAGAAGATCCGAGATGTGTCTCGAGTTCTGTCGAGCTTTGACGACCTGACTCGCTGCTACCAGAAAGCACAGAAAGTGCTGAACCCAGATAGCAGTGTCCCACCACGCTTTTACATCAAGACGTTGGTTGAGCTAGAGGAGTTTGTTAATGAGGTAAGGCACTACTATTTGTCTGTGATGCATTTATTACATCTGTTAAATCATTGCTTTACCCGCAGCTAATGACAGGATTCCAACTGGTGTCTTGTCATGGGCATGCTTGGTGGTCTGGTGAAAAGACATCTGCTCTAGAATGGCAGGGGTCATGGGTTCGAATCCACCTGGGTAGTATGTCTGTATTTTTTTCCACAGGACTTGGAAAACACTGAGTATACGGTGCTTATCACACATTGGTGCAAGGGTAAATCACATACTTCATCAACCTTTCAATTCCACTAAAACTGTCAGAATACCGTCTGCTATTTGAAATGTGTCTTTCATTTCTGCTGATCCAGCCAGTTTCGTCTTTAACACTCCTGCTGTCTGACCATCCAATATACCCCTTGCATATGATGTCTCAAGACCCAAACAGCACCCTCACTGAGGTCAATGAAGACCTATCATTGGCTGACCGAGAGTTGTGCACGGCCAGTACACACCTGCTTGTTTCCATTGTTTGACCCCAGCAAAGGCAGCAAATGCAAGGGGTCTATACCACCCTCATTGTTTTTAAATATAGATGCACTATGCCTGCTTGCAATATGATATCATGTAGTGAATGCATCTCCACAGTCCACATCTAGTTCTGTGCACAGCTATGCCACACAACCTGACACACAACCTGTGCAGTTGAGTGGTTCCAAATAGTTGGGCAACTCACTGGCAAATGTTAATAAATCCCATCTAGAAATTAAGGTTTGCAGTAACACCATGTAACAATATCTCCAGAAGTTGAGAAATAAGCTTCTGAAATAAGCAGTGATTCTGAACACAGCTGTTGGAGAGTTGAGTTATTACACCATTACACCACCAATCATTACAGAGATGATTACATATTGTTTTGAATTGTTATACAACCATGCAAAGTTTAAGAAAAAACAATCATGTTTGAAGCTTTGCATGGTGTGGCTCTTAAGAAATACTATAATAGTAAACTTGCGGGTATGACCATTTATGCAACTCTTTTGGGAGAAGTGTTGGTTCTGAGAAAAGAATTGGTGTAGTCTCATCCTTTCGAACAGTATACTCTGCTCGTCTACAGAAGAAAAAGCTTCTTCAGGAGTTTTGAAACTTTTTTGCTGTATCGGACTGTGCTAAATTTCAACATAGACTTGTGTACACTGTTTTCATTGCTAGTTTGTGTCATACTGCATTTCTGTTAACACTGTTCTGTCCACAGTGTCCCCTCAACTTCCTCTCTTCCTATAGATCAAATCAATCAATCTTTAGTGATAGTAATGGTTTGTCTTCTTTAATTGACAGTGTTGGGAAGACAAGAAGAAGCTATCTAAGATGAATGCCAGGTCACTGTCCACATTGAGACAGAAGCTTCGCAAGTACTGCAGGGACTATGAAGCAGTTGTTGCAGAGTACAAAGAGGTCTGTGTCAGCCACACTAGTTTTCCTTTGCCCCAAACCCTTTGAAAACTGTTATGGTTTTTTTTTTCTTGAAATGAATTGAATGGATTTGGTACTGCACCCCAAAACAGCCACGAGGTCATTTATACATTAAATATGGAATAATACCTTTTAATAACCCATTTGAGAAGAACCTGCAAATATAAGCACATTCTGCTATAGGTACACTACCTTAGTTTTTTTCTGAGATTTGTGACAAAACTTTCCTACAGTCTGACCATTTAATATTATTCACTACGGTTTTGAATAACTGTTGAATGATAGAAAAACTATGCCAGCCTTAAAAATGATTTCATGTGCTGAATGCATCAACGCAGAATACACACATGTACACAATCAGTTCTTATGCCACCTTACATAATGTATGCAGTTGAGTTGTTTCAAATTGTTGGTCAACTCACTGTAAATTGTTACTTGAAGTGGGAGGGTATTGATTTTGTTTTTAAGGGTGACCGCCTATTTCTGTACATAAGACTTGAAGGTGTCTTTTTGTGTAAGATGTAATATGATATATTTTTCTTTTAGAATCCTGACCTTGAGAAGGAACAAGAGGAAGATCAAGACCAAGGAGGTGATGATAACTTGGGTAAGTTTCCTCATCCTCATCTCGTCATCCCACTTGTTTTATGCCCATAAGGAAATTATTCATCAACATTTTTAAAGCTGAGAAAAGTGCATCAAAAAAAATCTTGTGTTTTTTAACTATAGTTTTTCTTTTTAACAGTAACATTTGGTTTCAGGAAAAGTAGCGACAAACCATTGTACTGTTCATGAAAAAGAACAATGCATTTTAGTTTGTTGATATTTGTTTAAAGCAGAAGGCAGGGGAAAGTCCCTTACTAAAACATTAATATTTATAATATCTTATAATAGCACGTATTTTGACAATGCCCAGAATGAGGGCTATACTGTATAGACCACAGTGTTTATCTATACTTACTTACAGGTGCAGCCAATGGCCATGACCATACAGGGCCAGTAAAACATTTGGTTTCAAATTTATACTAAACAGCCTGGCTTTTTTGTTAATTTATGCGTTTATTTAAATGTTACAGACTCAGATGATGAGGATGGACTGGGCATGCCGGGTTCCAAGAGAACACCATCCAAGTCCAAGACTGGAGAGGTAATTTGAATTTTCTCCCATTTATTTAGGGCCCTCAGAAAACCATTCAGAGTTTTTGGTCAAAAGGTTTGTTTGTTTATTTACGCTTTTGGTTTTGCCTCATTGAATAAAGGGACAATCAGTGATTAAATCCAGCTTCTACAAGACTTGCATGCTATGGTCAATGACTAAGAAATAGCAATAAAATCTCACAGTGTGACTCTCATGTTTTTCATTCCATGCCGTTGATATTAACCTTCTATATTGAATGGTGTTTTAGGATAGCGACAGTGATAGCGATAGCAGTTTCTGGGATGACAGCAGTGAGAGTGAGAGTTCCAGCTCAGAAGCTGAAGTTGGCTATGCTGGACTCACTGCAGCATATTTCTTGAAATCGTAAGCTCATCTCGATTGTTATAATTTTATCTGTGAATATTGCAAAACATTGTTTCTTTATTTGTGATAAAGATGTCTCAAAATAGTTAATGCTGGAACTGTACTTCATTTCTATTTATCATACCCAGAAAGTTTAAGCAATCCCAGCAAATATTGTTAGAAGTGCAGAATTAAACAAGCGGTAACTTGAGGTAACTAGAGGTTGAATAGCCCCGGAAAACCTCAAGAAACCTTGAGTTACCGCCTGGTTAAGTTTGCATTCTAGAGGTACTTGTTCTCACTTCAAATAGAATGAGCTTTTTAGTATTTAAAAGATTGTTTTGTATAGAGGTTGTTATCAATTTGTTCCCTTACGAATGTCTGTTGATGATTTATTTCTACCACAAGGAATAACCCTGAGAAGGAGGAGAAGTTTCTGACTAAGCGTATCCAGCGTCGGAAAGAACGTGATGAGAGGAGGGCCAAACAAGAAGAAGATGAAGATGAAGAAGAGGAAGGTTGGGAGAAGGTCAAAGGGGGAATCCCCCTCAGCAAGGTGAGGTCATCACTCTAGAGAGTTGTTCTAAAGCCAGAAATCCATGTTTCCATATTGCGTACTGCTTTGTCCGTAAAAACAATGTGCATTGCTTGCCGTGTGTTTTCATTTTTAAGGATTGCACACTACACATTGCGCACAATGCATGACGGACACATTGATTCTAGGCCCAATCCACAATTAAGAACCCAATACACTAATCATGAAAGGGTAGGGGTAGCCATGTTGGTTCTGGCAAGGATTAGCTGTACAGTGTGACACAACATTATGTAACCCCTAATGGTTTGTCTCATTGACAAATTAATTCTTAAAAATGTTCACATGAATATAATTTCATCTTAGAACTGACACAAATGCCACATAAATTATTAAGTATTGTCATAGAAAAGTTGAAGTCATCTTTCGAATTTCAAAATTTACTCTAAAGAAAAACTCTACACAGCAAAAGAGAAGTATACACACGGTGTTACGGCAAACTAAATATACTAAGTTTAAGTCATGGAGATTATTGGAAGGTCAAAGAGAAAATTGCCCAGTAAAATTATGTAAAAATTACAAAATGGCTTCCTATAAAAGAACTATGGAACTCAGAATTAACAAACAAGTCAGGTATGGGGAATACTGTTGATCCATTAGGTTGCTTATTGGTTTGTACTGTGTTCCACACGTGTAGATATTTGCATTTCCATTATTTCATCATCGTTTACCTAGCTAAGATTACATCAATACATCAGGCCTATTGACTCATGACGTACTTTTGCTACAAAATACCCGGCTGTCAGACAAATATTTCACCATTTACACAATCACCGCATCATCAAATTCGAAACGTTTGTCTTAGATCTGGGTACGTAGCTTCTATTTTTAGCATCTAGTAGGGAGTGCTATTCACCTGACGTCATTATCACAACAAATGGTTAGGCCACTTTGGGAGTCAGCTTCCCAGTGTGTTGTTAGTTTGAAATGAGCATTTAAGGCAACGTGTGCATCAATAGACGAGGCCTATATCAGGGAATGATTTCATCAAACAGTCTAAACATGTTTTGTGTACACTGAATGCTCATATTGAGTAGCAACTGATGATTTTTTAGTAGCATTTGGCTTTTCTAGGCAAGGGAAATCGTACACAATCATACATTTTGACGAGTCTGTATTTTCAATGTGTGATTTTTTGTATTTTGTTGACAGGAAAAGCCCAAGATGTTTGCTAAGGACACGGAGATCACCCACGCCCTGGTCATCAAGAAGCTAAATGAGATCGTGTCTGCCCGTGGCAAGAAAGGAACCAACCGGAAGGAGCAAATTGAGTTACTGCGTGAGCTGAGGACGATTGCCAGCCAGCACGACCTGGGAGCAGCCATGGATATGAAAGTGTTGTTTAATATCACAGCAGCCATCTATGACTACAACCCTAACGTAGCCACATGTATGAAGCCTGATATGTGGGCCAAGTATGTACTTATTTCAATTCTTTTTTAAGTTATTTTTTATTTTTTCAGCAATTTACAAGTAAGACTTAAATGGTGTCTGGTACAATGCCTTGTATGGTAATAAGTAAAATGTTCAATTTGAATTCCTCAGACTACGTCCAGTGTTGCTAGGTCACCTTTTGTATTGCAACCTTCAGATGGGCAAAGTCTGGTATCCTTATGCCACACATGTCATTCTGAATTGTGTATGGGTGTTTGTTGTCTCTTGTTGTAACTATGCAAAAGCTTGCCCCAAACCAAAATTACATGCAACATGCAAAATTGTTAGTAGCTTATAACTTATTTAATCTATTAAACATAGCTATTTTACATTTTAATCTAGATTTTCAGGACAAATCAGCCACAAGTCTGACCTAGCATCTTTAAATTTGCCGAGTCATAAATTGTTCATCTTAAACTATTTACTGTACACACATTTTTGAGGACATGTTTCTGGCAATTTAACTTTAATTAACTGTAATTTTCTCAGTTAAAAATAAATCCTGCTCTTTGCTCTACTTCTCAAGCATTGATGATACTGTTCTCAAAAGCTTCTTGCAATCTATAACTCCTGGGGTGACCATAAGTTGCAAGTGCTATCAGTTCAACATACACGTATCTACTCAAACTTTTAATCTTAGTTCAGACCTTGTTGTCAGCATGACTGTCATCCCTGTTATATATTTAAACATGGTTTTGTTAAATAACAAAATGAACCGCCATTTCCCTTTAATCTTTTAGATGCCTGGACAGCATTTCTGAGATGTTAGAGTTGCTCGTCAATAATCCTGATATAACTATCAATGAGAACGTGCAGGAAGATACTGAAGTGTATGCGGTATGTATTGGAAGATGTTTTAAGAATATACAATGGGTTTGACACTGTGATATCTATAACACGGTCAAACAAAACAAGCATTGTTTGGGTATTTCACATGTGGTGTCGAGTTGTATGCAACATTCCTGTTTGCAAGCTTTGTGTTTCAATCACACTGTAACTGATGTACACACAAAAACCCTCTGGTGCCAAGGGACAAAGTTTAGCATTAAATCTCTCTTATGTCAGATACCATATGATGAACTCAATACATACACTGTTTTTACACTCATGCAACTTTGACTGTGCCTTTGTTTCTCAGGAGAAGCCATACCGCATTCGTGGCTGTGTTCTCACCATAGTGGAACGCATGGACAAAGAATTCACTAAGATTCTCCAGTCTGCCGACGCCCACTCCACCGAGTTTGTAGAAAGGTAAGAAATTCCACATTTTATCCTTTGGCAGTTCAAAGGCAGGGTTCTCTTCAGAATTGGAATGAGGTCCTCGGAATGTTTTCTACTTGGTGTTTATCTTTGGTTTTAAAAGCCCTAGTGTGAAGTTGGGGCATTCTAAACGGTTTTATCTTTATGATTTTTGTGAATTTGATCTAAAGCCTAAAAAAATAAGAAAAATTAATTTTGTTTGCGTGTCAGCCACAACTCAAATCCTGAGCGAAAAGGTATGTATTTATGTCCTTAATGTTGGATTAATTTGTAATTACACAATGCTAATAAAACAAAATGAGAGTATTTAGGATACCTAGCCAGGGCCAAATATCATGAAGCTGCATAGGCAGAAAATACTGCTTAACATAGGAAATAGTCTTAAATGGTACATATGGCCCGCATTTTGGCTGGTTACATTAGTCTGGTAATCAAATTTGTTTTGTGCTTAGATACTTTTTGTGCTTAAGCAGCTCTATGAAATTGGGCCCCTGGTAAATCCATCATTAGGAAATGTGCCCAAACTCAGAATTACGTAAACAATGGTTTAATAAGGCTAGGTTTGTAGTATTGCCATTTAATACATTTCTTTTGAGTAGTGGAGACTGTTCTTTCCTGAAGTTTCGACCAGTTTACTCTGGCCATCATCAGGAGCATGCCAGACTTTGTGTCTGTTTGTCACCTTAAGTAAGGTTGAATGGGTGTGCTGATTTAATGGTTGAATGGATATATTCCTGGCATCTCTGCTGCTACCTAGCAGCCCAATTTCTTCCATTCAGAACTGTTTCTAATTTAATTTCCTCTACTTTTGACCTTAGGTTGAAGGATGAGACCAAGGTGACAAGTCTGATCACCAAGCTGCAGTCATACCTAGAAGAACGAGGGAGCCCGTCAGATCTCTGTCGGATCTACATACGTTATATCAACCACATCTATTACAAGGTAACCTGACTCCAGACTGCCATTTCACTTTTAGAGGTTGCACGGTCTATTTTAAAAAAAAAAAAATTTTCAGTTTGCAACTCAAATGTTCTGTAGATTTTATATAATTTTAGATTAAACAAAGAACAAATTACAAGAGTGGTATTTGAACCTGGGACATCCGAAAACAAGCTGGCGTTTTACTAACCGAGCTAGCTGAGTTGATAGATTCCAGTGGTAAACAGGGTTTTTGTGGTGTGGGTCAAGTTGGTTTTTTAATTAGTGTGAGGTTTTCTTTTCAAAATGGCAAGACATTGGCCCTAAACACTGGAGGCAATGGCCGCTGTGGTTTCATGTAGTTTTTGATCTGTTTGTAAGCTTTGCACTTGATCACGCCTATTTGATTCTTTTTTATTTTTTATGTTGTCATTGATTTACATTTCGTGAGGAGAAAGCTTTGTTTGAGCTTTGATTGTTTGGTTTTTGTTCATTCTTACAAGTTTCTATGCACACTCATTTCTTGAAGAGTAACTCAGGCATGCGATTTGTCAGGATTTGTCGTGATTCAAGGATTTTTCATGGATCTCCCTCCTCAGTTTTTCGGAAAGAGGCAAACTTGTCATCACGGAGATGAAAAGACTTGCCTTTGTTTGATCATACCTTCAGATATCTATTTGAAATGATACAGACAGTCTCTAAAACTTCCAAATGATACATTCGGTTCATTCAGGGAGCCTCATTTCCACACCAAGAGGAAATCGTTATCCAACTTTGAGGATTTTTCATTTTCATAGAATCTCATCCCTTGTAAATACTAAATTAAACCATTAATGTTCCCACAGTACGACTACAACAAACTGCAGCAGTTGGAGAAGCAAGTACAAGAGCGGAGAGAGCGTATCTTGAAGGAGAGCAAGGGGGAAGTCAAGGACCCAGACTCCCCAGTTGATAACAGCGAAGTGATCGACACTAAAGAAGAGAAGGGAACCATTGAGGAGAGTGAGAGGGAGACGGAGGGCTCCCCGGAGGAGAAGAAAGAAGAAGAAGAAGAGAAGGTAGAAGGACAAGAAACAGAGAAGACTGAGACAAAGGAGAATGAGGTTGAGAAGTCGCAAGGTTAGTAGATGA
>CM021532.1:14370521-14385189 GCA_010994315.2 Pisaster ochraceus
CATTCCCATCATGCAACACTACATCCTGAATTAGAATTTGTAGTAAGCTCATCAGCTCATCCCAGTGGTCTTGGATGAGACCAATGGGAGAGCGAAAATGGACACATGGATTACTAGTGTAAGGATTCAACTACTTCAAGAACGTTATCATTATCAGGATTGTTTTTGTTGTCTTGTCCCATACAGACTGGCCATGACAACTGGGTGCGAGGAGTTTTATTCCATCCAGGAGGCAAGTTCATAGTGAGTGCGTCTGATGATAAGACCATTCGGGTGTGGGATTACAAGAATCGACGCTGTCAGAAGGTCCTCAACGCCCACACACACTTTGTCACCTCCCTCGGTAAGACCAGATGATTGACTCTTTGTTTATCCATTTTTATAAGTTAGGGGCCATGTCACATGAGGCCGTGGACAGGCAACCAGTCCTGCACACTAGACAAGAAGAAATAACATTCATATTTCAATTTGCATATACTTAGGGATAGACCTTATGACGCCATTTGAGTAAGGCACCCTTGCGCTAAAGTTCAAAAGAAGGTTTCTTGTTGGCCCATTCTGTGCACTGTGTGTACATACATGTGCATTTTTCATTGTTTCATCATCGTTTGAAGATGATGTCGGCATGATGACGTCAATGCAGAAGGTCCACAGAAAGACACTGTTACAAATGTTCTCTTCTTTTGAGAAGTGTTCCTGTCACACGCAGTGCAGTTACATGTGAACTTTGTCTCATGTGACATGACCCTAATGTCTAAGAGACAAGTTGTACATCGAGCGCACTTTTAATAAGGAATAGGTTAGCAGTGACACAGTGTGAATAATCTCTTTTGAATATGGTGGTTCTGCAAAGAACTGGTGTTTCAAGGTTCATTTTATGTTACACCAAACATTAATTCCTATCACTTAAAGGGTCTTTTTATCACTGGTTGTTACCCAGTGCCATGAAGTCGGCATGATTGGTTGGTTTCCTCATATTACTTGCACAATTTCTGCTGTATAGAATTGAACAAAACGCCACAATGGTTCCTGGGACAGCAGTTTCCAGACTCTCAGTCCGTCTCCTGTTCCCTCATCCCTGATAATATTTAAATGATCTATATCATTTGTTTTTTAATATCTGCTTATACTGGACAGTATTATTGGTATATTGTGGATACATCATGTGGTTAGTTTGATGAGGTGATGGCTCTGAACAAACTTGATGGTGTTCTAAACATTTGACTAGTGTACTCAGAACTCTAACATGTAAGAACAATGCCTGCTACTTCATGGAGGCAATAGCCTCCATGCCATTGGTCATTGACTTGGTGCCCATTTAAATGTTCAGAAAAGAACTGGTTGGTTTATTTTTAACATTTGACTCTGACGTCTAAAATCCAGGCCTGATTCTTCATGGAGGCAACTGAGGCAACTACCTCCATGCCCCTGGTCATTGCCTTGGTGCCCCTTTAAATGTCCAGGTAGAAGTGCCCCTCATCTAGGAAAAACCACCTTCCCCTTACCCTGAACGAAGCATCCAGCTTGAATATCTGCACAAAAGCCTCAAATCCTCCTTTGTTTATATTAATGATTGTGTCTGTTTTGCTTTGTTTGATACAGATTTCCACAAGTCTGCTCCGTTCATTATCAGTGGTAGCGTGGACCTATCAGTCAAAGTCTGGGAGTGCCGTTAATGAGACCCAGGGTGGGTGTCATCCTATTTAAATGTGTCTCTTCTATGTAACCAATGGCAACCTTGTACATGTATGCACAGCTTTAACAAAAACACAGTCATATCTGTTACTATTACTAGCGGACTAACTTCTAAGGGTGTCTTGTTGTTGGTTGGGGGAATGTTTTTCTGTCACCATATGTGTTTACTCAGTGGAGCATGTTTAAAACGCCTCCAGTAATGTCCAGTGATTTTACATGTGGTGTCTCTGCATGATGAAAGGTGTAACATCAGTACCCTGGTTGATGTAAGCAAGTGAAACTTCAGCTCTATGAAACAAACTCAATAAGTAAACTGACGTCCTTATAACATGAATACCAATTGTGCAAGTTGTCAATTGGAAACTGGTTTAAACAAAATATCTAAACAAATTGAATGAGATATCAACATTTTAAGAAATGTCTCGCCCAAAGATTTTTTTATAAATCTGGAGTAAGGAGTAAGGGTTGAAGTAAATCCAGGAAAAGTTTTACCTCATAATTGTCACTTTTGAATAAAGAAGTTGACTTTGGCCTGTTTTAGCAAGCTGCTTGGGAATAGCTAATTGAGAAGAGAGGACTGCTGAATGGTACAGATGCTGCTGTTACTACTTCCATCTTGCACAAAACTGTCTGGGTGCTTCGGGGTCTAACTTGTTTCAAGGTACTACGCCAAAACTAGCACCCTGAGTGGCTAGAAATCTAAGCCAGTGATTTCCAATAATATAAAGTATTAACATTGTGCTTTAACACTGTAGTGACAATGTTGTGTTTCGTTGGTTGAAAGTGCTCTTCAGCTATTAAGACACATCCTCTCATGTTGCATGAAAAGTCGCCTTTGGGATTAATATTGGAAGTGCATTTTATTTTGTGCATTGAAAGAGTACTTAACTAAGAGGTGATATAAGATACTATATGTCAAAAGATAAGTGCTAGTTTAGTGAAATTTTAGAGAAATCACTCTGGTCATTTGTCAAAATAAATGTTGATATGTGGATTTTGGACAAAATGAGGTAATCATTTGTGCTGAATTTTTCACTATTTAATTTCAAAGTTCAACTGAGACAGATATTGACATTTGATATTGACAAAAGTCAAATCTTTTTTGTGAAAGTGCAATTTTCCTCTCCCAAAAATGTAGTTTTCCTTTCCTCAAAGTGGGAATCTTATGTTTGCCAAAAGGAAAGGGAGAAATCCTATCCATGTGAGGGCAAACCTTCCATTTCCCAAAAGTGACTCTTTCAATTCCCATACAGGGAGCATCTCTTTCCTAGAAGTCAAATTTCAATTTGTCTGGGTTGATTTTGTGATGGTTAACTAGTCCAGGGAAAGTTGCTCACTGAAGTGTACAATGATGACAAAATGCTGCTCCACAAAGCAAGCCTTCTTAATTGTCAAGCTTTATGAGTAAATGTATTTTAAATAATTCAATCCAAAAACGGCAACTTTAATCTTAAAAAAGAAAATTGTAATTATAGTGATATGAAGCTGACAAACCATTTAAAATCATATGACATAATGTTGATGTTTTTTGGTTTATTTCTTTTATTTTTTCTGCCATGAGTTGTGACGTCATTGTACACTACTATTAATATGCAAAGGTCGGGAGTTAAAGGTCAAAGTCCGAGGTCATGTATTTATCTAATATCTAGTAAAATTGTACATTAAAGCTAGGTGTTTAAACATCTGCAGATGTATTTCGATCGTTGTTGAAATAAAGCTGTAGGGTTTTTAAAAGGCTTTAATATTACGGAGAGCATAAAACAGGTTGGAAATCTCAAATTACTGATGTATTTTCACATTTTCAAGATCTTCATTTATATAAAAAAATAATAAAGTTTGGTTTGTTTTTTTAAAACAAGTCATTTCCTGGAAACTTTTTAATTGCAGTTGATGAAAACGATGGTCTTGTTTTAACTGAAGCAAACGCACAGAACAAAAAGATATAAATTGTTATTTTTTGGAATACGACAGTAATCTGAGATTTCAGACCAGTTTTGATTCCTGTTGGATGCTGTATTGTAGCTTTTTAAAGGTAACATGTCTTGTCCTGATATTATCAGTTGGGTTTACAGTGAAACTACAATGGCGTTTACAGAAGAAACACAAGGCCAGCTACTAACACTTTTAATTCTGTAATCAATGGACAAAGCTTGGGAGATATTTAAAAGGTTTCTGTGTATGATAATTAAACAAATTATATAAGCCACATGTGGCATGCTATCTATGTGTTGTTTATGTATAAATAAATTGATGACAATGTATGCTGTTAACAGGGACAAAACTTGTACAGAATTAAGATTATAACACTAGTCCAAAATAATAGCGCAGCAGTATTGTTATAGGTTATTGTTGTTACTTGTTAGGATAATGTAGACATTGTCCAGCCTAAGTAAGGGTACATACTCTGTACAGTGAATGGTAGGTGTAGCCCAATTTCACCAAGATGTTTGACTGCAAGCAAATTTGTTGTGCTCACTAGAGCAAAGAATCGTCCCAAAGCAGAAGTGTTTCATAAATGATCAGGATGATTTGGCGAAGCATGTGCACATTCACAATGAATTTGCATTGCTGGGTCTATACCTGCTTACGTGGACCAACAGTAAGTTAGCATGCCTTTTGCTTTGCTTACAGTAGGCAGCAGTTATGAAATAGAAATTCTGCTAAGGACTATTCAGTGAGCAGAAAAAGTCTGCAGGCTTTGTGAAATTGGTGTCTGGTTTGGATTACTTGGTTTACCTTGATGCACAAAGGGGAAAGGTCAGAGGTGAAGTGTCTCCTCTGAAATGTTAATATTGACTCCAAACTGTAATTGGTAGATGGCGCTTGTATATAACATGTTTTGTCGCATACCTGTCAATGCGATGTCTGTAGTGATGCCATGAATGTAGTCTTTGCTAGGCTGTCCATATTGTAGATCCCTTTTCCCTTCCTCTTCCCTCTCCCACCATCGCCCTCAAGAAAGCTACTAACAAAAAGGTGAATGTAAAGTCTTTGTGTAGCTTGAGAAGAAAGCAGCTCTTCACTATTAAGCGCCTTAAGGAAACAAATAGTGATTATTCTGAAGCAGAGTTTGTGAGCCAAGATTTGTCATTTGTTCATGCAGTTAGTTTTTCAAATATACCAGGGATTGTATCAGAGATGGAGCATTCGTACCACAGCAATTTCTATGTTGTCACTTTTTTTGGTGATGTACACAGGAAGTAGACAAGCGTGTGCTTGTATTCTTTGCATCTGTCAAGCAATATGCATGCTATTTTATTCATTCATCCAGCTTGTCTTTAAACATCTACAAAACTCTTCCTTATATGTCACCATGCCTTATACATTGCTTTCCGGTGAGTTTTAACAATTACAAAGCGGGCAAAAGTTTCATGTATTTTAAGCCCAAGGAGTAATTATTCCAACAAGTTAAGTTGTGTAGGACTTTTATGAAATCATACGTAAATCTGAGGTGTTGAAGTCAAAACTTATTTCACAGTTTGTGTTTGACTACCATTATGACCTACCGTATGACCAACCTTCAGTTGGTATAACCTTCAACACAATAATAAATGCATGTACCACTCTCTTTGTAGGCATTGAACTGATGGTTTTCGTCCCTAGTTGGGTTGTTATAGCTGATGCCGTCATCCTCGGTGTGTTTGTGTAGAAATTGGCCAAGTCCTAACCAGTTTCATAAAGGACAATGGCAGTCTGCGAAGCAAAAGGACTCAAACTTGCTGGACAATATGCTAAGAAAAAAAGAAAAAATTACCAGGAAGCAGTCTGAAGTACTGTAACATGCAAGTCAATTTGGCTGGTGGTCTGTGGGACTTGACAATTTTGTGAGCTTTTTCCCAGATGCAGCAGATGTGTTGGGCTTTGTTGCCTACATGGGGCTGTTAACATATCTTACTGGTAGATTTTGTTTGCATCGAGTAAGAACCTTGCAAAAAAATGCTCTAGAGGGATCATGTAAGGTGTTGGTTGTAACCATGACTTTTATTTAGCCAATGATTATGCCATCCTTTACCAACATTGAGGGCGCTATTTGAGCTTGTGACATCATATGCAAGGGGACTAATGATTGACTGGAAGGTACAACATTGGTAGTGACTCATTGATTGTTTTGAATGTTCATTCATTGTTCTATAGTTGATAGTGGATCAGAAACGGCTGCCTCTTTATGATAGCGGAGTATAAGATGAGCAATCAGTTCAGGAAATGAAAAATGTCATTTCAAGTTGGTTTGCTGACTCTCACTCCAGCAAGACGCATTGTTTTGACAATTTATCACCTTCACAACATGCTTGAAGTGACAAACTGTGAGAATACTGTAGTACACTGGGCATGTTTTTATTGTATCAATAATGGCAACAAGGGATGTTCTTGTTTTGTTACAGCAGGTACTTGAAAGTAATCTAAGATTTCAGTCCACCTTATGGCAAGATCACCACCAGTGTTCCAGGAGTGGTTCAGTTGGGTATCAGTATTCATTATACTACTTGATAGCAGTGCGATGGAGACTGATGTCCAACCAGGGCTAACAACAGTGCAGTGTTCATCACCACTTCTGAACATTCAACCATTTGTGATTAGAATTTACCAATGTAGTACCATCTTGCCTCATTCATGTATGGAAAACGAACCATTTTAGAGGGCTATTTATGTAAATATTAAACAAATTGTTCAAGAATATTATTTTTTATTATTATTTTTTTTTCAATTCTGGTATATGAGAACTATCCACAAATCCATGATAATATTGGACAGTACATGTAGGTTCTGTGGTGCATAGTGTACAGTTAGAGTTAAATCGGTTGCCCTTTTTTGAAAGCATGGATTTTTACATTTAGTCTATTTATTTTGATGTTAAGTTGATGTTAATCCATATTTTAAATAATGCATTCTGTCAACAATGATGATAATTATTGATCTTACATAACACCAGACGAAAATAAGTTTATAATCTCAGTTTTGTGTTTTTTCCAAATTGTGAATATGTTTCCTATAATTATACCATTTATTTTGTAGACTGACTTAAGTTATGTATCAGGTTATTCAGTGTTGATGGGCGTCAAGGCAGATGCATTGTGGGTACTGAGACGCATTATGGGTAATACCAAATGGTTATTAATTTGTTTTGATAGTCCAAACGGGATTTGGTTTTTAGAATTAGAAGGAATGCCCATCCCCCTCCAACAAAAAAAAATAAACAAAAAGGGACGTTTCAATTGCTTTTCTGTGAGTTTTGTTTGAAACTTCAAGCCCTTTAAATGTGAAATCTGACAAACAGATTAACAACTGATAATGCAGCTGCTTGATGGTTCGGCCTAAAAACATGATTTGCATACAGTCCACTGTGAACACATGCTGTGATGTAATGTCCTGAATAAACATAAATATACAATTTTGTCCAGTTTTTCTGGCTCATTGTGATGGTTTGTTATGCGTTAATAATACATTTTATGGTGTTCAAGGGAAAGTACATCGTTGGGTATTGGATTTTTTTTTTACAGTTGCCAGTCTCTCGCTTTCGTGAAAAGGGGGCTTGTGCCCCCTAAAATTTCACCCTAGTTTCGGCTAACGATCCGTTGCTACTTTTTACGACTTTGAGAGTATTACAAACGGACTATAAAGAGAACACAACAGTTTTTACCCTTTTTGATTTGGACCCAACAGTTCGGAGATTCTTTGCTTTTGGTGAAATCATAAACTTTTTGTGATGGTGAGCGGAAATAACGTGGCGAAATTTGAGGAAAACATTAAAGGCATATTGTAGCCTTCTTGTGATATTTAGCAAAAGTCAAAAATGCCACTTGATGTCTTGGCTTCCACTTGTCATTTTGACGTAAAACTACAAGCTTACTCCCTTGTTCCAATCTTAGATTTGAAATTCCATGGCATGAACATTAATTACGTCAACTTTAACAGCTTGTGGAAGAAATTATAAATTATTTGATGCCAGCATTTCCAACTTGGAACAAAATCGTGAAGTTTGATGAAAGTTAACGGGAACATCTTGCGACTTCGTGCAAACGGATCCATCCCAGTAAATTCAGGGCAGAATTTTGGTGATAACATTTTGGTTGCTGTGGCGACATGATTTGACGTGGATTGAAACTGTGCACCCTTAAAAGCAGCTTAATGGTTTAATGACGATAGGGCAAAATCTGATCTCATCAAGAAAACACTTTCTTTTCAAAACACACCCAAAAATGTGATGCTGTAAGGGGAAGTTGATCTTTCGCAACTGATTACGTACCATGAAATTGATGCCCGTGCGACTCGTGCCCGTGCCCGTATCGTCTAAGAGTGGATGATTGGTATACGGTGGCGGGCCTAGTGTTCACAAGATGTTTGATCAGTGCAGGAACGATATTTATAGGCCTAATGGATAAATAAATATCGCCTCAAGAATACATTGAACAGGAATTTCCATTATATCACATACATGGAGAGAAAAACGAAAGACCAACTCGTTGACAATGTCTGGCATGTATATTTCAAACAATTATGTGTTTTTTTTAAGTAGGCGGGCTACTACACCAGCAACTCACGGGAAGGTGGGTTTGAAGTGCTGTTCATCAAGCGTCTGTTTCTTTGGATTAAAACAGATGCAGCTTCAAAATTATTAAATGAATTACAGAGATCTTCTTTGGATACGGTAATAAAACAATAATGCCTGTACTTATTAAGATTCCTTATTCGGTAAAAATGAACGCACCAACAGAGGTCGCTATTTAAGTTTCCAGTTGCTGGGAATCATGCTTGTTGCTGTGCGATAAAATAGCGAAATGGAGAGCAAGGGTACGGTAGGCTTGTTCCCTAGAGATGATACACGTTTCCGAAAAGTTAATCTGGGCGTCCGGGTTTGAGTTTCATTTGTTGAAGACGCCAGCACCACCGATACAAAGATTCAACCGTGGTTTTTGTACATGGTGTGTGCGTACTATTCGATCAGATTGATGTCATTGACCTGTCATTCATAAAATGTCACCTTAAAATGTTTACATGTTGAGAGCTCTCAGACCCAATCAACCACGTGCTTTTGGGGCGTCAAGTGTCTTATTTTTCGCCCCTTTTTGTTTTTTGTTCTTAAACAAAATTTAACATGAAAGACCTTTTTTTCAAATAAAGAGGACATGCTTGCATTCGATAGGCCTACTATCTAATATAGGCCCCCTGTTTGGTAACGGTGGTGACGGTGCATTTGGTTATAGCGGCCCCGGCCACCTATGGAACAAACTCCCTCCAGAAGTCCGTCAGTCTGACTCAATCATGAAATTCTAAAAACTGTTGAAGACCGAACTGTTCAGAACTCATTAATTTGTTTACTGTTGATTTTTTATTTGTTCCTTGATGTCTAGAATATATGCGTTTTATAAAAACTGTGTATTATTATTAATACAAATGTATTGTTTTTTTAAACAAAGTTATGTAAACAATAATAATCAAAACTCTGGGGCTGACCCCCCTCTTAGATATGTGGAATGGTCCATTCTAGGATATCAAGGAATTTGACTCCCCAGTCATTACACCGTTTGGAGAAGACTGAGCACCTAGTACTTTTCAAAATTAGATCCACGATAGCTCTACAGCCAAACAACCAGCTTTCTCGCTTCATGGTATGGTTATCAAAGGCACTTGTCCCCCCCCCCCCCACCCTAACCCCCAATTCACCAACTCAGGGGTCTATCAATCAGTACTGTTACGAAGTTATGCATAAACATGCACTGCTTCCATCATTGCCAACATACACCATACGCATCAGGTCATGACCCTAGGGGATATGTGCGTACGTATGTCACGCATGTGTACGTCCCGTGTGTATAGTATCTTAAGCTTATCGCTTGCAATCTTTCATCATCCGCAGCCTAGCCAGTGTGCAAGCCGGACCGATTCTGCGCGTCAGCTCCGATCCCCTGCACCAGACTCACACTTAATAATACACGTACGTACATGTGTGTATGTGTGTACGGCGTACGGACGAACGATCAATCTAGGATTGAATTACGCACGTGTTTCTCGCCGGTCGCTCAAAACTCTACACGATGGCAGAAGATTCCGTAATCGAAAAAAACACTTCAGAAAATGCAGAGCAGACCCAGAAGTTGCCAAGTGAAAGCGAGCTGTCTTGTCAGGGTGATGGTGCTTCGAAAACGACAGACAGCGCGGGTAAGTTATGCAAATGTAAGGATGGTTTTGGAGTTATGAAATGTGCATGTATGGCGTTGTGCGTGGCGGGTCGATGTTACATCACATTGGTTTTGTGCATGATGGATGGGCATTCATTTACTTTAGGAAACGACGATCTCAACGAGGTTTTGCATTTGGGATCATATTAATCATGTAATGCTAATTAATCGACTATAGGGATGTGTTTCATTTCTGCCGTGTGAGAATAGTTCCTGATTTGATTTTGAATGTTCAATCATCATGTTCATAATCATATGAATGACAATTATTTAGTAAATTTAATTAGTTTAGTTTATTGTATTATTGTTATTTTTTATAAAAAGAATTGACTACAGTCAGTACAGGCCAGAAAATTACAATTACTCTGAGGCCATGGCATCTGATGCCATGATTTTGGCCTTGGTGTCCCTCCTCCCATTTTTCAAAACCCAAAAGAGGAGGCGCCCTTTGTTGAAAAATGGGAATGGCCTTGCCCTCTCAAAAGTGAAATTCTGGGCCTTTAAAGGGGCCTACTAATGTTTTGAATAAAGTAATAAAAATAGTGGCGATGAGGTTTTAAATAGCTTTTAAATTCCAGCATGACCAGCAGGGTCATGGCTGTGCGATAAAAGCCAGAGCCATAATGCACAACCACTACCTTGCAAGGTTTTAAACAGCCGTTTAAGACCGAATCACCACTCTGTTATTGCTATTCACCGCTCTATTAAAAACATCCAAAAACCTTTAAAAGTTCAGAATAAAATTTGACAGTTTAGCCTCGCCTCGACTCTGTGTTGAGTTTCTATCCATGTTGAGCACCAAGTAGCTCCTCACGCAAACCTGCTCCTCTTGTAAGCTTAGAACTAGCTCGTTTCAAACTATTGGCTGCACACAAGTTTTAAGCATGTGCAAGCCAGCAACATTGCTGTGCGTTTATTGGTTAAAAAAGAAAGGAACGATAGAATCCAGTTGCCTCTTGTAAAGTGTTAAAAATTTGTACTTTATTTTACCTAGATGGCTGAATGACAACAGGGTTTCACTACAAATAATAGAATCCCAAAAATTCTTAAAACTTGTATCAAAATCAACACCATTAAAAAGTTGTCTTTGAAATCATGAGAGAATTTTTGTTGTGCACATAAAATACCGCAAGGCTAATGAAGTTCTCTTTAAACATCTAACGTATGAATGAGTGCAGCTGGTATCTTGAAATATTTCCAGTAAATTTCCACTGAGTATTACTCTCCAATAACTTGTTCTGAACTTTGACCTTTAGGCACACACTGTGGGTAGGGTATTGCAGATATTGATTATTGAATTGGTAATTATTGATGCATGTAAGTCAGTTCATCATTATGTTCTACTCAATTGGTTTACAGTGATGCAGCGGCGTAGCCAAGGGGGAGGGGGGCATGGAGGGCATGTGTCCCCCCAAAATTTCCAGTGCCCCCCCCAGGTCCCCCAGGTCCCCCCCCCCAACAAAAGAATCACGATAGTGCACTCAGAAAAAGAAAATGAAAAGGAAAAAACAAGAGGAATATGCTACTGCAAATACAAAATGCCATGAACGCAAGATGGTGACCCCGTGCAGCGCCTCCCCTTCCAAAATAAAAGCTGTTCTATCAGCTCTACATTGATTCACACTCAATGATGTAACAGGTTAGATCTGGTTCTGGTAATTAATCTCATTGTGCCATTGCATCAGCTGAATGGAAGTTGGCAAGATTGTCAATACACTGCTGGCCCAACAGCACTACATGTACATTCTATGCAGTCTCGGTTTAAAATGTTGTTTGGGTAATGGGTACATTGTAGCACATGTGATAGTATTTAGGCCTACACATACAATGTATTACACGCGTTTTGTGTGTTGCATTACATGTAGTTGTATAATACCATACAGTGGCATGTGCTGTAATACATGTACAATACTTGTACATGTACATGTAAGTGTACATGATTGAACATGTCACTGGTACATTTTTACCATTGTGTAATTCATTCTGTCTGCTGTGTGTTTAATTAACACATAAAGTATGATACACATACAAAATTAGGTTTGTTCACAGGTCGATGCACTGTCCGTAACATTAAATTGACAAATTGTTCGATTACAGGGTTAAAAAGTTAACAACATTCGCCAAATGCGAGCAAAAATGCAGGCAGGCAAGTAAAACCCTTCCTTTACTGGAACTCCAAGCCAGGATTTAGGATTCAAAAGAGACATGTTTTCACATTAACCACTTTCTTATATTAAAATCAAAATAAGTTTGAATCTCTACTTTGTTGGCTGGCCCTTTCAGAAACATTTAACAAAACAATCCTAAACTCTCATTGAAAAGTATTCACTTTTGCATTAATTGGAAGTCAAGTTTATGACTGGGTATGTGTACCAAAGGTCAATTTTGTGCATTTGTACCAGCCCTGAACCCCAGCATGTAAAGTCCAATGTGCTGTTAGTTTTAAACTTGTAATCCGGCCCCTTCTCATTGAAGATAAAACTAGGGCACTCTAATACATGTAGCTTCTTGAATGCTTGACAAATTTCTGTGGACTATTTATAAGTGCATTGGTAAATTGGCTGTGGATGCGTGTATAGTGTCGTGACTGGACATGACACTGCATAAATGATCACTGAATAATCTAGGTTCTGTCATTTTCGCTGATCTGCATTGCTCTCTAAAAGTTTCATTACTGAACGTGCTGAAAATAATTCTGAAAGTGTGTTAAACTAATAAAAAAGTCATTTTGTTATGAAAAACTTCACAAATTACAAGCTTGTGTTGTCTCCAGCAGTATGAACTCAATAGCAATTTATTTTAATGTATTATAAATAAAATGATTGTAAGTCACTGTGGCCAATATCATGTAGTTGTAGAGGTATGAAATAAAAACCTGATACTTCACAAAAATGTTCCTGGTCATTGCTTTGGTTTCCTTTGAAATGTTCTTGTAGAAATTATAACTTCCAATATATGTTATATGTATAGGTACCCTTGATAAAGAAAGCCTGCCTTGCCTTTATATTCAGCAAAGTGTCACTATTAGGCCTGACTCTTCAAACCAAGACAGTTGTGTTGGGGAGAGACTTGGACCATCCACAGTCCTTCTGATTTGATGCGTGCGATCGCACCTGCATGCCTTCGCACGCCTAAACGCTTCCACACAAGCGCAAATAATCACACGCCTGATCCCTCTATAATGCACGCCTTGGCTTATCTTACCTCATAATTTGTAAAATAAAATAATGTCATAAAATTAAAATCAAGCATGATCATAACGTTTGTGCTTGTAACCCCTTTCTGTGAGCTCTTGATATGCCTAAGTTTATTTGGTCTCAGTCCCAGCATGAACCATAAATTTTACGCTGGGCAAAGTCACACGCTAGAAAATCCAGGTGTGATATTTTCCACACGCCTGTGATTTTCAAATCAGAACATGGACTACACATGTACATCCCTCAGTATTTTTGCTGCAGCATAAATCGGCTTCCTCCCTCAACAGTGATCCACCGCCCAAATACCCAGGGTTAAACTACTAGTGAACCAGTCAATATTCTCTCTCCAAGTGGTCTGGCTGGCTATTTTAGTGTGAACTATGGACTTGTACAAAGGCTGGCAGACTTGAGATGATAAGCAAACTGGTCAAGCTGGCTGGTCATTGGAAAAGTGGGGTTATTAACCCTGATTGAAAAAACCTGTTTTATAATAAATGATTTTTGCATGATATACATTGTACATGGTGTACAACAGCTTTACGATTACAAAACTACCTTTTAGATAGCATATTACTATTTGTTAAATACATGGTAATCATGCACATTATAAGTAAATGTACATCAACTTGAACTTGATTCACCTTTTGTGACTGTACTTTATTCCTTGGATATCCTGCAGTGTATTCCTTGCATAACTTACTGCATTGTAACTTAAGACACGCCAGCCTATCATGCAAGCGTCAAGTGTAACATTGTTATTAATTGGAATGGATACTGCATTACTGCATGCATGTCTGGGCATAGAGCAAGTCCTTGCTCTATGGTCGGGTACTCGAGCTTTATGTTTACAAGACAGGATTTGAAAGTGGGCTGTCCAAATTTACTGCCAATTTAAAAACAAGGTCTCCAAATTGTGTACTTCCCAAACTTTACCATGTAGATAAAACTGGTTAAAATCAAAGGACATCAAGTCAGGCACTTTACATCTGTCTGGCTAATACAGCTTATGGGCAATAGCAAACATTTCCAAAGTGTTATCAAATCAGCAAAAAATGTAATACATTTTAAATGAAATTGCATAAATGAATCACAAGTTGTTTTAAAAACAAAAAACTGTAATGCAGATTTTTATGATTTCAGGTCATTGTATGGCACAGAGTATGTATGCACATTGTACTTCTATGATTACATGTAGGCCCTAGATAAGATAACATTTTAAGTGTAGCTTTTTGGCAGTGATGCCAAAAGGTCAACAATTTATTCAGTGACTGAGATGTTTTCCTTCATTGTCACTTCAATAGCAATCACATTTCTCCCTTCTTCTTTTTAAAACTCTAAGTTCTGGAAACGAAGAATTTTGGGAGAGGCCAATTTACTTGTACTCTTATGCCCGGTGTATGCAGAAAGTGGAGTCCACCATGCCTTTATTTGGTGTGGGACCCAAATTTAGCGTGTCCTTGTCTGTATGCACCTACTAGAGACTCCATAGAGGGTAAATGAGACCTAATTTAATTTGCTAGATACCAGTATCCAATTACTTTGAGCTGTGGGCTTGGGAGATATCAGCTGTGCATTTAGGGTCCAACAATGCTGATTGAT
>CM021532.1:14458187-14469386 GCA_010994315.2 Pisaster ochraceus
GTGTTTGCCCTGCTTAATGCAACAGTATGCACATGTGTAGTGGTGACTTGTAACAAGATGCACATTTTTCTGGAGGTGTGTTCTGTGTCTGGAAGGGGTCAATATGACCAACTTAAATCCTATTTATTCTTTTTAACAAGGATCTGGTTCATTGAATTGTGATTACACTTGAAAATGACTGGTTTTTAAGCTGCTGTTCTTGACAGAGACACACAAAACATAAATAATGTGTAGGTATACACATTCAAACTGGGGACCTATAACCAAAGAGGACAATAGGGTCCCTGGTTGGGTAAAGGTCCCCAGTTGTATATAAAAAACCAATAGGAGAAGAGTACAAACAAAAGAGGACAATAGGAGGTAAGAAGTGATAAACAGTGACAGACATACCAGTACCTGCTATAGTTGAAGTAGTCCTCATACTCATCTGCTTAGCTGTGGCAAAGTCACCTGCTCAACAAATCATATCATAAGATGACTTCAGTAAAACATCCTCACATTAATACAATAATACCAGAGTTCAAATCGGACAGACTTATCCAGAGGGTGTTTTGATTTGTCCCATTCCTTGGTGAAGTTCAGATGAATCCAAATAACCACTGTTTTCTGACATTATTGGTGCTTTATATAGTTGTGTAAACAAAGATAACATTGGTTGAATATGCCCAGGATTTGTAAAGTGTATGTACTGGAAGGACTTATTGGAATGGTGCAATTATAAATGTCGAAAAATTCCATAAAACAATTTGCAGTAACATGTTTCTGGTCATGGTGTCCAGAATTACTCCTAAGTTACCATGGTTATATCAGATGCAAGTGAAAAAGCGGTGGGCGAGTTATAAGGGATGCGGTGGTAAAATCCTGAGGAGAGATTATTTTCAACTCCAAACACGCAATTCTGCAAACTTTCCTTCTGTGTATTTTGTATTTGTTGTTATTTATTTGACATTTCGAAAATTGTGCGCATACATATATGCGGGCTGGTGAAAGAACTTTGTGGGCAACTCGTCCGTCCAGAGAGGGAGCAAAATAAGAAAGAAACCCTGAATAGCCCCAAGTTGACCCTCAAGTGATATATTATTGTGGTTAAGCACAATGTGGATGAATTTGCCCAACCTGCTAGTGTTTCTTTAGAGCTACTGAACGATGTTGTATCTGGTTGCCCTGCCCTGTTAGCCATCAGGCTGATGTACTCTCGATGTTGTTGCTGCTGTTGTTGTTGTTGTTGCTGATGCTGAGCTAGGTACAATGCAGCTGCTGGGTCCATCGGGTGCATTTGCCTCTCAAATGGGTTACCAGCTACAAAATAAGATACCAGGGATAAAGAGACATGACTTTTTGACTTGGTGTGTGAACCATTATAACTTAGTTTAGATATTTACCAATATACACATATACTCTGAAAAAAAAAACACCAAAGTGCAGAGGCACCTTAGAAAGGATTCAAATCTTTCTCATAATAAAAATACTACACATTTTGTCTCTAGTGCTTTATCTATGGGCATGTCAAAGCACTCAATCTTTGACAACAGATTTGCATAGCTATTTTGAAATACACATTAGCAACCCAATTATTTATAGCCCTTTGTGAAGAGGAAGCCAACCATGTCAGAAACACCTAGGCAAACCCCTTCTCTTAACAATAAGAGTACTTTGGTCTTTTATGTGCACTACACAAGATACAGGACGCATGAGTTTAGGCCTAATTCAAGAAACAACGTACTTATTGTTAAGTGACCTGCTTAAGAACACAATTCCCTGATTAGGACCTAAACCCATATTACTGACAACATCTGAGATTCGGCCCAGCGCACAAGACTTCTCATTCAGATGCAGTTGTGTTAATCACTGTGCTCCCCCCAGCTCACCACTGATGAGAAGTAAATCAAATTCCAAACCCTATTGAATAAATAATATTCAATAGTAACTATCACTTAGTGAAAAAACATAATGCCCTAATCCAATGCTGTATTCAACTTTTATGAGTAGTGGTAAGACCAGGGCTTAATTGACCTTTATCATGTAGCAGCCATCTTGATTTTTCTCCAATCCAAATCATTGTAACCAAATCAAGAATGGAAGAAAAAAAGCCTGGTTCCTTTCTTGTACAATGAGCATTAGCATCCATTACTGCTATTGGATGCAGGGAACATGACCAAGATGGTGGCAGCATGATTAAAGGTCTATCTGGTTGAGCGGCTTAAGCAGAAAAGATTGCTTAAAACTTGTCCAATAAGCAAAATAAGCAGGATACCAGTCACAGATGGTACACGTGACATGGTGTTTTGGCTGTAACTTTATTCTGGTAAGCATAGTTTTGTTGTGCTTAGCTATTTCTTATGGTGTACTTTTGGTAATTACTCCACAAGTTAATGACCATAAAAACTTACTTGGTAAAGAGTACTGGAGAGCTGTTGGTGTTATAAAACATTGTTAGAAACGACCCCTTTTGAAGTTATGTAGTTTTTGAGAAAGAGGTCATTTTTCACCCCAATATTTGAAGCTGGGAAAGGCATCAGACTTCAGACATGAAGCCTTTCTCAGGCATCTGAAAGCACACAATTCTATGCAACAGGGCTGGTTTTTTTCTCTCTCATTATTTTCTCGCAACCTTGATGACCAATTGAGCCCCATTTTTCACAGGTTTGTTATTTTATGCATATGTTGGGATTCAACAAGTGAGGATACTGGTCTTTGACAATTACCAAAAGTATACCCACCCAGCTCTTAGTCCAGCAAGAAAACTACAAACATACCTCGCACTGTTCCACTGGTATTAACGTACACAGGTGACCCCCTGGCCAATGGGTTCTCATACAAGCTGACCCGGCGCATTCCTGCCTGGGCGGAACGTGGTCTATCACTCTCATAGGACACTGGGGTGTTTCTTGATACTGAGGCTTCATAACTACTTGGTGTTGTTCTCTGACTCTCATGATTGGCAACTGGTAGGTAAAGACAACAGGAATACAATTGAATACTCCTGGCAATATGATAACAGTGCAGTACCAAACCCTGAAATCTGTCAGCTTTACACTTCAGAGGATTAACAGACTCTGTGTACACGGGAGGTTTGGAAACAACAGGATCTTTGTCTTGATGTCCTTGATGACAACTTCACATCTGTCTAAATGCAAGGGGATGTCTCTACAAAGAATCCTTCAATCAAAAACAATTCTGGCAAATCACACAACTTGCTCACAATTTCAACCGATCTCTAGATATTGGTCTCACTCAACTCATCCTCAAAAACACTTTTTTTTTTCCTTAAAAAAAATAAAAATAAAAAAATAAAAAAGTAAATTAACCAAAGTTTACTTCTGTATGTTTGACGACTTATAATTATCTATGAAAAGCAAAAAGCTTTGATAAAGAAAGTTGCATCCTACTTTTGGATCCAGACGCCTCATGTTGTTGAGGAGGTAGAGGTGTACCTCTTGTGATAGACCCTCCAGGTATTTCCCGTCCGCCTCTGCTTATGGGTGTACCTTGAGTGATAGAACCACATGCTCCTCCCTCTTGCCTTGGGGAGGTAGCTGATGGCTGACCCTTCACAAGAAGACCTTCATATCCAGTCTGGGTCCTGGCCATTGTATTCTCATAACGACTGTAATAAAATAGCAAGCCATCAGTAAAGTCACATTAAAATAAGAGTTTTTATAAATGCATAGGTTTTTTTATGGAAGTTTCCTTGCTAAGGTTTTTTTAATGGGTTATGTACCTGAATAACACAAACAAACGATTTCTATTGAATTTTTGCATTTAAACAATGTTTCATCATTTTAAAAACATTTCAAGCTACAGCTGAGAATAATATTATCGGAATATGAACATTTTCTAATTAACACATACCTTTGAGGAGGGTTTGTAGCAGTCGAGAAGTTAATGGGTGTACCCTGAGTGATGGACCCACCATGAGGCTGACCTAATGGTGAGGGCTTCTCTGTCTTCACAGGCTTTGGTGATAATTTGTTGATCAGTGGAGGGGGAGGAGGTACATTGCCCTTAGTGGAGCGTGGCAATGGTATCGGCCGATGTTGCTGAGACTGTGATGCTCGATCCATTGGTACAAGCTTGAACGGTGAGCTGGGACGGGTTGAGCGGGCTCCTGTTGGTACCCCTGGTGGAGAAGATACATGGGGATGCTCTCTGTCTTGATATATCTCACCATGTGCATCTCGGGCATAGCGGGTGCCAGAGTATATCGCCCGCCCAAGAGATCCGCTTGAATACCTCATACCCGCCATGTCTGGATGACTACTACCGACTTCATAGACATCCCGCTCCTGCAACCGTTCCTGTTTAAAATGCTGCTGCTGCTGTTGCTGTTGCTGTTGCTGTTGCTGTTGCTGTTGCTGTTGGGTTCTCTGATGCACCTGTGACGTATGGGATATATGAGGCGAGACATATGCCACACCAGGTTCTGGCCTGGAACTTGGTCGACGGTCTTTGCTATCACTGGAGTCTGCCCATGGTGGTGTCCTTCGAGAATGCATCTCACCATATAAGTTGTCTGATGAACGACGTCCTTCCCGAGCCTCTTTGCCAGTGTCCTTGGCAGAGGCAGGGCTCTTACGAGACTCTGATGTACCTGGCACTTGATCTTGCTGACCTGGTGAGCTATTAGTAGAGGATGATTTACCTGGTAAAAATAAAAATCCAACAAGATTATTAAAAACATGTACAAGTAATAATCTTGAAGTGTTCATCTTTGCTATTGGAAGTGTACTAATACTAATTGAGATTATTGTTGGCAATAAGAGAAACATTTGTGACATTTCATACCATCATGCAGTTTTTTTTAGTGAAAAATGAGAAATGGACAGTGTATTCTTTAATATGTATATTGAGTTAACCCTTCTACTGTCTGACCACATTTAATATCAACTACTTTGGTTTTAAATGACAGACTAAATATGCCATTCTGCAAATTGATATAATGCACTGAATGCAGCTAAACAGAACACACGTAATCAAACTTAGCGCTGTGCAGTTGTGACACCATACACAACCTGTGCAGTTTAATGATGTTGAATGCTTGGTTTGACTTTGCTGATATCAAAATGTGTTAGTAATTTCATAACATCAACCTGTTTCTGGGCAGTTAAGTGTCTACTCTTAATGTTACTTTGAGTAGAAACAATATGATGAACTTACTGAGATGCATGTGTATTGCAGAGTCTATCAGATCACTGATGTTGTTCACACCTTTCCCTTCTTTACCAAGGAACTCTGCCACAGTAGTATTGGGTTTACATGAGCTTGAAGGATCCCCACAGGGCTCTAGTCTGACAGATCTTCTATCCTGTTGACCCTGAGAGGGTTGAGGTTGTGAGGAGCCTAGCTCGACTGCACTCTCCCTTGCCGGGAGAAAGCCATGGAAATACCGCTTCTCATCACTAGAGGAGACCTTGTCACCTGCTTGGCTTTCCAGGACCCTTCGAGTCATTGGCATGAGAGAGGAGTTAGAAGAAGGTTCCTGGATGACCACTGCCTCCACATCTTCATGAATGTGGCCCTCATCAGCGCTGCATGTTGCACTGGAATCATCATCGTCTCGAGGACGGGAAGACCCAAGGGTTGGTCCCAAGGGCAGTTCAGAATGACTTGATTGCATCTCTGTAGACAGAGACGGCCGGTCGGGTTGAGAGAGGAGAGGAGGAGGTGGTGCTTGCTGCGGGTCTGAACTCTTCTTCACAGCGTCAGTTTCCGTCTGCTGCTGTTTGGGTTCAGTCCCCATAGTAACCGCCTCATTTCTCACTCCCTCTGATGTTTCGCTTGCCCTACCACCACCCGTATCGTTTCCCGACTGGCTTTTATCATGTCCAGTGTCTGGTAAACTGCCCTGGTTGTCACCACCACCTCCTGGGGCGGAGCTTACCTCCATGGGTTCAGCTATTCCCTGAACAGTCTCTCCCCCACCTCCCTTTTTTATCTTCTTGGATGAGTCATCACCACCATCATTCTCACTGGCACTGTCAGTGTCTGAGCTTTCCATGTCATTATCTGCATCATTTTCATCATCACTGAACATCATGGAATCTTCATCATCATCTGAGAAAGTAGACAGTGTGGATGCTGTGCTTTCAGTTGTTGAAATACGATGCTCCCTCTCTGCCTACAATGAAATGAAATAGAAACAACTATTACATACCCGCAGGGAAAACTAAATACATAACCGATAATAGGCACTTTTAAATCAATTATCATGGCAAATATACTGCCCTGTTTCATCTGGCCAAAAAAACATGAAATTCCTTATGAAAAATCCAGCCCTGGCTGCCACCAGTAGCTAGCTAATCATGTTATACATATTAAACATGAAGCAACAGTTAGTTATTGCTAGAAGCATGGTGAGAATAACAATAATAGACACTTAACAGGCACTTTAAATCAAGCAGCAATAGAGAAGCAATTATAGTTAAGAGTCTTGTCCAAGGACACAATGGCTGTGACCTGAGTCAAACCCAACTCCATTGAATCTTATTTGTGGACAACTTTTAGAGAACCCAGTTTTGTAATTAGTCAGACTATGTGGTACATAACTTTGAATAATTCAGGAAACAGGTAGTAAGCAGATTTCAGTTACCTTTTCTTTACGGTGTTCTTCCAAAATCTGTTCCAGATTAAATTTGCGTTTGTAGTTAAAGTAGAAGTTCTTGCACTGAGCCTCAGTCTTGGTGCCAACTGCCTTGGAAATAGATGACCAATCTCGCCCATGCTTTCTTAAACCTTTACAGAATAGAAACAACAAATTTAGAACAACATTCATAAACACTCGAAATTCATATTGCAATTAGTACTAATAATTGCTCCTTGCCTCCATTATTATTATCATTATTATTATTATTATTATTATTATTATTTTTTTTTTTTTGGGGGGGGGGGTGTTTGGTGTTTTTTTTTTAGGGGGGCGGAGAATGGAAAACTGAAACAGGGAGATACACTGTTATTATATTTTCTTTTTGAAGGCTACCATGAAGCTGGGTGAAACAAAGGGATGTGGATGTAGTCAAACTTGTAGGGTTGTTTTATCTGCATAGTCAAGTAAACAAGAAAACTTTCAAACAAACTTTAGATGAGTAATAACAATGAATCAATCTTTATGGCTCAGCAAAATATCAAAATAGTGCAAATTCATCTTATCGTGAAACTTTGCATTTGAGAGGAAATCAAGCTTTCACCAAATGCAGATTAATTTTTCATCCCTTTGCTTTGCTTTCCAAGTGAGAGCAAACCATCACTGCTTAAAAACTCAATCTTCCTCCTGCTATGAAATCCAAATGAGACTTCAGGAAATAACTCAGACAACACTGGACTCGTTTTCTTTTTGACAGGGAGGGGTTTGACAGAAATAGAGAGAGACAAACCTTCTTTGGCTATTTCCATCTCTTCTTCTGTCCATCTTGAGGTCTCATTTATTACTGCAAAAGGAAATCAAATAATCAAGTTGACATTTAGGAGATGGCCCCAAGAAGTGCCTGATACTCAATGATACATGACATCATTCCACCAAGTTCAGGTCATTTGATTTATTTTTCAAATTAGTTTTTTAGACATTAACCATAACCTTGGCTGAAGTGTCCTTGCTCATCAGCATTCACAATAACTGATTCTCATGCAGAAAAAAGGGTCAGACAAATGTTCTCTTCCATACTCCATTTTGGAATACCTTGATTTGAGTTTAAACCCATTGTATTTGTCAATCTAGCATTTGGGCGACAATGTTAAAGTATTTAACTCAACTGTTAAACTATTTAACTATTTCAACTGTTAAACAGTCAACTGATTAAACTACTCAACTATTAAACAGGTAAACTATTCATACACCATTTAAACTGTTCAACTGTATTGCTTTACAAGTGTTCTTAGCCAAGGGGCACAGGGAGGGTGGTTGAAAGCACTAATACTCTACCTGGCTCTTGGCCATCAGGTGGGGGAGTCATCCCAGTGGGTTCCAGTTCCAAAGTTCCATCTGTCCCTAACTTCCTTGCAATCCGATTGAAGCAAGCTGCACAACACTTGGTGGTGATCTGATCTGTGGGTAAACCTGTTGATCAATCATATGATTGGAATTGTAAAGACAACTGCATACAATGGTCTCAAAGCTATGACTAGCAAGGGGCATTCAAAGCCAATCACAGAAAAATAGTCTTCAAAAAATAGGTCAGGAAAGTTTTTTTGAACACTATATTGTGTTTTTAAAATAAATATTATACTGTTCAAGTTTGACATTGAACCTTGTAAAGTTGACAAATTCATTATTTTACTGTGAAGAACTAAACTCAGATTACAAGCAAATCTCTACCAGACCACAAGGCTTGGAGCTCAGAGCTGTTACTGAACCTGAGATATTTTGTTTCTTTCTCAACTTTTGTTGGTTGCCTGCAGAAGTTACAGTATGTGAGGAGGCTTAAAATAGAAAAGCTAACCCCCAAATATTGATCTTAAAAATAATGGGTTTTAACTTGTTGAAGAAAAACACTAGGCCACTGTTTTTTTTGTTCAGATGTGAAGTTATTGGCCGAGTGTGACATTGACTAGTCATCCAATGAGTACTTCAACCCATGTATATGTCATGACAGTAAGAAAACAATACTGACTTAACATACTCATCAAGTCATACAAGCCTTGCAACCTACCTAGTTCTTCTGATATGACTTTCTTCTGCTCTAGTGGTAACTCTGCCCATTTGGCTGGCAGTGCCTTCAGTCGTTTGACTCGACGCCGTGGTGTCTTACAGGATGGCATGGGGCATCTGAATCATAAACAAACACAAACACACTTGATGAAGAGATGCAAATACATACATGTGTGAACAGCTCTACTGTCCATTTCTTCAATCAGTTACTGCCACGTGAATGCAAGCTTAGCTTTGACAGACTTGCAAACAGAAGTCTGATAGACATGAAAAATGTGTCCAGAGATACCAGCAGAAGACTTGTAAACACCCCTGGAGATTCCATTGTATAGCATGTACAGTGCATGTTCTAACCATGTTAGGCTTAGCTTTCCCCGTAACAAAGGACAAATGGTATTGGAATTCTTGCTCCAAATCTCCCCTTTTCCAGGGGTTGTGTAATCCCCAATTCCAGACCTTCATCCTTTTGTTGGAAAACAAGGATTTTGAGAGAACGTAAGGCTTCCACCATTGTATTTTGCATGGGAGGTAAGTCCGAGATTCCAGCATGCCATAGCCGATTCTTGGTGAACAAAAGCCACATTTTCCCGGTGCATTTTATGAAAATGTTGTCTGTAGTTGGTTAAGTCATGGTTTAATAGTCATAACAAATTTTATAAAATACATATATAGACATGTTTATATTCCAGAAATTCTGCAAATTAGTCCTGCAGGTGAGCACGGCAAAATTTATGAACTACCGGCTGTATGGTTAAAGATAATGAGAGCTTTGACTTCACAGAACCTTTTTATAGACTTTTATCAAGGAGTGGCTATCATTGTCTTGTACCATGTATACATTGACTATGACAGTTTAAATTTTCACAAGAAGGAACCAGACTACATTTCATTTCCAGCGTCTGTTTGGTATGCATTGATTTACATGGGAGGAGAGCATTATGTACATTATGTATGAGTTTCAAAAATGAATTCTGTAAGAAAGATAACCTCTGTACTTTAAAACCTTTTAATTGATTTGGACAACCCTTCAATAAAGTTCAAAAATTTGACTCCATCCAAGTCTTTCAGCTCAAGATTATTGAAGAAAAAGTCATCTTATCTAATCTGATGATGTCTGCTTCAGATCTCAACTCCATTACCAGAATCTTTCTAACTGGTCATCACCCAACCTCCTCCTCTATAAAGTAGGGTTAATGCCTAGCCTTTGGGAGGTACTTTGCACACATAGACTGACTAGATAGTTTACTCTCAATTTCCTGACTACAATCTGACAAGTCACAAGTTTTATGTGTATTTGTCTTTGCTGCTAATTGGCATGTCTCCAGTCAGGAAATTCAATCTGAACCCTTTCAGTACCTCACTAACCCAGTGACTCCAGAAGATAACTTTATTTCATTCTTTTAAAGGGATGTTTACATATCATTGGTAACAAGTTGCTGACAAAATGTCTTGAGAATACTTTAAGTTTGAAGTGTTTTACAATTTACCAATTGTTAGAAAAAGAAAATCAGTATGTCATTTCAGAGGTTTGAGCGGTATGTGTAGAGATCCTATTCTTCAAAAATTAAGACATTAAAGACAATGCACACTTTTGATTCAGAGTACATGTATGTATGTAAATGAACAGAAACAATGTTGAGGGTCTTGTTGAGGATAGAATTATATTCTCACATTTTAATTTGAGAGCTGATGATCCCTGTCAGAAAGTTTCTCTTGGACTGAGAATTGTCTCTTGCAATATCAACTGTCAAAATACTAAAAGAACCAGAAAACAAAATTGGCCTCAAATCACTTCGTTCCACTCTATGTTGTGACAAATGTGCACCCCATTATTTTCTTTTGAGATAGCAATCGAGGACCTATTGTTCCTGCTGTTAAAAGTCCTCGGTTTGAATGTCACTACAAGGACACACACAAATGCAAGTGTGTAAACACCTGCAATCGAGGACCTCCTATTGTCCCTCTTTTGTTTGTACACTAACTTTTTGCCAACAGCTCCCATTGGTTTTATAAACTGTCCAACTGGGAACGATTACCCAACCGGGGACCCTGTTGTCCTCTTTTGTTATAGGTCCCCGTTTGAATGTGTAGACCTAATCCCACACACACCCATGTTACTACATGTATTGTCATAAAGCATAGGTTTGCTCACATAAAAACTTTGCATCAACAAAAGAAGAAGTAAAACATCAACTATGATACCTGCTACATGATCAAGGGCTTTCATTCCCTCCTATATACAATGTACAACCCATACATGTAGTACCAATTTAGGAGTGCTGCCTACACAATAGATATCATGTGTTTCCAAGGAAGCTCACAACAGCAAAAAGGCAAAGCAGTGCCAGAGTATACTTGGTTGGTTAACTGTTATTAAACTAAGGGCAGGTTCAACCCTTTAAAACTTGTCAGAGTGTGGCTGGCAAACTGCAGAGTGACTCGTATTCCCAAGGTAGACTTGTTCACATAATTCAAACCAGGCATGTTAACTTAAAGGAACACAGCGGAATGCTATTGACCTCAACTACACAATCTTTTATGAAACTGATCTGAGGCTG
>CM021532.1:14485853-14502482 GCA_010994315.2 Pisaster ochraceus
TATTATTATTATTATCAATAAAGACTCACACAATAATTTCTCACATACAATACCTGGAGAATCTCTCCTGTTGTTCTCGCTGCTTGCGTATCTCAGGGAACTGCTTCTCAAAGTATTCTCGTACCTTGGCATCCTTAGCCCTGAACAAAACATTGGGATATTTTGAATCTTGAAAAAAAAAAGTGAACATTGTAGAGCACATTTGTACTAGGACTGCTTTAAAATGGTACAGCCTTACACAGGCCTTGTGCTTAACCTACCACCATGGTTGTACACATGTAATATACTATGTTTGATTGGCACTGATGTTTGTATTGTGTACATCTGCTTTAACACATTGCTCCAAGTTTTACTGTGTCAAATTGAAAACGCTTTCACTTAGTTTTGAGTACAACTGTCAACTTGCTAACATGCTACTGTGCAATAAGGCTGCATGACAAGCTTAGTGTGCATCTGTACATCAGAAATGTTTAAATAAGGTAATGACATTGTTGCAGTCATGCAATCATCTATACCATAGTATTTACTAGAGCACAAATACACTACAAATGGATCCAAATTGAAACATGATTGTATAATGTCATTTTTGTTGTGTGCTTCTTCTAGGCACACAGTGGTATGATGTAATGGCAAATGCAGTGTACAAGTGTTTAAGGAAACTTGACTTCAGTATACTGACATGACTGAATGTTGAGACTCACTTTCGTTTGGGGTTATTTTCCAGCCGTTCCATCCTCTTCTCCCACACCCCAAACAACTGATCATATCTCTGGCAAAGGTATCTCTCCTGTAAGTCAGAAACATGAATTGTATCTCATTAAAAGATTTTTTCAATAAATATCACGCTGGTGGTCGATGTGGTTATTACAAACATAACCAACTTTGACATCTCACTACTACAAAGAACCGAATAACATAAAATTGTTAATAAGAAACAATGTTGGCTAAATGTATTTAGTCACCCAATTTAGCATTGAATCAGTCACGAGCCATGTAGTCACAAGCACAGTGTACATGTACACCAGCTGCTAACTCATTTCTGCCTAACAAGACTTGTCTGTGCCTAACCATTGTCTTGTTGCTTAACAGTTTTATAAAACTAGACCCTGATAATGCTAAACAGAAATATGAAGGGGACGCATTTAAAAAACAATAACAACTTTAAAGTTGGCTTAATTTCTTCTGAGCATGGAATTAGACAACAACCAAACTGGGCCATGAAGTGGTTTCTGCAGTTTGTCTAAAACATTGAGTTTAACAAGTTTGTATATCATTATATAGACCATTCTATTATATGAACAATTGAAAAACAGGAAAAACTTACAAAAAAAATAATGATAAATTATGAGCTTTTTAAAGATTGACATTGAGTAGAATATGCAAACAAACAATTGCCGACAACAAAAACCATCAGTCTTGAAACAGCCAACTTTTCTGTCTACTTTTCCAGGGGCAACCAAGTTGGGGTTTTTTCCTTGCCTTTATAGGACTTGCTAAATTCTCATACACTAGATCCTGTAAAATCAAAGTTGCACAAAAGTACAAGAAGCCTTTGCACTTTTCAAAGTGCAAATTCTCTTCCACTTAATTGTTTGTATTTCACCACAGAAAAAAGTATAACTGCTGAATTTGATAAAGTCTAATAAAATTGGGTCAGACAACTGATATCAATTACATGTACTTAGGTTTGTTGCTGCTGTTTTGATTTCTAATTCAGGCAGACAGCTGTGGGTTCAATCAATATTTAGAATGATACTGTGTTTCTGACACAGGAAGCTCTACATTGCACATTGGTAATCAGCACATACACAGGAGCTATAAATACCCATTGGAATTCAGGAGTCTGACCTCCAAGCCAAGGCCAATGAAGAATGAATTACAAATAAGGACCCAGAACAGGAGTAACAGGTGGGCTGACAACCCTGTCTGGGGGTCACTGTACTTTCATCTCTGCCTGCTACTAATACAGTGACTTCTCTTGACGTTTTTGTTCCCCTTTTTGAAAGGGGGAATGGGGGAAGGAGAAGGGGGAAGGGGAACCCTGTTCATGATTCAGTGCTTGTCTCCAGCCCCCTGCAGAGTTTGCGTGCAGGCCCATTGCATGACAACACTCAGTCTGCTGTAATTAGAAATCCATGTTGATTGCAGCTGACTTGCAGTGCATGTATTTGTGGGTTTTTTAGTCAACCTGACAGGTCTTCTTCTTGATGAAGCTTTTATTGTGGACTGGGAACCAGGCAGAATGACAAATAACCAGCTGTTTTGGCACATCCAAAACTGTGTGTTATGATGCTACGGACTGACATGATACCAGCAAAAATAAATCAGAGCAAAGTAAAGGGGACTGTGAATAGGGACACCATGCCAAATGACAGACAACCAGCTGTTTTAACATACACCCTACTCGATGTTAAAGTATGACAAGGTTACCAGTTAAAAATCAAATGTGGTGCCACAACCAATTAATGATTTGGGCAAACTAAATCCATCCCACACCATCTTGGAGCAACATTTTATGTTTATTTCACACATTCAGCAGATCTTAGGTTATAGTTTATACTTGCCCTTGTGTCTTTGATGCATGCCAATAAGTGACAATTATGTATAAGCAATTTTGGCAGTTTGAAAGAATGTATTTTTGAAACATACCCGTAATTTGCGTGCACTGTTCCTCCGCTTGAAGTAGAGGATGAGTTTACGTCGCATTTCCAGATTTCTGAAGACAGAAAGGAAAAGAAAGGTCATGAAGGTTGAGGCAAAAGAATCAAAGACAAGGAAGGAAAATGGTAGGAACAACTACAAAGAGGAAAATAATTTCAAGGAATAAATGTAAAAGAAAATGTACTTACAAATACTCAGTTTATTGACTTTAATTTTGGTTTTTGCGTGAGCAAATTAACATTATTCAAATTATCAAATCTTCCAGAATATTAAGACTTGTTGTATATTTTACAAGTACAAATCAATACTACATTCCACTTTATTGCTGTTACTAGGCTGTAAAAAGTATCTTTTAGAAGGTAATATCTGTACAGCCACACCCTGACAACAATGTCTTCTTATCACACATTCTTACATCCTACATATACATAAATGTACATGTCTTTAAAATTTCCCTCTCCCTCTCCCCATCATTGACTTTGTCCTTTGTGTTCCCCACCTCTTGTGGTCAACCATCCCCTTCCCCCAATCCCCCTCCCTTTTGTTACCCTCCTTTCTGTTCAGCCTCCTGCTTTCTTTGTGTATTTTCCTCTGCATCATTGTCATTTAGCCTTCGAGAAAGACTCTAATAGGGTCGAAACGTCAGGCCACTAACTATTTTTTTGCATTTATTTATTTATTTCATTACACATCTAACAGCGCAAGTGCCAATAACAAGATGGTGAACAGAAAACAAGAACAAATGTTCAGGTATTAAATGTGGGGGGAAACGCTGAATGGGGAAAACCTACACAATCAGGTAGGGACTGCAAGGCTCTGGTCTGAGATGAGATTGGAACTGGGGTTCACAGAGGTGAAAGACAGAGAAAGAAACCACTCAGCCAGTCTGATCCCTTACACAGTGTACAGTTTGATATACTCTAACCAGTTTGTCTTAATTAAAACGAGAGATTCACCACTAAGCGGTCCCTGGGGTCATATGATGAGGTCAAAGAGGGTTCCATTTATGATGACCAACAACATTCACACTCATGGGAAATAACTCATTTATGGCTACTGTCCCCCGTGAGGAAGCTCTGGATATTGCATAACAGCCACACCCACAGAAACACTTGATTGACAAGAAGATTTGATTCAAGACACTAGGTATGAGTTCAAGATTTTCCTTCATCACAGGAAACTGATCATCAAGGCTCGAGGCATAAACACCTTGGGTTACTCCACCCTTGGGACATGTGGTGTGAATCAGAATAATGAACATGGCAAGTGCCAGCTCTGATGCAGAATACTACATGCACACCAAAATAGAAGAGACCAATCACAAGCAATGTTCAAGCCAGTTTGGCCAGTAACCAGTGTCACTGGTAGAGCCAAGTATTGCTTGTACTGAGGGACTTTGCATTTAAACAGCTCGGCGTTCATCATCTTTCAGATACTTCAATGATGCACACGTACCCACCTGTACATGTGTACATATACATGTACATGTATACAGGTACACGATGTAAGCCTTTGAACAATTTTATGGCAGGCACAAACCCTTTCAAGGTCATTTTGTTTCTATTAAAGTCTTTCCTAAGAATATTATCAAAAGGTCTGTATTTATTAACAACGGTATTCACGCCCTCTTAAGTTCGTAACGGCAACTTGGGGTAACACAGATGAAACTGTGTATTTTATGTTATAAGCCTAAAGACCGTACAAGTCTTGTGGGTATTCAACTTGTTTTTAGAACCTTGGGTTCCCAATTACATTGCTTTAGCCCGTGAAGGAAACAAAAGCAAGATCTTCTTCAGCAAGTCCCGACATTTGAATATTGCCAAACACTGCACCCCTTCATCACAGAGACTCTACACTGATGCATAATAAAATACACATAGACAGAAGAACTTTGTACTGTAATACGAAATCTACTGCACATTGTACACCAGGTGATGGTGATAAGCAATCAGGGTCATTGACCTCTTCCCATTGGTACTTATCAAAGTCATTCCACCACAATCTCTGTTTGTTAAGACTATCTTGAGTGGTAAAAACCAGCTGATATGCAGAGTAATGGGTTCATGATGACAGACTAGATAGTGACAGCATTGTATAATTCACCAGCTTATGAACATGGTGAAAGCTTCATTTGGTTGCTCATCATAACATAATTTGAGAACAATACTTAATATTATCCAAGAACCTTTACATTTCTCTGTTCAAAGACAGCATTTGCCAATGGTATGCATGAGATCTGTGCATCAAAGTACATGTACATGTACATTGTACTTACAGCACATACAATGAGTTTCTGTTCTAGGTTTAAAGAACACAAACTGTTTAAAATAATTTTGAACTGTTCCCATAAACAGTACTGACTGCAGGATAATGCAACTTTTTTTTAGTTAATTGCTTTCATTAAACAAATATGTAAATCCCGACTATTTTTCCATTCCAGAGTAACATACATAAATGCAGAGTAAGTGGAATATATATATAAGAATTATGATTGAAGAGAAAAAGGTTTTCATTTCCCCAATGGTGAAGATTCTTGTAGAGCATGGAAGAGGAAAAAACAAGACTCTCAAAGGATTTTGTACGCTGAAAGGAAATTGATATCAGACATCAAGCCGACCTTTTTGACAAGTTCATGAGCTGTGCTAATACACAATACGTGCCTTAGGATCTCACGATGCAATGTACACGTAAACAGAGGCTCGGGGGCAGAACAGTCGGGTTCCTTTTTCATGTAATGCAAATGGTAGTCCTGATTAAGATGACATACAGGGAACATGACTGACCGCAGCTGTGCTTACCGTGGAATTCTGCGCTTACAGTACGCTGTAAAAGCATTTTATTCTATGGCCATAAGAACATAAGAAACTTGGCCCAGGTAAAAAATATCTTCAGGTCACCTTTGGTAAAGTTGAATCTCTCCTCAACACCTATTTAACTGTTTTTTGCTAGTATGATGTTGAACAGACAGGTTTAGTGCCTAACTCAAATCATTTACTAACCAAAAATTATTTGTACTTGGTATATTGCTAAAGGGCTATGTATTATTTTGTTTTTATATCCATATCCAGGTATTATTATTATTTTATTCTGTTTAATCATATAATGATGATGCACCACTGTAGGTTGATGACAATGAAATATATTTTTTTCTTTATGATTCTCAATTATCCATATTTTGATACTTTACCTGTTTCTCAACACCAAAAACCTCCATGTACAATGAGACTTGGCCAGAAAATTTACAAAATAACTAAATGGACCAATATTTGTGACTTACGTTTTCAAGTTTTCTTGATACTGGAGGCTGTCTGAGGGTTGGTTGTATATTGGCTGGAAATGAAAACAAAGGCAAGAGATATTTTCTAGTTAATAATAGTATAATGCAAAGTGTTTACATGCTATGGATCATTATTAACAAATCCTATCCCGCAACATATTTGCCAAATATTAAAGAAACTTTACAAATGGCGATGAGTACACATATGACATGTGTCATTGAAACAGACTGACAGGATCTTGTAGGTGCACCCAAGCAATTATAGTCAAGTGTCTTGCTACCAGGAGAGACATTCAATCATAGGGTTGTTTTTTTAAATAAAATGATCCCAATCTTGCCTCTTTACATGCCTTCACATTTTCTAAACAACATAAGGTTCAAAGGGCACAGACTCAACTGAAATAACCCACATGCAGAGTTTACTTTTGCCAAACAAAGCGTGTATCCTTAGGGGAAACAGTGTGAAGTAACCCCACTGCCTTGGGACAACTCATTCACTGACTACTCCAATGGTTAGCATCTAGAAGTAGAAATCCTTCTGAAGGATATGCAACAATGCACCACCTAGAACAAGACCCCTTGACGTCTTCCTTTTAACCTTTTGCTTCTCAGTTGAGCGTATCAGGACTCTTAGTTTTTGACATGATAAAGGAGACCATTGATTATAAACAGAAATTTACTGTTGAAATGTCAAGTGGATTTTGTTTAGTTTTTATTGTACAATTTAATGGGTAAGTTAATCAGATCCCTGTAGGCAAGTGATGACATTTAACGGAAGCTTTGTTGTTGTACAGTAAGGACATGTAGTAGATATTGAATAAAGCTTGATGTAACACACAATACATTTAGAGACTGTGAGACCCTTTTTCTTTTTTTTTCCTTTTTCGCCAAAACTTTCTTAAAGAATTTGATGCAATTTTCACACATCGGTTGGACGGTGAGCTTGAAAACGGTGAGGTTGAAAACTAGAAAATGGGAATTAATTCACTCTTCATAAAGTTCATTCATGTATTATCCTTGTAAAATGGTAAATCTATTGAGATCATCAGGATTGTTTATCTTGTTTTTTCCTAAACACCCCAGACATTCTCAACAGGCACAAACCCATCAGGTTAATACAAATACACATACTGTATGTTCATCTGTTTCCTGAAGTGTGGCAATACAATGACTTTTCCAAATCACTCACAAGTACATTCTGACCCCTAGAGGACTGTTATTAGCCGTCAGCTCATTTTGAAGAACCATGTTAAGTTTGTATCTTTCTGGGTTGAACAAAAACAAATTGACTAGAACAGGACTTGAACCTAAGACCTCTTGATTAATGTGCCGGCACTCTCCTAACTGAGCTATCTAGCCCTAATGATGGCAGTCTACCTATTTTGTCAACACCTTTGTTTGGGGTGCCAGCCAGAAGCTATTCAACCTCTAACTGTTGTACAGACAGGGATCACACCCAAGTTTACGATACAACCTGGGAAGCGGCAGCAGAGGGATCACCTTAAGGGGATGCAATTTTTTATTTCAAATATCAAGTAATAAACAACAAAGGAAACTGACTGAGTAAAATTTGAAATAATTTAAAAGCTTTAAATTTTGCCAGTCAATTTCCCTAGTGGTTGACTACTTTGATCTTTCCTGACTAAGTTTTGTCATTAGACTTGTTTACTAGTACTCAGGGTTCCACATCCATAGACAGCTTGGAAGTTCTACAAGCAGCACTAGGAGTTCTAACTCCCCATGCACTGGGGCAAATCCCTGGGATCTGTCCATCATTTCAGACTTAAACCGTCAATGACCTTATGGTCACTGACATCCACAGCATTTGCCTAAGGGATATAAGCAGAGGTCATGACCTCCAGATGTCTTGACTGTAACACCCTTAGGTAGATTTCTGTCTTGGGACCTGTTCAGGGATTCATGGCATCTTAAAGTCATGTGAAAACAAGCCTTGGAATGCTGTGCTCTTTTCATTATTTTTATCTCATTATTTTTACCTCAAAACTATTAGTTAATTTCTGAAAACAGATTGCCCTGTAATATCTTGTTCTGAAATTAAATGGTTTGCTAATAATCATCATCACTGACATGCTGCATGTATGGTTTGATATTGACTGCCCTTGAAGTTAAACAGTTAACCTCACCTCAAAACCAAAGCAATTGACAAATTCACCTGATGCAGCTCAAACACAATTCACAATGATTGCTCCTATTACATGTATTACACTATGATTAGAATAAATGTATCCAATTTCATAGTGCTGGTTAAGCACACAGCAAAACTATGCTTACCAGAATATGGTTACCAGACAAAATACATTCCACATGTACATCTGTGACTGGCATCATGCTCATTTTTGCTCATCAGAAATCTGATAAGTGATACTTTATGCTTAAATGCAAAGTGTACCTTTGGTTTTTTGAACCGTTTTATCATGATAATCCTATATAAATAAATATATAATGTACAACAAAACTAACGCTGAAAATCTGGAGCGGTTATATCCACGCAGGAAAAATAATCCGCAATTGGAATACACAATATGAGACGTTTCTCAGATTAAAATTGTTTTGAAACACTTTCTCTAAAACCACAATCCTTAACAGAGAATTATTTCTCAAAACGTTATACATTATCAACTGCTGCAGTGCTTCTTACCAAGTAAGTTTTCATGGTCATTAATTATTGGAGTAATTACCAAATAGTCCCCTTACTTTAAACAGCTCTATGAAAGTGTGCCCTGGTCACACTTTGCTTCCTTCCAACATGGAAGAGGACTGAAATGGCATTTAAAAAAGATGTTTGCTGCTTATTCACTGGCTGGCATCTTCATGACCTCCACTGAGTGGATTCCATAATCATGGCACGCAATCATCATCTTTAAAACACAATTTCTTACTTAATGATGAGCATTACCCGCTGCATTATTGATTACTTTCTGTACTATTTTAAAATGCTTGATATACTGTGTAGTCCAAAACCCAGCAGTCATTCTGTGTAGATTAGGATAACCGCTATTCAATCATATCACTCACTATGGCTGCTAGCGTTGCTGTAATCGGTCCCATGGGGGGTCAGCAAGAAGCCTGAAATATGACTGGGGGAGCCATTGCCCTTGAATCACCATAAAGGTTAACATCATCAAGTATCCTAATTGAATTAGAAATGGATTGACTACAGTAAAAGGAGTGTGTGTGTGTGTTTGTGTGTGTTTGATGCATTTGACTGAGTGACTACCATAGGTTGTCTTTGACCATCATTGGAGATGGTTAGAGTTCTGTTGTGGCATTTCAGCATGGGGTAATTGTTCCGCTTGCATACTTGCAGTAGCCGAGAGGTAGGGCAATGACATTATGGAGTTAAAATAGGTTAATAGGATTAATAGACTGGATGGATTCACATGAATTTGTAGGAGTGACCTATTTCAGAGTGCTGCAGAAAATGTTGGATGGTTTTAAAGGCAGTGTAGAGCTTTCATAAATTGTCTGTACGAAACTGATGTAATGAATACACCACAGAACTCGTAAAACTGTCAAACCCTAAAATGACAGTGCAATTGTTTGTGCCTATGAAACTTTAAAACTGAGTAACCTGTCACAGTTTGGATCCTATCATTAGCAGCAGGTACCCCATTAGTGATAAATCTTTATCTGATTATTCAGACTCACACATGACCTAAACTGAGATTGCAGATCATTATCAACACACTCTCCTACTCAAAAGTTCAATGAGCTCATGTTTAGACTTCAAACATTTCATCCTTCGGCTACAAAAACAATATTTCCACTCCAATTTTTTTCCAAGAGGTGTTTCGTAATTGCAAGGCTACGCAGTGATGAGGCTGACCCTGGGATCGAAGACACATTGTCACGATATCATCTAATGAAGCAACACTATGTACTCTTACACTAATCTTAAATAATCCCAACAGGATGAGCTCATTTCCTCACATGTCTCCTCAAGGAAAATATATACCAGGGTCTTCTCAACTTTCTCAATAGATCTGACTTTCCTTTTGACACATGTCTCTATTGTGTATTATGGAGAAAATCCAATACAACTGCAATTGTTATTTCAGATTAATGTAAGAGTAGATAGTGTTGGAGCTTTCATGAGACAGAAGTATTATAAGTATTATTATTACTGTATGGATGAACCTAAACTGTGCAAAACTGTCATTCTGCAACATTAAACTTCAATCCATTAGTCAGGAAAATGTTTGTTTTGGATTGCGTTTGAATTGGATTGACTTTTTTAGCCGATATGCTTTCACATGTACTGAATTAATATTGATTGTAAGAAACAGTTTTCATCTTACATTGGGTAAATATCTCTGTTGCCCTCCAGAAAAGAAAAACAACCCCAAAAACTATTCACATTATTTCAAATAAACTGAAAAAATGTATCAACAAGAAATGCTCCTTAAAAAAATAATGAATGAAATTTGCACGCGATGATCCCATCTGACATTGATCATGGGCAATGATTACTCATTCACATGAATGATTGATAGCTACTCACCAAGTCATTACCAGGCCCAAGGTTTGCCAACATGTTGTGTGCAGCTTCAGCTTTTCTCTGTAAGATGAACAGGAAGAAACAATCTGATACATGTAATGTATCATGAAGATTCTGTAAAGGGGCTTACATCTTGGCGTAGTGTTAGCCAGATGGGTGACAGGATGACTGGAGGGCCATGTTTTGACGAGCTATTTGTCAACTGAAAGCAAATTTGGAAACTGTATTTTCCAAATCCAGTTAACACCTTGCTTCTCGATGAAAAAGGATAGCTGTCAAGGGCTATGAGGATTAGGGTTATGAGGATTCAATTACAGGTTTATGAAAGAGATTTGAAGAAATAGTGTGCAGGAACTAACTCTTAGATTATACATACTGTGGATATGAACTCAGACACCCCAAACAATTATCCTATCTAAAGTGACGAACCTCAAGATTTAAATTCCTTGCCATTCTTAGTCAATCCTCTAAATAAATGATTGTCTTTCATTTTCAGAATCATGTTTTATGTATGCCACATAATTGTAATTAATTTTTGTTCTTGAATGTTTTCTCCCTTTTTACAAGTATTGCAATTCCATTAATTATATTAGCTTTTAGCACTTTTCAAAAATGTGCACTATATGTAATGTTGTTCTCTTATTGCATTTACGTCTTAATTATTTGTCAATTTTTTGATGCTTTATACTTTGTGTTTATCTAAATGCTTTTTATATTTTAAATATTTAGAATGACTATTTATTTTCCCAAAATAAATCTTTAGATAAACTATTTATAAATTTTCCCCTAACTCAGCCCCTGGTTGCCGTAGAAAAATGTTTTTATTGAAACACAAATAAATAAATGAATTAATTACATTTCTCAGCAACCACAGGTAAAAGGGAGGTTGCACATGGGGGGGGGGGGGTCGAGGAAAGAATATGTATAGACATGGTTATTGTTTGTGGACAAAACTTGTTAACTCAGTCTGACCAGACAGGTTGACTGCTCTGTTACTGATCTGTATATTCCAAAGGACTTACCCTGTTCTCAGCATAGATGACTTGTATGATGTTCTGTTGTTTGGGTTCTGGGATAATACTACTGGGTGATCCTGGTTTCTCTGTCTGAGGAGGTTTAGCTGCTCGTTCCTCAAGCTCTTGCTAGTTATCAAATACAAATAGGCAGACTACACTGATATCCCATTCAAAATAGCATAACATATGTCAAACTTTCTGTTTCTAATATTGAGTGGTAATGATTTGCCAGAAATAGTAGTGTACATTGTTCAATATAGAATGCATCAATGGAACAGAAAGGTAACTAACTAAACAATGTGCATGGGCAAGTAACAATTTGTCATCATGTGTGAAAACTCAACACCATCACTACTACATACTTCCATCTAATAAGCCCTTGTATTTTCTGACTATCAGTCTCAGATTACACACTGTCTAAGGCTCCACAGTACCTGTTTCTTCTTGAGTTTACTGATCTGGGTTTCAACTTTAGCAATCTCTCGATCCACTCGCTCCATAGAATGCACTAAGCCTTCCTTAGATTGCTTAGATGGGGACTCTTGCTCTATTGGGGTTGGAGAAACATTCTCTACTTTGGGGAAGTACGGCTGCTCCTGGACAGGAAAAAATAGGGTGGTTTATAATTAGCAGTTGAGTTTGTGATTCTTATTAATGTAGTGGGTTCTGTGCTGCAAACTTCACTATACTACACAAACATGAATGACAAAATCCCTATATTGAAGTAAAATACTACAGATATCTTTACATAAAAGAACACATCTTTCTTTCTATTTTCAATATTACACTTGCTTCAACTTGCTTAAAGATTCAACATGCAAAACAAGGTGACATGCAATTGTTCTAAACACAAAGGAAGAAATCCGATTAAGTATAATTCCAGGTGAAAAACTCATCATCATAAGAATCCATTTTATTTGGAGTGGTTACCACTGAGGGATTAAATACAATTCTTTATGAATTGGACCACACAGATCAAGAATGAACTGCCACTCTTTAGCATTCAGCTACTGAGGGGTAGAACTTTGATCAGGTTCAGACTGTTAACAGGTGTAGTCACATACTGTTTGACGAGAATAATAAAACCTTAACATATTCAGGGCTCAAATTACAAGACAATCTCAACGTTTAACCACACATATCACTTCAAATTTCACTGACAGAATTTTTATTTTGTGTTTTATGTATACCATTTGCTGAAATTAGGGGACTTAACTTAACAAGCTCATTGTATGTGTTGGATAACTGGACTAGTTTGGTATTTCAAGCATTGTTAATTCTTAACTTGAGCCTGGCACAGGCAGTGCTATCAAGTCAAAGTTAGTAAAGAGGGCTGGTAGTGATTACAATGAACAGGAACAAGAGAGGGAGTAAATGTGGAGACTGCAAGGGCCCTGTTAGGCCTACTTGTAAACCAGCAGTAACTACAACACAAGGGGGCAAGATATTTATGGACTGCCCAAATAAAGCCATGGTCTCAACTTGGGCTGCTACGCTCTATTTGTGTGCCCGGTTCCTCTCAACTGTGTCCTCTTTGTCACGAAAGGGAAATATGAGCCACTGATAGGAAATGATCATCAATGTCGGCCGAGGGAAGGAGTTGAATTAAGGACCTGAAATTGGAGAGATCTTTTACACTTCACTCAAAGAGCTTATAGTCATATGATATCCTTAAATAGTCACAGAAAAAAAAATCAAACAAATGCTTGGAAATTGGGTACAAATAACAACATTTTTGTATGATAGCAATTGAAGCCTTGACTAGTGGAAAACAACCTGGAGTGAGGTGTGTGGCAATCACATGATTCTAACCTCTCTAATGAGTGTGGTTGTTCTACTGAATGGTATGTATAGTAAGTTGCACTTGGGTAGCCAGCCTCCTGCACAGTCAATAACTTATTCTGTGTGACATGCTACAAGCTACATGCACACACAATGTTATTAGTGTTATTATATCAGAAATGTAATAGGCTGTTGAAAAATAACCTGAACTGTGAGCGCAAAGTGTGAAAGCTTGCGAGCGAAGCCTACTTATACACATTTATCTTTGGCTTAAAAGCCCCACTCTGCAATCTGGGGCATTCTATATAGTTCAATCTTCATGTTTTTATGATCTTAATTTAAAAACAAACAAAATACTCTTTTTTGGGGGGGGGTGTCAAAACAAAAACGAATTTCCGGGAAAAAAACAGAGAAATCACATCCCTGCATATGTATACATTTCTAGCAATGAAACCAACAGACTCTCAAAAGCAACAAGAACTTAGACCGCCTGTAGGCCTGAAGATAGCTGATGTAGAGAAGATGATTTTAAAATGTTAGTTTGCCCCCAAATAGGGCAAACCCATGTATTAGGTAGGGACCAATTCACATGCAAAGACTCCAGTCTGCATGGATCAGGGTCACATAGGTAAAAGGCAGGGAAGAAGCTGCTGAGCCAACCTGAATGCATTCAGATATACATGACCTGGCACTGATAAACAAAGATTACACAAAGTGCCTGAAATACAGCAGTTTCACAGTGTGCTTGTGTCAATCAGTAAAGCACATTACTTTCCAATGTCTAATCAACATAGACACAAATGTAAGAGATCTGAAGGCAGTCAAACCACATCAATTGCACCTGGTTTGGTCTGTGCCCATTGAGTGCCCCATTAATAGGGTGCATAATATACACACACCTGACACAAGGTCTATAGGTGGTCTAACAAGCGCTCTAATACACATGGGTTGTCTCCACCGCCTAGCTGGTGCCATGTTAATTCCAATCACTTCCTCTGTCCTGATGAGGATGGTTTCTACACACAGCTAGGAGGGGTAGGGAACCAGTTGGCCTCCTTGGGTTAAGCCATAGGAATTGAGGTCACATATATATACCTGTTAAAGTGTGATTATACATGACTGGTTTGTACGTTTCATGGCTTCCTCGTCAGTGAGATATTAATGTCCAAATCTGACTACAGCATCAGTGTTAAAGACACATGTGTTTCATCTTTAGGGGTTATTGTGATTTTTAGTTTGATACATCAGTCCTTATATTGTGGTGTCAGTGTCAAACAATGTATCATGGCATTCATGGTAGAAACTCCACCACTGTCAGTATCTATATCCCTAGAACTATCCTTGGTGTACACATAAAATCAATGGCCTGTGATGTAATGTTTGTACTTGGGGCCTTTTTGGAATGTGAATTGTGCCAGATACAACTTTATACTAAACTGAGTTGCAAGGTCTTTGCACTGACTTGACAATACTGTAATTAAATAACAAAGAGCACAGTGTGTACTACAGTGGTGATTATGTCCTGTACCTTTTTTATCTCAGGTTGGGCTATGTGAACAACCCGTGGGTCACCAGCAAGTGGGACTGGCCTGATTGGCTTGACATCTTCTTGACTCTCCATGGTTAAACGTGGGCGCTTTGGAGCCATCACCTGTTCAGTCTCAACCTGTGTAGTGACAGGTGGTGCTCTAACTGGCTCAAAACTGTTTGGTCTGTAGTATTCCGCACCTCTAGAAGGAGTTCAATCACAACAGTGGAAATTCATAAGTACTGTTTACATGGCATTAATCACTAGTATTGGTTATTTCTTTTAGCAGTGCCTTCATATCAAAGCAAGACGATTCTTATACACTTTAACTCAATTTATCATCAATATTTATGGCATACAGAACGTATGGATCTTGTAGCATGCCTTTCAGTATTTGCTATGATAAAGATGCGCCAAACTGTTGATGCATCTCGGGATACTGTAACCATTTGACAAGTTGATGTATTGATCTCAAACCACTGTGCCTCATTGAATGGTAACTTGGATATCAAGTTCAGAGCTGATTTCCTTCCTCTTGTCTGGAGTCAAATGAAGCACCACAAACCAACTCAGATAACAATACATTTCAGAGAATTGTTTAATCTAATCACAAAAGGTACTCAGTATGGGTTACCCCCACCCCAGCACCATTACTACTTTACTGCTGTCAAAGGAAAAGGAGAATTGCTATGAAATCACAGGCTCATGAACACCAAGGTTACATTGTCTGTCTATAAGCTGTGCCAGGGAAGTTTGATTTTGAGTTGCAGGACCAAAGGAAGTTTCTCTCTGGCTTCAATATTTCTGGAGTTCTGGCCCAGGAGATGGCAGACTATTTGGGGGCATTTTCATTTTTGTTCTAACCCCTGTGCAATTGTTCATTCACACACAGCCTTGTGTGTAATGAAGTGATGCCAGCAGTCGTTGGGGTGGCCTCCTTCTCCAGCCCCTCCCATCCTCCCTTTTCAGCTCACACCCCTAAACTGTACATTGCTGGGAAACCCTTCAGTAGGGCTCTCCAACAATGTCACACTTGTCCATTTGACGTGTTTTTAGTGTTTTTATTGTGATTTGTAATCACAGAATCTGAATTATTATTCAGATCTTCCTTTAGTTACTCCCTCTCTTACCGGTCTCGCTCTGTGGCTGCGTGACCTTGAAACTCTGACAGCAAAGATGGCCGCCTTCTAATCTGAGCATTAAAATGCTCTCCTCGCTGGTCACGGAAATCCATGGCAGCCAACTCCTGATTGATAATAGACAGAAGGATACATAAGAGTTGATCAATAAAAAGTAACTGTGAAATAAAAACCACTCAAATAGGATTTGTGCATACTTCGACTAAGTGAAATTATCAGTATGCAAGTAGTCATCAAGCAAGCTGTTCATTTATAATGTTACTGAATCTTTTCATGGTCTGATGATTCTTGTCAAATAAATCATCAATCAACATAAATTCAACACTGTGTCATGTGTACATGAAGGCAGTGGGTCTGATAGGAATGGGGTTTGGTTGTAACTTAATTCTTTTACTTTCATTTTCAGGGGAGGGGGGAGTAAGGTTTTTAATCAAGGTTGAATTTACACATGTACAGATGTATGTATTTACATAGGATAGGATGCTTTTTGACACTGTATACAACTCCTGTTTGCATGCACAAAGGTAACAAGTATGTCTAATGTGAGCCAGTTACATTTTTGTTATTGTGTTTGGACCATTTCATGTGTGTTAAATGAACTGATAAATCACACCTGAAAAAAAGCACAACACATTTGTAACACATATGTAAAGTACCCAGCCCTAATGGCCTTTCACTTTCGTCTACACTACAGTGACATCCTGGAT
>CM021532.1:14503482-14517268 GCA_010994315.2 Pisaster ochraceus
ATTTATGCGTATTAAGCATGAGCTATTTTATTAACTCAAACTTGTTACATGTACACAAACAGCAGAAGGTGCGTACACAACTTGATGTAAAATTTTACAAGTGACATTTGCATACTACATGATCAATGAAAAGCCTCTGAAATGAATTCGCTTGCCCTTTCCAAAATATTTGGCTTAAGCGGTTTACGAGCTGCGGCATACATGGAAAGCCATTACTGTATGTCTCAATGCACTACAGTATGTAAGCTAACATAACCCTTGTGTTGAAATCAGGACCAGGGCAGTCAATGCAAATGAAGGCAGCACGTGCAGTCATGTGACAAAAATTAGCATGCCAGATTCAGGTGGCAATAAACTTGTACATAGTGTGAACATCTAGACAACTGAAATTTTCAAATGAGGGGATTCTTGTTGAAATGCAAACAAGAATAAACAAACATCAACAGTTGCTTCCATTCAAGTTTACTTGAACACCATTTACCAGGTGTTCTTCAGAGGGGAAGCATGCATGTACATGGACATTAACTTGTGAAAAAAAAGATTAGGAAAGAGTAATAAACATTTGACTTTATTTCTATCTGGGGGAACTGGCTGTCAATCCACAACCATGTTACTTAATAGCTGACACTATGGAATTATTTCTGTCTACAGGAAGATTGTTTATGTATGTGGATGTGCAGAGCTTTTCCCAGCTGCATGTTTAAAGGCCTTGATCAGTATTTGTAATGGACTTAAATTACTAATCTGATGACAGACTGTTGGGGGAGTCACTGAAGTGGCAAAACTGAAGACGCCCCCTACTCTGGCCTCTGTAAATGTATATGTAGGACTGACATTTCATCTTTGAATGATGGGGCAAGGCCGTTTTCTTTTTGCAAAGGGCACTGATTCCCTAGAGGATAATCTTAAAGACTGTGGGAATATTCTAAAGGGGTTCATGTACCAAGGCCAAAATCAGGGGCAACACGAGGCCATGACCTCTCTTGACATGTACATGTTATTCCCAACCTTCATTTACATTTCAGCGCCAATTATGGTAAATCACAAGTTAATTACACATAACAAGAATGTCGCAGGTGTACACGTGTAGCTCACACGATTAAATTCCTAGTCATGTTTAAACACAGTGCATGTTCCTCAAAGTTGTATCATAAAGACTGTAGTCAAATCACCACTTAATTTGAAAACCCACCTGGTGTCTAGCAGCTTGAGGAGGATAAATGGGGGAGTAATGCTGCCCAGCTGCAGCCATGGGAAAGCGTTGCTGCTGATCCGCTGGAGACACATAGATATACTGAGGAATCTCTCTATGGGTCTGGGGACTCTGTGGACGAGGGCGCTTGTAGGGGGACATTGACTCCTGCAAGGGCTGCCCACTGGGGGCCCTGTCAGCAAAAAGACAGACAAAGGAAACTTATCAAGTTATGCAGCTGAAGTAATTACATGACACGTGACATTTGTATACATAAAGCATGTCATTTTGAATAAATAAATAATTTAAATTGAACAATTGGAGACCTGCACTGATGTAAAGAACGGTTTGTTAAAACGATCGAAATAAAGTGATTAAGGCATGCATCATGTTCATGAACCCTGAAGTGATATACATGTATGTATGTCAATGTCACGCACAGCTAACTTGGATTATACCTGATCACACACACTAGGGGGGCCTACATAAACCATTTCTGCTATTTTTTGCTACTTTGAATTTCAAAGTATGGTTGTTCACAAGTACATGTAATTGTTAGATCTAAAAGCCTGAGAGGTTGCTCCATGGCAGAAAGAAACAGGTTGTTCCATAGAGCAAGGACCTGTACATGTACGGTTGTAGATTGATGTAAGAGAGGAGGTCAAGTTACTACTACCCTTGTACATGTAGATACTGTGCCCCCTCCCACCTCCATGACGTTTTAACCACAATAAAATCATTTCTATTAATGAGGAACAGTCCTGACTACTTGTGTATTTGTATACATAGAACATATTTTGTTGATACTATACTAGCAAACATCATTAAGCAAGCCATTCTAAGTCAAACTCAGACCAAAGGTTCTCATTATTCAATAGCCATGAATGAGGCTATATTTAGCCATGGTCAATGTTGAGTCATCACTTTGATTCTATAGTCTGCTAGTATAATGAATGTATGCAATGTACACAAGCATGGAGGTACCTCCATGACATAAGCTTCTATCTCTAACAGTAACAATATTATACATAAATAATACATGTGTAATGCATGTGATGTGAAAGCACATTACATACACATTATATGTACAATGTACTTCTACATTAATAAAGTGTAACACACAAAATGTATAAAACACAACCATGTACACATGTATATAATTAAAGCCTGGGTCAACTTCCACCCCGCGGCGCTGCAAGATCCACCTGTTCGCTTGCGCTTGGTGGCCTCGCCCCCACGCTGTGGCTTGGGACGTGGAACGATTTTTAGCCGCCATCTTGGGTTGCCATCTTCCGCGACTACAGTGTCCCGGTGGTGTGCCTTCCGGACGCTGGTTCTCGAGCCGGGTGCCACTTTTTTTCTCGCGTGTGATTGGTCCGCGTCTTTTCTCGGTTTTGGTGTCTGCCACAATTGTAACAATGTTACACAAATAGGCAATTTATTAACATAGTGTGACAATTGTTGGAAACAAAGCATAGAATGTATTTATTTTTAGAGAAAGTTTGCAAAATTGTTGAATTTGGTCACAGACATCTGTTAAACACGATTTAATGTTTTGATTACTTTTGGCCTTTGATTATAACTAGCACGGTTTGTATCAACTGTTAATCAACAATAGGTCTTTTCTGCTTTCGACTTCTTACGAACGTTTTCAGTCGGGTAACTCTGCGGCTATTGACGGTGATTATGGGTTTGATGAGGAGGGTACCAGAAACCACTGTTTCTGCTGAACTCACCGTGTTGTTAAAAATTAATGTCTAATTGGCTGTTTTACAAAGACCTCCTGAATATGGTCGGCAATGTGATGACATTGGACCGCTCTATTATAACAAGGGTATGCGATTACCCAATTGCGCTCAATACAAGTAAATAAGTGTGTAATAGCAGTGTGTTGTGTTTTTAAAGGACTCGGGAATGACACTTAGTCACATTAATTGAATTATAGAAAAAAGGAAATCAAGTTGCAAAAAATACAGGAGCACAGAAGCATAATTTCCATACAAAGAAACCAGTGGATTGCTAAGGCATATGTTAGTCGCTCAACACAAGTTTTAACATCATGAAAATACCTACAAATGTTCATGCCAAGCCTGCATCATTGCCAAGTACATCCTTCCCCAATATTAAAACTCAACTCCGGCCATACACCCCCAAATTATGCTTAAAGGGGACGAGAAAGGTGAGGAGTGCAGGCGATGTTTCGACCCCACTCAACATCTTTTGCATGGTCAACATTTTATCATAAGACAAAACAGTTACCCCCCTCACCCCCACATTACATTTGCAGCATTTTATACGCAAGAATCGCTCCCATCTAGCAGGTGCCGCGCGAAGCATGTTGCATAATGCATAGCGCACTTACACACCCCTATCCTATCCACCATTTTGGGAATCAAAATGTACACAAGGAAATTGACTCCCAAATGGTGGAAATGGTAGACGCGCATCGTGCGGAGGTGTGTTGCGCATTGTGCAAGGGCTCACTATGTCTATGTACACTGATATTATAGTTTACCCTCAGGCTTCCAGCAAAACTAGAATTCTTGCTTCTGATTGATCAAAAGCAGGTTGTTGCTGATGATACATCCTGTGTATTGAATGCATAAATCGCATGTGGGATATAAAGTTCTACATGTACATGTAGTATGGATCTCCTTAACACATAAATAGTGTGCATTTCAATCATTCTTCAATAAGAAAACGTATCTATTATGTAGGCATGCTGTACTTACAATTACATGGCAAGGTACATAGCATTAACACACACACCTCCATAGGCCCTACACCAAAGCGCTGCACTTTACGTACTGAGCATGTTACATGTATTAATATATATATATTTTTTTTAATTATTTTTTTCTTTAATTATTCTTTGAATAAAGGGATGATATTGTTTTCTTGTATAAAATCAATACTAACTTGACTGCTCATTTTTAAAGAATTTCTAGTACAATGTAGTTTGTCTTTTCACTGAAATATATTTTGTTTTTATTGTAATTTTGTTGCAATTCAGCCCATGGCTGTCTACAATGTGTAGAACAATTTTAATAAGACAAAACACTCAACAACAATAATAGTAATGACAAAAGAAATAATGACAATAATGTCCCATAATCTGTTGCATCCATAACAAATACATTGTACAGTGGTTTGGGTGTGTAGTTACATCGCACAATGATGTATGATACACTGTAAATGACTGTCTAATGTGGACAGTTGCTGACGTTTATTGCACATGATTTATGTAAATTTGCATTGTGTTTTTTAGCACCTCTCTTCCTTGTGCAAATACAACCTAATTGATTACAGCACATACTTCACATGTCACTAAGTGTTATTTTCAATCCCACTGACTGCATCAATGCTCTTTAAACAGAGTCAATTGGGACAATAAATCATTCCACATACATGTAAGGTTGACAATTTGATATAATGGATGTACATGTAGGCCAAGGATGTGTGGCATCACATGCCATAGTAGTGTGCATTCAAGCTTGATTCCATCAGACAAAAAACTACCCCAGGAAAAAACTCTGCTGATCTTTCCTGGCGCTTCGTCCAATCAACTCCTACGATGCTCATCGCCCAAATAGTTTGCCTCTTGACAGACAATAAATATCACTAAGAGATTGTGTCTGAATGGAACAGCAATGGCAGACTCTGCTTGTGTTAAAAGCAATAAGGCATTTTATCATACAAGTTGAAAGACTATTTTTATTATCACTCATCATTTCAAAAGTAACTTTGCAAATGAACAGTATCCAGTACTGAATTATTTCTAACTAAATCATTCTGAAGACAGAAGTATTACTGATAATATTATTTGGTCATTAAATTTGTCTACATGGTAAATACATTATGTATAGATCTTTCTTTTATAGTTGATTATTCATAGAAATGTTTGTTTGGCAACACTATAAATAACAGTTCACTAGTGTGGAACACTGTTCTCTACATGTGTAGTGCATTGCAGTGTACAGTACATCTACTGTACATTAAGTTTGATTTCTGTGTTAATATTTTTGCACATATGTACCGATATTATGTATACAAATAAATAAATAAAAAGATCCACAAATGATGTGATTTCACACATGATTTACAATATACATGTAAATAGCTCATTAAGCTTGAAACCAAAACATGCGATTTGGACTTTTCATACTTAATTTAGTTATTTTACATGTTGAGTTCACAAGCTCATTTTTGTCTCAATATTTCTTACACTTGTTATGACTGTGATTTAAACTGAGTTATAATTAATGCACACTCAGACGCAACTCATGAACCTTACATGCATTTTTGGTTTGCAAAATGTCAGACCAAATGAAGTATCAAAATTGCTCTGAAAACCCAGAGATTCTAGCCTGCATGGTGCAGAACTACTGTACATCATTGAATAATGTGTTCACATACACATGAATCTGCACTAGCAAGAAACACATTTGGCATGTGTGTTAACACAGATTCTGCCTTGTGACTGGTTTAGAGCGCATCACAATGTGTCTCAGAAAGCCGCACCAGCCACAACTCAAAAGCATCCAACAACTACTTATGTATTACATATGTATACCTATAGCAACTAGTGTATTATACCCATGGAAACTAGTGTATTATATCCATAGCAACCAGTATATTATACCCATAGCAACCAGTGTACTAAGCCCATAGCAACAGCAGCTTCTTGGTACCTACATGTAGATGTCTACATGTAGATGTCTACATGTGTATCATGTGAGTTATAAAACAATACTGACTGCTTTTGCTTACCGAGGGAGACATAGTTTTTACCATCATACTCAAAGCATTCAACATTGATACTAATATATGTTTCATCTTTACAAAATTTGCTATACAATGTGTACAGCTACCATACCACCATGGCTGTACACGGTGATGTGCTACACATCAAATAATACACAGAAAATGCATTTAAGCACACATTCACATGATGAATTCAGCACCACTAGTCTGATGTTCATGAATGTACAGTACTTACATGTAGTATGTAGTAATTCCAGTCATTGTGGTGAAAACAATGTACAGCACCATGTACATGTAAGCCCATGGCTTCAGTTGTAATATTGTAGGTGACATACTTTGTGTATAATTTATGCATTACATTCAATTTAACTGATTCTTAGATAATTCTCCTAAAAACACCAATTTGAAAAGCAATTAAAAAAAATATATATATACAAACACTATACTGTAAACAATTGTTAATCCAATGTGAACAATAAGTTAAAACTTTGCTACATGTATATCCAATGAATTTGATTCAAGGCAGTGCACCAGGTGGTGGGCTTCTGTACAAGGTTTCAAATCCAATTAATTTTGTTTGTAATGTGATAAAAATTATTTTTCAACATTACATTGCATTACAAACGTACAATAATATTTTTAAAATGTGTTTAAAAAATTCACCAAATTTTCAAGAGAACATCTACCATGTAGTTATTGCATTTTCTGAAATTTCAGCAGTCAGTCGAAATTAAGACAAGGGGACTTGTACATGAGTACATTTGTGGGTTTGTACTGAGGCTGCCAGCCTGCAGGGTCTTTATATGGAGTGCAATTCTTTGATTGAACATGTTTCCCATACCTCATGGCTATGTGTCTGCGATACATTCAGATGCCAGCATATATTTCCTATCCCAGTGGATCACCATGTGGAGGAACCTCTTCGTCACACACTCTCTGCCAGTCACACACTCTCTCCCAGTCTCTCTCTATTATTTCACTGTTGTGTACTGAGCCTGCGGCACACCCCTATATGTTCACATGGATGTACACTGAACATATATCCACATTGAGGTGTTTATGCACAGCCGTAGGGATGGCTCATCATCCACGTCTGTGCCGTGCACATCTATTCAATGTCAGTCAATCCCCTCTGTCCAGTATCCAATCCAGCGTAATTGTATACCCTACAGGTACGTGTGTATCATGTACAAATAAATGTACTGTACAACTGCACCACTCATCACCTACGTTATGTACTACACTCCGTATGTAATGAATAATACTTGATGAGCAGGGTATACGTTGTGTGTACACGTAGAATACCAGTGCATCACATCACATCACATATAGTGTATGTGATACAATCTGTTGAATAAGCTACATGTACAATGTACCCAACCTCCTGGCCTATAATGCCCAAACTTGACCTATAATCTCTAGACGTGTTCATCTCTGCACAATTCCTATCCTGCAATGTATGAGCTCAATGTAGAGTTTTCTCCCTGTCCTACAAATAATAGTGTCCAGTTTCAATTCCTCTTTTCATAATGTGCTAACAAGAATTGAGGGTTTATTTTTAGTCTTGCTGTTTAGCGAGTTGAAATTTATACATGCACTGTAATAATCCACACAAACAACTGATTCACTGTTATTATTGAGTTGCAATGTATTGGATGTGAAAGTACACAAGGGACATAACACATGAAGGTACTCGGCAGGATTCTCAATTTACAAAATGTGTACAAACATGTACCCCTACAGGGCTTGAATTTGGGAGGAAATCCTATGACTGCAGAGCTATGTTTTATAAGACAAGAATCAAAATTAGAAAAACTTGTTTGTTAACACAGTTTTTAAACTTATAACGAGTCATTCAGAATAGTCAATGTAAAACAAATAAATTGTTTACTTTTATTTTATTATTTTTTTTACCCATCCACCCACCCGTAATTTAGATTTTTAAATACTGAATGGCTTCATAATATACATGTAATCTATACACTGAAGAACAAAGTAATGCCATTTTCCAATGTTTCTAATGTTTCCAATGTTTTTTTCTGGCTTAAACAAACAAGATTTGTAGTTTATCAGGAATTAAATTGACGATCTTGGCCAGCTGGGTACTTTTAATTCTTGTTTTCCAATTAATTTAAATACTTTTTAAAAACATGATCACAATTTGGTTTAATTACTGTCTATGCAGTAGTGTGATCTTTAAAAATGTGCTACATGTATACATGTATGTATTTATTGTACATACACATTTGTGTACTATTTGACACAGATTATTTTGTGTATTTTTGCACAGAAACAAGAACACCTGATCATGGTGAGGAGATTTTAGGTGTGTACCAACCATACATTGTAATACTAGACTAATGTGTATGTTCCTGAACAAGTACATGTACTACATGTATACGAAGGTCAGGGGTCAAATAATTGCAGAACAATGCAACTGATGTAGTCAAAACATTATTTTGTAACAAAGGGACCATTCACAATAACCAATGTTTGAAATATTTGACTTTTTTTCAAAATTGTGGATGGGTGGAAAGGAAATCACCCCAATGAAAGTTCAATAAAGGAAATATAAAGAAAGTACCCATCAGCCACTGTCAGATCATCTGAATAGCGAATTAATGCTTTTGTTGATACAAATTCTTATACTACGTGATCATAATTTTACAATGTTTTAAATTGCTACGTTCTTTTGGGTAACTTAAACTGTGTATTTCCAGATAACTTTTTTTTTTCAACAAACACAACAAAACAAATTTCTTCTTCAGTCTGTGTGAAAGTGCTCTCTTTGATTAAAAATTGAGAGCAACTATAGCTGTATAGTAAAAACCCATCGTTATTCCTGAAAATTGCTTACCATAATACTTTGAAAATTTACAGGGACCATGTGGGTAAGTTGTGGATATGGCTGATTGATCATGACTAAAGAGGTTGGCCTGGAAATCAAGCTGTGTTTACAAAAAAACTACTTGCGTGACATGTAGGCACAAACTCAAATAACAGTTACATACATGTATATGCCACAAGGCATGTAATCATTACCAGCAGTGTATTCAATTAACTTTGTGAATGGGAATAGTGTATAAAGCCTACATCTACCCACACAATAACAACCATACATGTACAAGTTATTTTGGATCACTGCCAATCTTGTCGTTGCCTTAAAAAAGGAGATTACAAAATAATATATTTATACTACATGTATTGACTGTAGTTTATCATCATACATTGTACTACTTAGAGTTGGGTCATAATTTTTTTTCACTATTTCACTATTCAGTATGTGTTTTAATTCCTAAATAACCGCAACTGCAAAGCTGTAAATTTATGTAGATGGGGGTTTACATCGTTTTCCACTAAGTCTCAACCAAAATTCCAATTGTTTTGATTGTTTGGGTTTTAACAAAATGAGAGACAAAGTACATGTACAAGATTTGTAATAATAAACAACATGTAGTTCATACTGATACCAATCCACAATAAAAATATTTCTGTCTAAGATATCAAAGTCAAGAAAATAGCATCAATCCCCTAAATCAACAGTGCTTATCTCGATTGCTGCAAAAAGAAATAGCATGTTTCTACATGAACATGCAAAAGATCCTTGACAAAACATAGTTTGACAAAAAATATAACAGGTTGCTTAACAATTACGGGTTTTGAATCTTTAAAACCAATACATTAAATGCCATATGAATCCTTATACGAGTTTTATTGAGAAAAAAAAATTGTACTTCCTTCACACAGTGTTACTGGAAACCCATTTACCTTTGAATATAAATAACATTCTATGTTGAATAATGCAACAGCTCTTTTTTACATAAATGGTCACATGATACTTCAGAGGTACAATTGCCTTAAAATAGCATCTTTAGCTACAAAGCCCATCCTGTGATCAAAATACATACATGTACTGTACATGTAAGTCCAGACACATCTGAACAAAAGCCACTTGCAGTCTTTGTATTGCATACAAATATATTTCATGAACAGAGTATCTACAAAGTTCTTAAAGTTAAAGCATGCAATCTTTTATCAAAATGGTGTAATAATTTCTTCATGGCTCAGAGCTGAATATAACATCAAGAATATTTGCATCCCTGTGTAATAGCGCCCTCTACAGTTTAATTCCAAGGCCATGAAATGGAGGAATGAAGAATTTTCTTAATAAATAGCCTTTATTTACTCTAACCATAAATGCAGAAGAAAAAAGGCATTAACTTGCATCATTTTCAAATTAGGTTTTCTTTACATCAAGTATCATAAATATACTGTCCTTGCCACAATGCTGCATTGTCATAGCAGATAAACCTATTTCACTATTTATTCAGATTTATGTCCATTAGAAATGCTATGCAGGCCATTTGAAAAACTCCTTTTCAGACGACCACAATAGCAAGAGAAACACATCTGATGTTGCACTGCACACATGCAGAAGACTACATACACCTGTAGATAAATTTAATTAATCCATCAGTGGAGTTTTTTTAATAATGTCAAAAACAAAGTTAAAAGTAACGCCTCAACAACAAATTTACTAGACACTTGACAAAAGGTTGGTGACATCTTTTGTCTTGTTTGAGAAATGTGCTACATTGTTAGTATCACGGTAATGGGGGAACCCATCCAACCCTGGACCGGTTTGTCACTTTTGTGTCTGACTAATACAGGTTGGGTTCCCCAGTTCTATCTGCCAAGGAGGTTAATTTTTGCCCTCATTTGTGTCTGTCCGTCTGCTTGTCCATCTGCCCTTACAAGATAGACATTGTGGGGTGACTTTTAGGTAGGAACTGTACTTGTGTGTGTTTTTGACATTGTGGGTGACACAATGTTTTTAACAAGAAAGATTAAAGAAAGGGGATAATAGAAAACAAATGGAGAAAGCCCACAATGTCGCACTGCTTTGATGTCTGTTTGTATTAAACCAGTTAAGACTCCCAATAGACAGCTTTAGCTCATACAATACAACATGGCTTAAAATTTGGAGGAATTTCCTTTTTTTTATTGAGCATGCACAGATAACTAGTCTGAGTTCAAGCCGTTTACTAGTGGTTCTTATGTTATCGTGTATGATGAACTAATAGGTTTCACCAATCAATGGCTCTTGCCTGTACAATGTAAACAAGACAACAAAGACTACCATCTCATTTGTGCATTGGCAGTTAGTGCTATTACAGAACACAGACATTTTGGCCACATTCTATGAAAAAGCAGATTACTGCTTCAAATCTGAGATTTTATAAGCCTACACATGTATATTGTAACTACTAGCAGTTCAACCTCTTCACTATGATTTTGTTATTTTGGATGCTTAAAATTGTTTTTAATTAAGTGTTCTCTTTTTTACCCAAAGAGAGCATTTTGCTCCACCTTATGGAGCTTTTTGAGCAATTCCCACCTGTAAAGTCTTGATGGCCTGTCTGTCATACATGTACATGTAGTATCATTCCTTACTGCACTCATGGTAGAGGTGCTCTACAAAGTACATGTACTTTCTAGTCGTTCATACTTTCACCTGACTTAAGGAGCTGAAATTTTGTTCATATTTTGTTCAGAAAATCTTAGGAAATTGCCAATTCTGATCGTATCTACAATGGTTCACTGGGGCGCTAGTACACCGCAGATCTTATCCTCTAATTTCTGCCCTAAATAATACTTTTTCCATCAACAACCATTTTAGTGGATTTGTGATTTGAGGATCGGTTGTTTAGAACTTCGTTTGCAATAAAATCATTGAGATTCAACATTGACAATGCAAATTGATAAAAAATTCATGAACTTTGCCCCGCATCGCCCTCTATCAGCAAAAGTTGTCGTTGTTTGAATAGCCTTAATCCAAGGCTGTATATTGTACCAATCTGCAGGCGTGCGGCACACTTTGCAGCAATTCTTCACTCAGCTCATGAACATGTACTGCATTGGAGACTAGCCAAGCTCTCTTATGAATATGGTAATTACAACGGCCATCAACGGCCAATCACAGTGTGTGGAATGTTGGTTAGCTTGGAATTTGGACCCTGCTGTTGTGGACGCGCTATGCATGGACTACCCGCAGGCGACCGAAAGTTGTGGGGCCCGGGGCCATTGCACATGCGGTGGATACTCGGCAGTCAGAAACATGTGGTTACATGTATGTACATCGTGTTTTAACTTTTGTATACTGAAATGAACGATCGCAATTCCAATGCTGCAGTTTGGAAGTCCGGCATGGCTCGTCAGCTACTTGTTTGATCGTATTAAGTCTGCAGGCAAAAAATAGTCTGGGTCTGGAAGCTTATACCAGTGTTCGGCGCTGCTGTCGAAGTTGCTTTCATTCTGCCAATTATTTTAGCAGGGCGGCCAATTCTTTGGCAGGGCGGCCTTAAACTTTGGGAGAGCAGCCCGCCCTCCCAAAACCCATGTGTGGAGAACACCGAGAGTCAGTACAGAAAGTTACAGCAGAGGCGTCATTTCCATTTTATCAGGCTGGGAGTTCCGGACACAAGGAATATGTGAACGAAGTTTCAGCTTCCTCCAAATAAATAAAATATGAGCAACTTTTGTTACAAATTTTTTCGCAATGGTACAGGCCCTTTATACACCACACCAAACTCCCTCACGTTGTATGCAACAGAGGAGTCCATCCTGGGCAACAACAAACCCAAATTTTCATTTTATTTTCAGAAATAATGTCACATGACATAGTATAGTAGTAGTATAAGTAGTAGACAAAGGTCCAAGGGCAAGATTTTTGCAAGATCGATAAATAGGCCTAAATTAAACTTTTCAGAAGCCAACCAGCAATCTTGGAATGAAGACTTAAGAAATGTGTGAATGAAGCAGCTTCCTCTATCAGGTAATAATTGCAGTATGAAAATGCCAATATGAAGGCAGGCAGGGAACCTTATCACAACATCACTCAGGTTTGATTATTTTATATTAAACAAAATAAATGAAAATTGTGTATGTTTTTTTACGTACTTTTATTGACAAATCGTAATCATTTAGTTTCAAATGTCTTAAATTTACAAAAAATGCACTAGTTAGATCACTGTATCTCACACTTACATAACTAACCGTATATATTTGTAAAATATTTTCATAAAACGATGAATTTATTACCTTTCTGGCGGTTGTCTGTTAGCCATAATTGCCCGAATGTAGCGCCATCTTTAGTGCAGTGACGTCAAAATGTAGGTCACCGACCTTCACCTTTATGTCTAGATCCCAATGTCACAGTACACAGGACTCAAGACAACAATAACATTATCAGACTGACTTATACATTGGGATGGACGATTATTTTGTAGGGACTTCAGTTATAATATTTACACATAATCACAATGTATTACGAAAAGCCAAAAGTGTTAACAGATTTCTTTAGCATGAATTTAAATTCCTATTAAAATAGGCTTTAACATTGTACATATATTTACTGGTCTTCTAAGTTCTAGAAACCCGACATTATTCGTTATAGTTAACCCTTCGTTAGGAAATCCCTTCGCCCAAATATCTAGGCAACCCAACTACGCTATGAAAAATGGCGGAAGACAGTGGTGGTGGACACGGCAGCAATGATCTTGGAACGGCGTATTATCGTTCCAGAGATCCCATAAAGAATTTAAAAATCAAGTAAGTCTGGTAGTGGTATTGTTTTAAGCATTGAACTTGGTTTACAACATTTCAGTATGACGATGATTACACTTTGGGTTGTATTTCAATGCGGGATGTGCTTCACTTGTTTTTCACATCATCAGCCATCGCCTGATCACACTCACTTTTTGACATTACTAACTGACTAAGTAATACAGTCATTTGACCAGTTCGGGATCATTGACCAGTTCGGGATCA
>CM021532.1:14535217-14549966 GCA_010994315.2 Pisaster ochraceus
CTGCATGCAACTTTCTGTTTTCTGCAGATAGAAATTGTCTGATTTTGATCTTACATGATAGTACATCTGAAGCTTTGTTTCGGTTGATGGTTATCCTGATCAGTGGAAGAATGATAGCTGCATGTAGCATCAGGGATGATGTTTGAGAAACCATCATACCATGTACATGTAGAGTGTTTCATGTGGATTTGTTTGCAGAGCAATCTTTCAAGATGATATGAGAAACCTGACGATATTCGCTGAATGGCATGCCATAGGGGTTGGTGTGGGGCACAGTGATTGGATGTTCCTGATCACATGTCTAGTATTGTGATAAGTGTTCAGAAAAAGTGACATGGTTGATATTTTGTGTTACCTCCATCCTCTGGGAGTAATTCAGTTTAATTGAAAATACCGGTCACCAAATTTGTTGTTCAAAGGTGCCCTTGATTTTGCTTCTAAATAACTGTCAGCAAAATTCAATAATAAACTAAACCACCAGGTTGACTGGTTCTGCTTACACTATTGTGTGGCCTGTACATTGCTAAACTAACACTAATGCTAGTGCTAATGCTAAATGTGACATCACTACTCTACATTTGCAGCGAATATTTCGCACGACTTCAGCTTATTTCAACTTGGACCGAATTGTTGGTTGCAAATTTATGGCTTCAAATTCTCGTGCATTCTCATCCATGTGAAGTATGAATCAGGGGTGGATTTCACAAAGAGTTAAGACTAGTCTTATCTCAAGTTAGGACGAGTTACTCGTCCTAACTTAGGACTAGCCCCTAGGACTAGTCCTAAGTTAGGACTATCTTTATGAAATCGACCCCAGGCCTTGTATGTATAACTTCCCTTGGTGTGTGGTTCATTAAGCAGAATTGGGCCCTAATTTTGTGATACGGATGCCAAGGGTAAAATGACAATTTATTCAGGTTGTATGTAGGTTTCCCTACTTTGAATATATAATGCTCTTTTCCTAAGCCTTGCACCTAAGTAAAGTAGCAAACCCCAAACTGGTTTGTTAGGCTATTTGTGTAGTTGATTGAGATTTGAAACTTTAGCTCTTTAATTCAGATGGGAGGTAAAATACTGAACTTGTGTATTAATGGATAAAAGTTTACATGTATATATCCCTTTGGATAAAAACATTTGAGTTTATGACTGAAAACAGATTATAAATTGTGCACTTAAATTCATATAACATCAATGAGTTTCACCTTGGCCAAGCCTTTTAAAATAATTATTCACATGATGAGTGTACCACTGTTCATGTATCTTTAATTGATCATAGAACATGAGTGTATGTTTCTCATTGTTGTTTGAATAATCTTGTGTACAGTGTAGATGGGAATGTTTGAAACTGTGATTTTTCAAATGATGCAACTTTAACTAGGTCACTTTGTAATCATGCCCCAAATGAAATGGTTGTCTTGATGTAATATTAGTCACGTTGCTCTGGCTACTATTTATAAATTCAGCTCCAGTTGACCCATAATCATTCAATAATACCAGCCTTGAGGAAAGCTTGATGCTGATATAATTTGTAACTCCTTGAGTTTAGATTGGCTATTGCTTTTATTAGATCACACTCTACAGTACAACTAGGCTGTATCTGGATTGGGGTGTGGATACAGCTACAGATCTTGCTAAGAGTGTTACTATGGATGTCCTTTACCTCAAGGCATGATGAAATGCCACTTTATTTGATACTCTTTCAGAGTGACTTTTATCAACATTCAAAATCATCCAATGACGTCACATTTCAAACATGATATGGATCTCTACATTTGTGTACAGGAAACTTTTAGTTTATTCCTGAATTTTGATAATATTTAATCAAAACGGCACTAATTTGGACCTTTTGACTGACACAAAAATCCTCTTTGAAATGTATAGACCCATTTGTCGTTGATACTCAATGACTTCATGCTTTAAATGTTGCTCTAAAAGACCATAAAATAAAATGACAGTTTACATCAGTTTGACGCGAGGTTAGAGACTTGTAATTTATTTCTCCCACTTTCATAAGGACTCTTTCTATTGGTCAACCTTGGAACCCTTCTTTAGGGATTCATTTGCCTTAAAACAGCACCAGAACCAGAAATGACTGATAGTGTAATGCAATGTGACATATTGGACATCAATTACACATTCTCTAGAGCACTAACAAATGACATTGATAACCACAAAGAAACAAAAACTCATGATTGGTCTCAAATTTAATTCTTAAGTTTATTTATCAGATACAAACCAGATAAAATGTTCACAATAATACTGATGTAAAACATTTGCAAAATACAATAATAAAAATTCTTACTACATAAAGTTAGAACAAAATAGTACAATGTTTTATTCCACAAGTTCTCAATTATCCTTCCCAATCTATATCAAGTAATCAAAGACAAGAACGTGTCAAACCTTAAAGAGTTAACTGAACAAAAACAAACTTTTAGATTTGATAGATGCTACCTGGATTGAATATAATGTGCAAAGTTGTCAGAATGTATATATATATAGCTATGTTGAGGGTTTATCACACACATTGTTTCATTCCTTAATTATAATACAGCATTTATCTCTTACATTTACCATTTACAAAGTAAAATTTAGCCCAATTAAGTCCCAAATTGTGCAGGGTGCAGTTACTGAATAAACACTATGAATGCCCAACCTATATGTGCAGTGTATAGTAAAACAAACTATTCCAAAATGGGTCAAAAGAGAAGAGGATTGAGTGGATTCATAATCTTGAATGAAACACACGTGCCAATCATGTCCTGGTGGCTTATCCCTGTTATAGAAAAGGCTAGTTTTGTAAGTAATTTGCAATAAAACAATTGTTTGCTAATTAATGCTACTTGTAATTGTAAATCACCTCAATCTTCATCTTCACAATTTACAGGGAATCTTGTCTAAAACCAGCATAAAATGTGCTGCTGTGATTACAGCAGATGTATGCATCACTCATGCATTGTCTGAATGACACTCATCGATTGACATTGCAAGTATTTTCAAGGGGGGATCTGTCTTGTAAATTTGGCCATACCAAAAAAACACACCAAACCAATTGAGGCTTTTTTTATGAACTTGCCATCTCTCCAACAGTCCAAATGGCTACGCATCGTTCAGTTAACTTTTCCCATTTGAGTAAAATTTGCTGATTTATTTTCAGTGCATTCTACAGCTGGAATTGACGCTGCATAAACCAGGGCTGGTGGATTTTGTCGATGGCAACTCGATGAGACAGCGAATCCGGTTGGGGAAAAAGAAAAGCAAAAGAAGTGTACGAGTCGACTGCTCAGGATGCAGCAAAGAATTTGATCAGTTTGGATACTTCCAACAACACATGCTGCAAGTCCATAAAGTGCACCCCCGAGAATGTAAAGGAGACCCAGGCAAGAGATGGAGCAAGGAAAGAAGGGGAGAGGAGGGGAGAGTACCGCAGGCACCTTGGATAAAGTCAACTGTCTCCATCTCCCAAAAGAGGAGTAAAGTGGACCATGCACACACCCAAGACGACAAGGTATCGGTGATACTGGTAAGGATGGCGCTTTCACCACCACTCAACATTCTCCTGGAGGTGTCACCATTTAACTCGCCATCACCACCAACATCCCCGGAGCCAATCCTCTCGCCGGCCAACTCCATGGCACCGGCCACACAGGACCGGGACTTATTTCCCCCGACGATGTCGAATCCACCCCCTCCCTAAGACGCCATCACCCCCACCGCCACCGGTACCACCGGTACTACCTTATGCATCAGCAGCACCACATCAAGAGGGCGGCCACACAGACGCCGCGACCACGGCCGTACAACCCGAGCCACCGCATCATCGCTTCATCATCGGCTGCGACCGCATCACAACAACATTACCTTTGTCGGACGGGACCACCACAGAGTGCGGCAGGCGCCAAGGTGCAGAGGGTGAGAGCGGAGGTGATCACGGAGAATTGCCCAGGACAGTAGAACATGAACTCCACCAGCTGGGACACGGCATCATTCTTCAGCAGGTAACCAAGACTGCGAAGTTCCCAGACTGTCGGGAGTATTCCGTCAGGTTTAACGAGTATCTACTCCCGGCGAATACTACCTCAGGTCGGCCCCAGTGGCAGACCGGACATGCACACCAAGCAGCCGAGTAACTGCCAAACCCCACCATCTTTTCACAACAGGAACAACGAGCAAACATAACTTTTTCGGCCTCATTAGAATAATTATAGACAGCCAAATTTAAGGGGGAGTACACATGTAAAGATGCCGACCAACCTGGATGAATGTAAGTCAGGTTTTTTAGCTGAAAATTGGTAAGTTATTCAATTTTTTTTTAAATCAAGGCTACGTTTTTGCGACAAAGTTGCTGTTAGTTAATCAGATGTACACATTCAATGATCAACACTGCAAGTAATACTAAACAAAAATAGTCAGACGTTAAAATACAGGGCTACAAGAACTGGTTTTAAGAAAAACTGTGTGCTTTCTTCCCCAAATGAGCATCTTAAGATGAGCCTTAGGAAAATCCAAGAACTAGTAGTTAAAGACAAAAACAGTATGAAAAGCAGACGATTTGTAAAATTCTGCTTCTCAAAATTGCCGCCGTCGATGAGTTACTTTTATACTGACCCAGATGGCTGTATGTAAATTAGAAAAAGCTTTTGCAGAAGTTGAGCTCTTTGATTGGCCAAAGCTCAAAATAGAGCAACCCAGTTCCTGTATTTCCGTGGTACACGGCCATGATGCATTAATATTAGGTTGAACAAGTGAACCAGAGAAACGATACAAGATGGATGCCTCCATGTCAAGCAAACATTGTTTGTGCTTTACCCTACAACTCAAATGTTACAGTTGACTTAGGTGATTTAGGCTTGTTTTTCAGACAGAGCCACCATTAAAGCATGGTTGCAGTAGAGTGGAAAAAGGTAAATCATTTTTTTAAAGACTCCATAACTCGTTATTTAATGAAAGAAGTGTTCTACTTCTACTTAATGAAGGCTTAGCTAGGGCTACATTAAAACTAAAAGATTTCATCGACTGAGAAAATGCTGTCTGAGGTCTAAATTGTACGTATGGCAAGGGCTTTGAAAGTACTGTGGTGGTGAACACAGATTAGTAGTGTGTTGTATATAATGATTATTTTTTTAAGCACTCTCTCTCTTCCTACTGTAAATATATCACTGTTAGTGTAAAGCACGTGAAGGTAATTTGTAAATTTATTCGAAATTTTGATTGCAAAAAGTGTAAATACATGTACAGGCCTGTCATTTTTCAGTGATATAAGTTATGGGAGAATCAAATTGTCTTGATGTAGCAAGTAATGTTTAGATGAATTATTTATTTTAGGAAGATGGCCTTCAGAGAAATTTTCCTGAGTTTGTGTATATAGCTGTACAGTTTCCCTTTTCAGAACTCAGTTGATGCAAGCAAAACAATGCAAGAGTTACATTTTGTTATTGTTTAGAGTTCCAGTGTTTTTTAATTTTTTTTTAGAAGTTAAGTCTAAAGTTTTCTTTGCTGATGGAATGCTAGGACACATTTAATTCTCAAGAAGGGGGTAGTGTGGCGGAGACTGCCTTTTTGCTTAGCGATTATTGTAATGTCCTGCTCATTCACAATTATTATTTTCTTAACTTCAGCTGTTTGGCATAAAATCCATTGATTTTTCCCCTTTTATTAACAAACTGGGTGTACACACATTTGGTTGCATGCCGAAAACGCGCAGGCTACCGAATGAGTTTTCATTCATTGCCTTACTATTTTAAGGTTTAACCAATCAGTCCACTGGTTCAGGCATTCTGCCTGCAGCAGGCATTTCCTGTAGGCTATAAAAAGTGTTAAAGAGTAAGCTCAGGGCTCAGTCTTCCAGAGGGTATGGTGTTACAAGACCTCAAGATGTAAACACCTCAGATGAAGAAACACAAGACACTCATGACTTTATTAGATGATGTGCACTCAGCCACGGCTACTGAAACTGTTGTGTGCAATCATTATAATTATAGTTCAGCGGACTGATTGGATTACAGTAGTATCAAGAAGGCCATGCAGAGTTCATCTGTTAAATCAAGAGAGGGCGCTATGTACATTTGATGATTGACGAATAAAGTATTACACATAGAAATTGGAACCTCCGACTGAACAAGTTAATTTTTTGTTTTATCACGGCTAATTGTATGTTCATTATAACAGACTGGTAGACATCCTCCCCTGAAACTTCTCGGACAACAACACATAGGGTTCAAATTGAGTAATTATACTTCATAGGGACCTGATTCGTTACAGTTTTGGCCACGCTACATCACTCTCTGCCATTTCAGAACATGACACCGCTCTGGCTCAACAACAGCTGGACGTAAGCCCTATCAACCTTGCACCATTCATAAAGCAGAGAGTTTACTACACTAATTTGGGACAACAAACCCAACAAGCAGACCACTCTAATGAAGATGCCTTATGTTGTCCACCGGCACCCTACTATAGTGGAACCAAAGAAGGGCTCAGTGTATTAGGGGTAGCTATCCCAATACATGAGACAACTGACAGTCAGGTGGATGCTGTGACACTAGATATCATACATTCTTCCTAGAGCCATCCAGAGAGAGTCCACTCAAGACAGGCCCCCGAGCTGAACAGGGTTTGACACCTTTATAGCTAACAACATACCAGCCAGTCCATAATTTGACATTTGCTAGTCATTGATGCCTCACCTACAGAAATGGACACTATGGAAACAATTTTATATAGATCGCTAGACATAGCTAATGCCCTAGACCCTCCGACAATTGTCACAGTCTTCGATCAGGCTATCTGCGCCAAAACACAGCAAATCAGGTAGAAAAGTGGTAGTGTACAACAGTCATATTATAGTTAGACTAAGGGCCTATCATACTGCAATGGCCGTTTTAGCTTGTCTAGGGCAGTTGCCCTGGTTGAAGAAAATTACCAAGAACTACCAGTACTTTGGTGGGATATCAGCATTGAGGTGGCTGTAGACATCGCTGGTCAGTTCAGACAATCAAACAATCAGACAATCAGTTGAATCCCAATCTGACACTCCAACTGTGCAGTTTGGACCATTGGGCAGTAAGGAAGTCCAACATGACACAAGTACCATTTCAAACTACCCTAGTGTCAAAGGAAAAAGATCCTTATTTAGGAATGAGTGATTTTTCTACAATTTCGTATTGGAGATCACTAGAAATTCAAAGTTAGTTTTAGTACTTTCTAGAAAACTATTAAAAATCATGTTCCAATTAAATCTACAGTTCAGTGTTTTGGGGGTTTCTTCCCCAAATATTGTGATGGGTGTCAGCTTATGTACCCATTGTTGTTTCGTCTTTTTCTGGGCGTTTATTTGAGTGAATTTGCCCCTTTTTAAATTTTGGGTTTTTTGCAAGTCGCCAGACACTCAGGGCCTGAAGGCCACTTTAAGGTGTGAGCTACAATCAACTATTTTTCCAGGGGCTGTTGCCACCTACTCCTGGGGCTGAAACAGGGTTACCCCCTTTACAGTCCATACAGATGTAGGCTTGGGTATCATCCATCAGAAGCCTGGCTGGTAGAGCAGAAAGCACTACCTCCCCAACTTTACAAAGCAATCATGGTTAAGTGTCTTGCTTAAGGACACAAGTGTCACGACCGGGACTCGAACCCACACTCTGCTGACCAAACACCAGAGCTTGAATCCGGTGCTCTTAACCGCTAGGCCATGACACGCACTTGTTCCGGCCCCCTAAAATTTGAACAGCAGCAACCAAAAGTAAGATTGTGTTGCCCTTGATGATTTTTTCAATAAACCTTAAATATCTTCATTTAGTATCACTTGGTGCACAGACTTTCAGTTTGTTTTAGAAAGAATAATGCAGGTACTAAGACAGTTTATGATATTATTTCTGGAGATTTAATATAAATTTTGACGGGTCTGTTTATTAAGATATGCTTAATACCAACATCATGCAATTTGTCTTTAGATGGAACCTGTAGATGACAATGTGTCTCTGCCATTGAATGATTAAACACAGATAGAGCTATGTCCAAGAGAGATGAAGTGATGGCTGCTATAAACTCCCAGGTGTCTCCCCACCCCCCCTGCCAGGTGAAAACAATGAAGTTGAAACACAAACACACTTAAGCCCTATGAAGGGATTTTTTGTGGCTTTGGTGTAAGGGGTTTTACATCAGTACCCCTGTGGTTAATACGAACGTTGCTGCTGCCCAGAACAAGCAAAAGCTGGCTTTTTAGTAACGGAAGTCAAAGGGAGTTAAACCTTTCCAGCTCAATGTAAATGAGGCCCCCACATTTATAGTTTATAAGTTCCCCCCCCTGTTTTCTTTTTTTGTACTTAACCAAGTTTAATCAACAGGTCTCCTTCACTCTTAGAAAGGTACATTTTGTATGACCCTGGTGACCCCTACTTGAAAGTGGACTGTCCCTGAGCCAGAGGATGCAGTGGTGTGGTTGGTGGGGTTTAGCAAGCCTTAGTGCTGTTATTCCCACCAATTAACCCGCTGCTTCCTCTGTTTCCCTCTCCTTTTCAGTCGGTAAAAAAGAACATTACAAACCATCCTTTACAAACGTGTCAGAAGTGGGATTACCGACATCACAATGAATGGAGAGAAGGCAGCAGGAGGAGGAGCTGGGGCGGCCCCAGCAATCAATCAAGTAGCTTATGTGCCCTTTGACTTCAGAGTGGGAGTCTTCGTCGGGCGCCCTCAAAGCCCAAATGACCCCCATGTGGAAGAGTGAGTGAGAGATATAAAGTCCCTGTTCCAGTCATGGCAGACCCCAGCCGACCAGCGGTCCCAACTCCTGATGAAATATCTGTCGGGAGAAGCCAAGAGAGTTGTGTTGGTCCTGGTATCAGATGATAGAGAGGTCAGCCAGGTGGTCTTGAAGCGACTCCTAGAAGTCTTCGGTGATAAAACACCAACTTCTTCACTTCTTCAGACCTTCCACAGTAGGAAGCAGAGGAGAGAGGAGACAGTGAAGGAGTTCTCCCTCGCTCTCCAAAAGATCGCCAGCCAAATAAAGAAACGTGACCCCGAGGCCCTGGCTAAGCAAGATGAGATGCTGAGAGACCGATTTGTCCAAGGTCTCCAAAATCAGGAAGTTCTGAGGTCCCTCAGATCAGATCTTCGGCGGAAGTCAACTCTAAAGTTCAATGATGTACTGGCTGAAGCGCTTCACCTGACAGCTGACCATGAGGAGAGTGTAACTGTGCATGCTGTGGCGTCACGCTTGGAGAATCCTCAGCCCCGAGCCCTTTCAAAGACCTTGCAAGACGCTGTACAGAGGACCGTCGAGCAGCAAAGAGAAATGGCAGAAATGATGTCTGCCATGAGGAAAGAGCTAAACCAGTTGTGCATCAATTCACCCAGAGGATCCTACCAGAAAAGGCCAAGATGACAACCCAGATGGGACGACCAAGGGAACCCAATCTGTTTGAATTGCGACAAACCAGGCCACATGGCTCGTGAGTGCCCAGAGAACAGAAACCGATACATGACCCCCAAACTCCCCAGAACCAGGGTTACTACCAGAGTCCCCAGAGGCCAGCACCGTTAAACTAGGATGTTCCAGTGTTGAGGGCCAGACGCTGGAACAACCTAACAAATCTCAACATAGGTCTGTTGCACCGGATGAGGCAGTAGGGGACTGTTTGTATGTTGATGTTTCCATGGGAGGAGTTATCATCCCCAGCCTGTTGGACACCGGAGCACAGGTCTCCACCATTTCAGATGAGCTATTCAAAGAGCACTTCCATAAACCTCAACTCTAACAGCCTGGCTAACCCATTCATCCGTCTTGTGGCAGCTAACGGCCTAGATATCCCGTATCAAGGAGTAGTTGAGCTTAACATCAGCCTGATGGGATGCGCATTGGGAAAGCAGTGTTCTTTGTTCTCAGAGAGTCAACTACTACAAGTACATGTATCATTGGCATGAACATACTCCGCAGATGCCAAGATGTCCTTTTCAAGAACCCTCACTCAACCAATCTCCACTCCAAACCACAATCACGTCCGATACAGACGTGGCAGCGACTACTGAAGACCGTGGAAGCAGATACGTGTACTCCCATTTCTCGTGCCAGAGACAGTGACGACCCCATTAGCTTTGTGTATGCTGCTAACCCCCAACCCATTGTAATTCCTGGGGGTACAGAAGTCATAGTTCCTGGGAGCTTCCATCAGTCACCATCCAGCAGAGGTCCAGTCCTCGTAGAACCAACAGCTGCAAAATTCTTACCAAAGCACTTGATGGTAGCCCATGCAGTTTGCATGATCCGTGATGGTCGCATTCCAATGAGAGTTGCCAACCCTAACCGGTGGGACATAAAAGTACATTATGGAATGCGACTGGCCCAATTGAGTGATGTCACTGAAGTCCTGCATCCCCAGAGTCAGCCATCCCCCCTTGAGTTAATAGAGCTTGGACTTCATGAAGTAGAGGTGCGTCTTGAAGAGGAGCCAGATGTATACCCAAAGATGAATCCTGAGGAACTCCCGATACCAGTGAACGTTGACAAATAAGCACTATCGATATCTGAATTCGAGCAACTCAGCTCTCTTCTTCACTGGCACAGGGATGTTTTCTCTAGGAGTGATGATTACTTTGGTAAGACAACAACTGTCCAGCACACCATCCCCACCACAACCGATAGGCCCATCAAAGACCGTTATCGGAGAATTCCCCCACATCTATATCAAGAAGTGAAGGATCACCTGACGACACTGCTAGGAAAAGGGGTGGTCCAGGAAAGCACGAGTCCATGGGCATCCCCCATAGTGCTTGTGCGAACAAGTGTGGTGGACTTCGCCTATGCGTTGACTATCGACGACTCAATTCGGTTACTGTCCCTGATGCATACCCCCTCCCCAGAATTCATGGAGCGGTGTTTTGGAGACCAATCTTGCGAAACCCTGATGTTTTATTTAGATGACATTATTGTCTTCTCCCCTGATTTCTCAACACATCTAGAGAGGCTTGATATGGTGTTTTCACGGCTCGCCAAGCATGGACTGAAAGCTAAACCCTCCAAGTGTCATCTACTGAAGAAGTCCATCAACTTCCTTGGTCATGTAGCATCAGAACATGGAATCCGAACTGACCCTGAGAAATGTCAAGCGTTGGAGACTTGGCCTACTCCTTCTACCCCAAAAGAGGTTAGACAGTTCCTCGGATTTGTTAGGTACTATAGGCGGTTTGTGAAAGATTTCTCCAAGATCGCACAACCACTGTTTGTCTTGACTGGCCAACCTAAAAAGGGCAAGAAACCCCAAAGAAGTTCCCCCTTCCGATGGACTCCAGAATGCCAACGGGCATTTGATAAGCTCCGGAAGTATCTGATGTCCCGCCAATACTTGCTTATCCGGATTACACTAAGCCCTGAGTTAAAATCCCTGAGTTTAATTGTAAAACTGAAAGAATGAAAAACAGCTCGTTGCCTTTCCTTGTCCGTAATTTTAACAATAATTGATTTTGCTGCATTTCTCTTAAGCTTACTTTTATTTATTTCCGTAACTCATTGTTGTTTTTTCCATTGTACCTTCTTAAAATGTTTAAATATTTTTTATGTAAATTTACTTGCAATTCGGCTGATGCCGCGATTTGTTAATTTTGTTTTTAATAAACCATTTATGAATGAATGAATGAAAAGCCGTTTCTGCTGTACACAGATGCCAGCAACCAAGGCCTTGGAGCGGTTCTTTCACAGCTACATGATGGAAAGGAAAGAGTCATTGCCTATGCTAGCAGAGGTCTTCGCAAGACGGAACGCAGTGATGCTTACTATAGCACATTCAAGGCCCACGGTAGCCAACCATGATGAAAACATTAACATGCATAAATAAACATGGGCTTAGAAAGGATTGGGTTCCTGCCGATTGTCATGCTGTGTGAGTAGGGAATGGACAGTTTGTGTGGCCTTGCATTCAGGTTGTGAACTCATAGCCCTTTTTAGTAAAAATCACATACATTCTTAAGTATAAGAATTACAGATTGAAGCAAACACTTGAGTAAAGGCTAGACGTCCTTTCCAGTTACCATTTGAATACATAAGCAAGGCTGCATTCTGTGTACATGTGTAGTCAGTGATAGAGCATTGTGGAGTTATTTTGAAACTTAGATCCTCAGTATGAGGGAGTTTGAAGGAAAGAAATCGCTGTGACTTAGAATAAGGTGTATGTGAAGATGATATGGTAAAATGTGCAAGATTCAATTCATCAGCCAAATTGCCAGCCCCTGGGTACATCAGAACAGCTTGAGTCCAGGAGGTAAATTGGAGGCTTTTGTGCAAAAACGTGCAAAGTCAGAGGCTCGCAGTTTTTGAATGAACCTGTTAATATATTTGTTTTTCACAGGGCTCGATCAGTTCTTCCATAATTTCAATGCTAAATTATGACAATGACAAAACATCAAGCTGGATCACATTACACAACTACAGTGTTACTGGTCCACTCTAGAATCTCCTCAACATGAAAACACACATCGTCGACCAATAGTATATACATTTAAGAGATGTTAAAGAAAGTTGAGGACTGGTTCCAGGACAGTGGGTCTTTATCGAATCCCTCTGTTTCCAGATTGTGCTCAAATGAAAGCAAGGCATGTGACGATAATGGTAATTGTTCCCAAGTAAACATGTCACCATGCTTTGAACGAGTGACAGGAGACATTGAGTTCTTGACACAAGAGACCTAGTGATCTAATCCTTAGAAGACAACCTCATCACTTTCAAAGAATTGATGACAAGTCCTTAACCATGAGCCTAGCACTGGAAATCAAAACCTTGCAAATACCAGCAATATCATATTGGCTCATGTGACTACCAAAAGAACACCGACACAAAACCTGCAGATTGTCAACAGCAAAATATCAACATTAAGTAGTGCAAAGAGAAAAGATAGAATGTAAATTGAGTTCCTGACCAATCTCTTCTGCAGTTTGTACATCTGTCAGGTACTCTTTACAAGAAGATTGCACAAACTGTCTTCATAAGTTATGAAGCTTCTGACATGCACGAGCCATACATATCACATAACTCGTGTAATATTTGGTGCATAACAATACACTACTCAATGAATAGCCACTAGATAATTTGAATATCTCATTCTCTTAATTCAAACTACATAGAAACCAAGACATGCATGATAAAGAAGGCAACCAGCTGATATGGGCAACAGGAACTGTATTGTGCTTTACTGCAGCGTCTCTATAGTCTTGTGCAGGGCTTGGGTAAATGTGAACCAAAACCAAAGTTGTTAACGCACTAAAAGCACCAGTCTAATCAGTAATGTACTTATCAATACAAGTGGGCTTTGTTAAACTCTGAAAGATCAAAGCATGTACAGTCATGTACACATACAATGGCTCATTCTGGGTGCACATTAGTTAAAAAGGTAAAATAATGAATATGTTTGTAATGGAAAATGCAGGTGTCCTGCTACCAAGGGAATAACCGTTACATTTGAAATGTTCATATTATTTTGTTACTTGACCCAATTCACTCGATGTCATCACTGATGGCAGATCTTGGTGTTATTGCAGGGCACATTTCAGGCCATGCATGCATGTTGAGATGCGCACCATATGTTTATTTGAAATTTGACTCCAAATGTGGAACACCATGTTGCACTGTCGCCATGTGTGACGTCAGTACAAGAGGTCTACAGTGTTCATTTAAAGATTATTAATGCGGCTCTCATGTCTTGTGGCAGAATTGCCCAAGGCCTAATACCATTTTATTTTTGTATTTTTTAATTTTTCGATGGGTGTGGGTAAAACAAAAAGATGGTCTCATCCATTCTTCCCTGCCTGCTATGGCCAAAGTATGGCACACATGGGCAACAACATGTGAGCCATGCTTCTTGGTTACAAACAACTCACTGACAGTGACTGACACCATGGTCAATACACCATGGGGCAGGTCTTCATTAACTCCATTAACCCTAACCCTCCTAAATCCTTCCATATCCTCTTTGCTAAAACAAAAGATTCAGAAAGTCTGAGGGCTGCAGGCCCAAATAACAATTGCTTATCACAGGGTCAGGCATTCCCATCTTATCTTAAGTCCAATCAATTTGGTGTGGAGTGATATAGAAGATGAGGATGGAGGTCATCCAGGGTAAAGGCCGAGGGAGTAAGGGTTTAATGGATACTGTTGAAGCTCTCATAGATTAAATACAAATCAATAGCTCAAATCATGAGATGATAGTACCTTACTATTGCATGTGTTCAAGAGCTACCATAAAACAAATAATTAGTACTGTTTATCTAAACAACTTCATGCTAAAATGCCACCCTGAGTTGATACTTGCCGCACAGTCCTATCACAATGACTTGAGGAATGGAACAACTGTTTCTAAAAACTCCTTGGGTTTCTCAGAATGAACAAAGTGACCAGCGCCCTCTACTGTTGAGATGGCAGCAGTAGGGAAAAGCTTTTTTATTGCAGGAAGGTGTTCTGTTCTGCAAAACATAAGAAATAAAAAAGCAAGATTGTTATCCCTGCATGCAGAACTAAATCAACAAACTACATGTAAATATATCGCAGTTCTTATCACACACCTCAAATGCATCTCAAAGCACTCAGGTAATCAGCGCTGTTTGAATTATGAGACCCATTTATGTATGCAGCTATAGCATTGTAAATACACAAAACTCAAAACCAAACTTGGTACTGCAGAGTAGTACCTTCGTCTGATACACTGCTAGTTGTATACACTAATTATCAAACATGATGCTAGTACCAAAGGTCTGGAGTAGTACC
>CM021532.1:14575273-14600620 GCA_010994315.2 Pisaster ochraceus
ACTGCGAGTAATATAAACCAAACTGACCTGCAGTCTAGATTGGGGAACCCACTGTTTGTAATAGGAACCAACCGTCTGAAATACTGTTGTAGTCAAGGAAGCATTGCATGTTCTTGCAAATTACCATTGCTCACTTCAATGACTTTATTAGAATAAGCCTGAAATGATCATGTGTAAAATTCCTGACAAAACATGAACTGGTTTTCTTTCTTTTCTTTTTCTTTTCTTGTTTCTTTTCTTGTTTCTTTCTTTTTTTCCCCTGCTAGATGTAAAGTATGACTACTGAATTTGATAAATGCTCACAGGTCGGCTGCATGGTGTTGTATTTGAGAACTAGAGGATGGGAATGAATCTAGGACAGGTCCTAGGTTTGATTTCAAACTGAATTTTTCTCTACATGACTAAACTTGCTGTTATTACTTTCTTTTTAGTAACTCTATGTTCTATGGTTGTTTGATTTTAGAAGTTCATAGTTTAGTTTCCATGCTGGTTCAAACTTTGATTGATGTTCTAATTGTTGTATTTTTACAGATGTTTAACGCAATTACAGAATTAGTACTGAAGCAAAAGAAAGAGAATGCTGCTAAGCAGACTGCCCAGGAAAATAGCCAGACAGTCAAGCTGAATGGCAGGAAAGGAAACAAAAGCAAGAGTGGATGCTGTAAATGATCCTAACCAGCAAGACGCAGCCTAGAATATAGTAAGCACAGTCAAGTCATTCTCTACAACCTCCATTGGGAATACATAGGCCATCTAGTGGGGACTACATTAACCCAATATTAATACTTGACACAGTTGGAAAGAAAGCGTTTACCAGTATGAGATCACAGAACTTTTTTATTCATTCCAATTTTGGGTTTTCTTTTTCATTAAACTTATGATTATTTGCAGCTTAAATGTGAAAATACATCTTTATATTAAATGTTTTGAGAAAAGTGCATGAAAGGGTTTAACTTTTCATTATTTTTATTATTGTATAATGCTAATAATGAAGTCAAGGATGCCTGAAAAGCATATCAGTGTAGCTCATGAGCCTGAAGTAACCGTAAACATGGGTGCTTGCTATGAACTAGAAACGCCAAGGTATACTTGTACTCTTCCATGATACATTTTAAGAGTTCTTTGAAGGAGTGACAAAGCCTTGTAAAGTGTATTTTTAGGGCACAAGCAGAGTGATTGAATGGGGATGGAGTTCAAACCCTTTGACTTGTTGACAACCATTCACTAGCTTGCTTGTCCCCCACACTGCCACAATACTATCAGTAATAAATAGGTAAGCCCAAATCCAGCCCTGACCAGCTCATTTATCACCTGATGAGCTGGCTTTCATGTAACAGGCACCCTCAACAGGGCTGAAGAAGAATGCCAAGTGTTTGGCAGTAAGTCAATTAACTTGTACTAAGTGAATCCCCAAAACCTAAAAAATTGATCGTCAACACTCCTTTCATAGTATCAGCAGCCTTTTTCAAATTAGAGCTTAGGATTTACCATCTTCATTGAAACTGCTTAAGATGACGGGGATTGATATGTGTGCTTGTAATGACATCAGAGTGGAAGCACATATTTGGGATAGGCTTCCTGGTAACACTATCAAGTGGTTCCCTACCACATGAATCAGTAGGGTTGATGAGTCTAGCTTTGCCTTGCTCAAAGCTTAACCATTATTCTATAAATGTCTGTATATATTAAGAAATAGATTAATTTCTGAGATGTTTTAATCAAGGGAAGGAATACTATACTATTAGTCCATTGGAGACATTCAGCCACTAGGTGGCAGCAGACATACCAGTTCATTTGCCATTGTGTATGTTATTTTAAGCACATGCATTTTGGATAACAGGGGATGTGCCAGGTTAAGATTGCTGCCTCAATAGTCTGCTACTGTCAAGTTATTGTCTGCCAATAAGTTAATTACAAATGTGTGACATTGCTACACAAGCTTTGAGTCAAATCCCAATAAAGACAGCACTGTCCCCACCCACTAATGCCCACTCCATTATCTGCTTTATGTTTTTTAAATCCAGTTGTGCTTCCATCAGTCTAGTTTGTGGTTTGATTTAAAGTGCTGGAATGGGTCTTACACTGTTTTAATTCACATGTATGACCGTATTGAAGAAGTGGGTATTGGATACATTATATGTACATGTCTCATTTTCCTTAAAGGTTATAAATGTACATGTACTGCATTACTCCTTTTCCCTGACACTCTCAGCAGACACTGTGTCAAATCTGTAATAAAAAAACAAGTAAACGCCCATATGGTTTGATTCTGTTCAGCAAAGAATAAGTGGTTTTGTATAATCGTTCATGATCAAATCCATCCAATCCAAAATAAATAGAGTGAAACCAGGCTGTGGATTAGTTGGTAATTAGGGCTGTTTAGCGTTACAACTCATACTAATGTTGGACTGAGGAAGTGTCTAACCTATAGGGTTAGTAGTGCATTGTTTTCAGGGATTTGACTTTGTGTAGCATTGCATGTAAATAAAATAATCCTCCTTTGGTAACAATTTATATTTGTATAAAATATCTAAATCATTTTTAAAAGGCTTAACTATGTGTAAAACATTGTATTGTTGAATCTGCATTGTATATGAACCTTGTGTCACTTGCCCCTTCCATATCAGTCAATATTCCACCTCCGCTTACTGCTTGTGTGGTTTGTAAAGTTAAAATTGTTTACTGTCAATAAAACCAGAATGAGTCTGAGAACCAGGGCACTAATATCCATAGTAATGCCCTTCAGTATCGTCAGTCTGTACCAGCATTCTCAACCATTCAATGAGTTTAGATACACAACTCATCATTGTGTCAAGCTGAACTGCAATTCAGAAATGTTATCAAGGTATTGTGTTCAATAATTAGGATCAATGGCAGACAAGCTCACAACATCCACACATTGTCATAAGTTATCATGCTTATCATTCAGTTGGGTAAATCTAGGCTTACCTCAAATAATTATATCATTAAAAAAACAGTCTGGCATTTTCTACCAATTAACAAAATGGCAGAAATGCTAGAGGCCTAATTAGACAAGTTTGTTCTTTTTAGTTTCACCACGAAGTAAGTTCTAGAAGTTTGAAATAAATTGGATATTATTATAAATGAACCATCTGGAGAAACTGCCTGACTTGTTTTTGAAACAATGTAAACAATGGGATCCATGTTAACATCAGAATGTGCACAAACCACCTGGAGAACATATTTGCTTTTGTTCTTTTGCAAAGAATGGTCTGAAATGAATTGAAGCTAATAATTTCAAATTGGGTTGTTTCATTGTGTGTTGGTTCTGATGCAATGACGATGCATTTATAAAACAAATTATCCAAATTTTACTTAACCTACAGATGTTTATCCATGCTAAGCTTGACATGTCTTTGACTAGAAGGAACTGACTGTGGGTTATTCAGCATATAGAACAGATCTATAGGAAGAACATCTGTTCCAGAGTCTAGTTCTGCCTTGACATGGTGTAGACTGAAGAAAATATAAAATGCATGTGTATGAAGATCATGAATGGCATTGTTATTGATATGCTGATACTGTGCCAAACTAACTTTCTCCCATTGTCTGGCTGAGATATGAGAATTTGAACATTTCAGAAAGCTGTGCTAGCTCTGGCTGAAACTCTACATCCAGTGTCATCAAATAGTGACTGAACAATTTATTTGCTAAGTAGAAAGTAGCAGGGAACCAACCAGTCCCAAGCAATGTAAATCAACATAATATTGACTGGTAACACATTTTTGCTAAGCATGCTTTGATATGTGGATGTAAATGTAGTTTAAATCAAAGGCAGTATGATTCTAAGCTATTCCTGTCTCTAGGTTGTCGTCTGTTTGCTTCAGTAGTTACAACAAACTCATTAGTTTTCTACAACACAGTACATAAGCGGTTATGATGACATACTAAGGACTGAATGTGAATCTAATCAAACTTCTATGTATGAGAATCATTTCAGGTCTGATTAGTCACTGGTAATTCCCTGAATTGCTTTGATCTTTGCTCTTATAAATGACAGCCTTCACTAATTGGTCTATCTCAGTTTCTAAAATGCCCCATACACACTGCATAAAAGTTATGTACAAAAGTTGCAATATGTTACACGCCATGTCAATTAGCCTGCATGGTTAACAACCAGAGCACACTAGAATAGAACATAGCCTTGCCAATACAAACAGAAACTTCTAGGCATTCATTTATCATTAACATTCCTTTTTTTTTACTTTGACAAGAAGTTTCAAATTTCTATGCACTTACATGTAATGTAAATATTTCTACATATAGTTTTGCATTATGTTGAGCTGGTGTTAGACTGTAGCTAATGGTAAATATGTTGAGATCCTAAGTGGAGCGTTATATCAACATACAGATTGAATGTGTGGTTCCATGGAGCTAGTAAGCATGGTACCTATTTGCTGTGGAACTAAGAAGTTGCAAAACAGGAACAAGATACCTGCCAGAATGTTGTATGCTTGTAATGTAGTGTAATGTTGCAATGTTATTAAGGTTTGTTGCTGTTCTCTGCTAACTTTTACTGAGTAAATTAATGTGTTTAACATTAATAGTTTCTGCTTAACAAGACAGAGGGCCCAGTTTCATGAAGATGTTTAAGAACACTGATTTGCTAAGCAAATATAAATCTTGTTAAGCAGAAAGAGGTTACCCAAGTTAAAGTTTGAACAATGTAACAGTGCTATTGAGTGGCTCCTTGGTAGTTTTCCACAAACACAAATTTGTCAGCAATAATGTCAGCTTAGCAGTCATTGTGCCAATGAGGACCCAACTCCATGGTTTGGTGGATGGGGCTTAAATAATGGGTTGGTTGGTCCAGTACAGGCTTTAGTATCACTCATCCTTCTGAACTGTAGATTTCATTCAACCAACATTTTCACTACAGTTTCCACTGATGTTGCTTCACTTATGGGTAAGTTAGAGCATTATGGCTTACATGTACCTATTGATTGTATTTTTGTTATTTCAAGCTCACGCCACTCTGGTGTGAAAGCAATCATTTATCAATCAGTTTAGGAAACATAAATTCAGTAAAAGATGAGAAAGCAACCGTCTGCTGGGAGCTCAACTTTATCCCCAAAGCAAAACTAATGGTAGCACAGGCTTAAAGTTATTGCACATTGAAATCCACATGAACTCTTGATTCTATCCAATATTAAACAGAGATGACTTTATATACATGTACACCTACTTTATGTGTTTTCTATTAATGACAAATTGGCTTTGTAATTTAGTGGAGGATTATTAATCATGTACATATGAATGTATACATATTAAGTGCATAACAAGTAGATGCATGAATGGTGTATTAAACAATGAGAGCGAGAGCTACAATGTCTGTGTATTGATAAAGTGTTATAATACATTGAATTCTACACTGAGTCATAGGGAATGGGTCATGGCTTGTTTGCCATTGGTTATTTAGATAGGAATGAATAGGATTATTTGATTAGGTTTAGGTACATGTACTCCAGTATGGCTTGCAATTAACCCTGGTAGGACGTCAGTTTCTGTTGCAACAATGGAGGAGTTTAACCTGGGCTAGGCTAGCATTAACTTGCTCTAAGACTATGAGTGGCTAAAAGTAACTTGAGTATGAACACATGACCAAAGTTGAATACAATGTCCATTATCATGCACTCTTCTGAAATATGTAATCCAGATAAGTAACTATGTATGTGACATGCCATCTGAAATGAAAGTAATGCCTAAAACATTTGTGCACAAATTATATGTAAATTTAAGAAATCAAAGTACATGAACATTTTGAAATGTGTGACATTTTCAAGCTTCAGACATTATTTGATATTTGCATTCCCAGTGTTGAATATCATTGGAAAGCTCCTTTCCTTCCGAAATCAGAAGAAAACAAATCAATCGAGGGAAAAAACTTTTGTTTTGACATAGCATGTAATACATCTGTTATCAACAATAACTGCATCACTGCCGTCATCATCCTTTGCATGTACATGTATAGCAAATAGTTCTTCATGAATGGTTTAGCTTGTTTTGAATGATAATTGAATTTCTATTTGATTATTTGATTTGATTTTCTGCTAGCATTAGTGATTTGGGAGTTGTTTGGCAAAGCGCAGTTGTTTGCACAAAGTAAATAGTGCCGAAATTGTGATGTTGTTTTTGGAATTGTGCAATACAGAGCTGCTTTGCTTACATCATCCTCACAAGTCAAAGGTTATATCATGCTTTTGTTCAATGAAATCAACCGCAAACTTTATTTTTCATAGTTACCCACTTGTTCTTATGGATAGCTACTGCTTCATCGTACTCAACTGCTAGAAGACTGGTGGACTCAACTGGTAGAAGATAGCCTAGGAAATTTGAATGTCAGAAGTGTACAGATTGTTATCATAGTGTGGCCATCTTGTGTGCTTCCATTCAAATCACTGTTAACCAATGTTGAGAAAAATGTTGAGTCTCATTTTTTACTTAAAAACCTTGAGTATCTCTGGTATGAGCTGTTAGGAATAGTGTGACACAAGGTGTGTTACTCTGTGGTGCATAGTGTATCCATGTTGTATCTTGTAATAGCTGAAACCAAAGCGGGAGTAATCCCACACTTTCACAGTCAGGAGTACAGGTTCTAACTGTGTGGCTCAGTATGGATTACCAGTGACACCATACATTCTTTAGAGTGCCCTCAGTTGTCAGGTAATAAGAAGTGTAAGACAGTAACGTCTTGGACTAGGACTATATATAGTTAAATGATTATTAGAGCTTGTTTGCCTGGTCTGTGGTCAGTGCAAGACATGGCCATAATGCTTTCATCCAGGCTGTTACTCTGGCCAAAGATTGTGTCATGTACAACCTCATCCAAACAACGTAACCCATACCAGTGGGAATACAAGAAACAAAGGGCTTATTATAATTGATATGGAGATTTTCACTTCCACTGTCATTGTGTAATATGTGGAAACATGAATGAAATGGCATCAGTGAAATAGAAAATTAAGTCTGGAAGCCTTGCCCTGTTTTTCATTTAGTTGAGGAACAAGTCTGTTATCAAGTTTATATCATCAGGCTACTTATGAACCCAAAGGCTGCTTCATATAAATGACACGAATGAAAAACAATTGACATCACAAAACCAGGGGAAGGATTCTCAACTGCATGTGTTTCAATATTAACATGCATGATTGTGTGTCCTTCACAGGTCAACCCAATAATGTTTATTGCATAAAACTTGCTTAGTCATGATGGTCTATTGAGCGTCTCGTATTTGACATCACAGTTAAGTGTGCATTGGCACTCTTGTACCTGTTCAAATATGAATCAACCTTTTACTCCGAGTGCTTCATTCCATTCACATAGTTTGGAATTATGTAATAACAAATGGCCTATTATAATCAAGACTGATTTGAACTTCAGTTCAAATCCAATGTGTATTATTGCAGGATGATTCTGTTAATTTATATGATGAAGGTATGATAATAACATTTATATATTACTTGTGCTTCCCAACGAGTCCACTTGATTTTTATCAATAGCCATCATAAAGTACAGTGTATACAAATATTGACTGCTTTCGAGTGCTATGGGTAAAACTACGACTCCGAGGTGATCTTTTGCTCATTCCATTTTGAATAGAACACTCAGGGGATCACAGAGGGAGAAGTAGTTTTAAGCATAGCACCAATAAAAGCTGTGTTTTATAACACCCTGTACATGTATTGGCCCTAGAGGTACCAAGAAGCTGCTGTTGCTATGGATATAGTACATCGGGTGCCATTTTTTGCTGCATGTTTAGCCCATAGTGTTGGCGCAGCTTTTCTAGTAATAAATAAGACGCATCATGTGACGTACTTTCAACCAATCAAATGGCAGAATTTTTGTAAGGTGTGTTATAATCTTGACAATACCTTACTCATCTCTGAATCATATTCATATCCTAAAAACAGAGAGGAGAAAAGTTGATTTCCTTTCATTTCCCCCACTGAGCTCTTAAGGTGTCATTATCGACCACAACAAAAAACAATACAACATTTCTTTGTTTCAGTCACACAAACAATTTATTATTGAATAACCTGAATGAGTAGCTTCATTCTATACAATGTCACCATAGTGGGCAATACTGTGTAGTATGCTAGTAACTGTTCCCTCAGAAATTACAAGGTACAAAACAAAGAGACATACATACACCACATATAGTACAGTACATTCATTATGGTTCAACTTCAGAAGACAATATGCCCAATGACTATGTCACTTAAGTTGCCAATATATTATAATGATAATTGATCACTCAAATATACATTTCCTTGATACACTTGTACACATAATAATAATACGAAGTTTGATTAATGTTGAGGACATCATCAGGGCCCAATTTCATAGAGCTGCTTAACGGCCGATTTTGTGCTTACTGTGCATTTTCCATTTCATAGCGCTGCTAACCGTGAGCAAACAAAAGGCATGCTAGCCTTCGGGTGCTTACTGTATAAAATGAATGACGTAACAAGGCAAATCCATGGTGAACGCGCAAAATGGCTGCCTAATCTTCTTGCTAACCTGTTAAATACGCTTACGCTTAAGCAAATTTTTCTGCTATAGTTAGCACGAAAATTTGCTTACCAATAAGCAGCGCTATGAAATTGGGCCCAGTATTAGAGCTTAACATCCAGTTCAGTCCAGATCTCATTATGTCTATTCTTAACTCTGAACATTTCATCAGACAATACAGGTTACATCATTCTATTCAGGGGCCAAAAATTGTGTCAAAAAGAATGGGCCACACTTTACAGACTTTACTCATTGCACATGATTGAAGTGATGATGCACATGTACAGCCTTGAGACAAAACTGGTTCATGAATATTTTGTTATGTAGAAGGTTGTGGGTTCAAATCCAACACGTGACGAGGGGGAGCTGAGAAAGCATTGGTCATGACACTTGGTTGACATGAACTGGTTTGGTACCAATGCTGAACTATCACTTTGGTTGACATAACTGGTTTTGTACCAATGCTGAACTATCACTTTGGTTGACATGAACTGGGTTGGTACCAATGCTGAACTATCACTTTGGTTGACATAAACTGGTTTGGTACCAATGATGAACTATCACTTTGGTTGACATCAACTAAATTGGTACCAATAATGAACTATCACTTAAAAGACATGCTGAAGGATTGGTCATAATCATGACAATGTATTGTTTATCCGACTTCTAATTGTACCAATCATCTTACAAAATAATTTCTTCGGGAAATATAGGTAAAAATCCAATCATATTTTAATTGAATGGAATGAGAAACCACATTTAAAAAATCCCACCCAAACAACTGGCTATTTTGAAAACATTAGCAACTATGCTTAATGATGTCCACATATGCTTTGGAATTCACTACCTGTATCCTGCTTCCCTGCCTCCTATTTGTTTATATTTTTGTATAACCATCACCTTAAGTGGCCTATTTTAGGACCTTGCAGTTGACAACTTCCCACAAACAAAATAAAAGAAAAAGAAAAACATATCCTTTTTGTATTACCTTGTTTATGTACAAAATGAAGAAGGGATGTTTGTAAATGTTTGACAACCTCCGTGTTCATACAATAAGGTACATGAAGGTATTTAACATCAATTTGAGCATTTTAACAAGTATTTAGTACTTCAGAATGACACATTGAATCATGAAGTTATTATTATGATATTGCTGCATGTTAAGGCATCTAGTGCAACAGTGGCATATCTTATTAAACAATGGAACAATCATGTTTTTGAAGGTAAAGCGGGAATATTTGTGTAGCTGTTGGATTTTACTCTTTCGGATGTGCAATTCAAAAAAGGGATTGATTATTTATAATTACAATTATCTTTTCTTTTCACCTTTTTTATCTTTAAATATTTACAATAAATACAAAAGCCATATATAAAGACAAATCACCTTGCTCATACTACATACAGTACTAAGTTAAGTAATCATTTCTGATTTTACACACACACTTTATGTTTCTCAAAAACATATGAGTTATATTTAAGTTTTACTTGAAATTAAATAAATATGACTAGTAACATAGTGATGAAACAGTGTGACTGATGATGCATCCAAGCAACATTTGTTCAAACTCTAATTGAAGCATATAAGGTAAATACATTTTGAGCCGGTTACATGCAGCAGCTGTGGACCTCACTCCATAAAGCCTGTGAAACCAACAGCATTTCAATAAAAAAGCAACAACAAATCTTGTTCAGAAAAACAATCTAGCAGCTATACTTGAGTACAGTTTATTTGTGTTTTGGCTGCTTCCCTGTTGGCTTTTTCTTTGTAAAGTTATTTGTTGAGCAATGTTTTCTAAAATGGCTTAATGAAATTAGGTTGGGGCATTTTGTACTTCTGGAGCCTGTAGAGTTTCTGTTTTACAATTTGCTGCTTAAATAAGGATGACAAATGGTATGCCAGCTTGACGAAAAAACAACCCATCTTATATACTTATGAAATGTATATCTTGTTGGACATCTCCAAATGTCCCATCACAATGAAACTGGAAAATAAAATGTGCACATTAATTTAGAGACCCCATTTCCCAGGACAAACTCATTTTTCCAGTAAGGAACAATGAACATGTATCTGTATTTAAACAAATACCTTGATATGTATATTTTAGACAACTTATAACATGTTGCTTAAAACACATATTTTGAGAATGACTTCAGATATAACAAATCAATATTAATTTCTAATTAGAATTGTAAATCAGTGGTTACGAGTTAGGAACACTTTTCAACAAGTACTCACTGTGAGTACAAATAATTTCTTCACGAGTATCACATTTCAAGTAAATATTATTAAAATCAAAATGAATATTGTTCAAATTATGAATTGATTTACTTGTACCTCTAACCACCTCCATGCGATATTTATGCACCATAAGTCTGAATGCGACAACATAGCTAAAGTGTTGTATGCTCCTTCAACAGTTACAACCAAGTCTTAGTGTGTAACTTCACCATTCAAAAGAAATTTTTCAGGCAAAAAAATGTACTGAGATATCGATTATTGGAAACTTGCCAAAAGCAAGACAACATAATAATGCAAAACCTTATTTAACATACTTCCTATGGGTTTCTAACAGCTTTGTAGTAGTGAATTACAACACATTCACCAATGGAATAACCTGCAGAAAGTAATATCACACATATCAATACAAGTAAATGAGTACACTATACTTTACAAGTTAAATGAATATTTAACCATCTTTGTATATCCTGCTAATCACACAAGTTTATGAATTTGTTAGCAGTTCCTACAGTAAAATATATATACATATATATTTGAATATTCGCACAAAACTTCAATTAAAGTTCAAAACATTTTGATACATACAGTTTGACGTCAAACAAGAAATATACCATGCTTCAAATGTTAACCTTTGAATAAAGTACACACTGACAAAGCAACATGGTAGACTTACAAATTAAATGTCCCTTACCTTAACTTTGTTGACCTTTATCGCAGTTTAGCAAACTCGTCACATTCTCAGTCAAAAAAGAGCGTGACAATGATAGTCTCATTCTCATATCATGTACAGGACAGGGATTGTAACATAATGCAGTGTTGTAGGTTGCTGTTGAGATCTTAAACCAAAACCTGAAGGTCTGTGTCTCAGACAAGTCTCAAGACATACAACACGAACATCAGTTATTTGCTGACAATTTGTTTCTTAACTCAATGTTTCCTCAAACTCAAAAGTCAGGGCAGAGACCTTCCTCAGCTTGATGAGTTGGTTCTACATCTTCACATGTTTATCCTAGAATGTTAACATTAAGTATTTACTGTACCAATTGCACTTAACTGCCTGTAATTATACTAAATAACTCCAATGTTGACCTTAAGTTTGGATGGGTTTGGGTTTGGGTTAAACAAACAAATACTAAAATTACCTCAGCAAAGATAATGTATCCAAACTGTAATCAAATACAACAATAAGATGGTTTCAAAGCAATTCATACAAAGTATTACATTTACAACAATATATAACCTTGGACAAATATTAAAATTCTCTGAATAAAGATCAAATAATTTGTTAACCATTCTTTTTTAACATAAATAATAAAAATTCCTGTATCATGATTAATACCTTACACAAGGCATAATTTAGGAATGATCAAATAGGAACACTATCAAGCAATGTTAACACTCATAGTTTTTGGTATTTCACATTTTGGTTTATAGCTGATTATGGGAACAAAAAGCTGCTTAAGGTCACTGATTAATAGCTGCTATATGCCTCACTTGATTTCCTACTATAATCTACGTATACTTAAGTTGTACAAAAGAACATGAATGGGAGTCGATCAGGTCACAATGCCCAGCTCATTTCTAAAGTATGCACAATATTTTTAACCAGGCCCGCGAGAGCAGGGGGTTGCTGTGGGTGCTGCAGCACCCCCAGCTTTTTGAATGGAAGTGCTGGAATATACTAAGGCACCCAGTGCTGATGGACTCGAGTCCATTTTTTAACGGACTCGGACCGATGAGGACTCGGACTCGGTTGGGAGGACTCGAACTCGGACAACAGGACTCGACTACAGCACTGAAAGAACCACCTTCCTTTAGGAAATGTTTCATGAATGGAAATCTTTGAAAAGTTAATAATTCATACAATATACGTGTATACGTGCTCAGACGGCCAGCATTATCACACTGAGATATGACCTGTGTGTGTGTGCCTGGTCGGCCGGCTGGCCGGCCCTGACTGTGTAAACATATTCTCCGTAAAAGACATGCGTAAGATGCAGGCTTGAATGGGGTGGTAGGGATATAGTCTTATTTTTCAAAAGAGGTGGTTTTCTCATGCCTTTGTGTAAAAAACAAAAAAACAAAACAAAACAGAAAACACAAAACAAAAGCAAACAAATACGCAGACAAAAACTTAAATGTACATAAATCACAAAAATTTAAAGAACTTACACAAACAAAAGTTTAAATCACCAAAAAGTGACATGCAAAAAAAGTAAAAACAAGAAGAAGAAGACAGTAAGAAATACTTTAATAGAAACAAAAACCACCTGTTTTTAAAGTTGAGCCCCACATAAAAATAAAGAAAAAATACAAGCCAAAATTATGGATGTAAATAAAAAATAAAAAATAAAAAAAGTCCCAATGTAAAAACTAGAAGTAAATAAATTTACATGCATATTGGTTTAAAGTAACTCAAAAATAAAAAATATTTCACAATAAAAAAACAATAATACTGCGTCCAGAAACTATTTAAATATCTTAATTAAAAAGCCCAATTTGAGGTTTTCAATGCAAAAGTGGGAAAACACAGTGAGCATGTAACACACTGCGCGCGCCATACAACACAGTAGCGAAATAAACAAACAACTCAGAAATAAACAAACAATTCAGAAATAGACGACCAACTCAGAAATAAATTAATATTTCAGAAATAAACCAATTTCAAAATTAAACCAACCAATAACACAATCGTTTTCAAACGCTTTTACCTGGCATCAGATGCTCACCGATTAATTGGTAAGTCATAAGTTTTTGACATATTGATGAAAGAATTTTTCATTAAAGCTAAATAATTTCATCAATATTAACATTTTACATGTCAACTGTGAAGGAGGAATTAATAATGATCTATCAAAGCCTTTACAAATGTTTTGCTCATGCTTATAAAAAAAAATGACATAAAAATTACCGGTTGAGCCATTAACGAGAGGCACTTATTGTTCCCTTGGGACTTACTACTTCTGAACCTGACATATTCTGTTATTCAATGCCAATATTAAAAAAATGGACGATTATTGTATGTTAACAACTAGCCTTAAAAATATTTGTCAATTTGAACCACGATTCTAGAAATTTACAGCAAAAGCCTCAAAAACTATTTATCTTTTCACCCAACTTCGCCATATGAAAACAAGTCATTTGGGGGTAATCATTTAACACTTTACACTAATAATAATCCTACCCCCCAAAAAAGAGAGATTTATGTGCCAAATCGTGTCTCTGATTGTGCAACAGGGCATTTAGGAACTTATGCCGTAATAGCTTTGCACTCTGATCACGCCAATTGTCTTTGAAAAAACAGCACCCCTCTGCATAAATTTGTCTCGCGGGCCTGTTTTCAACAAGCGTCCAGATTTTAGTAACTGCATCATTCTACAAACACAGCCAAATCTTGTTGAACCATTTCTTTCTCTGGATTACTAATGATGAATATAACAAACTTGATTAATAACAGCAAGCCATACCTGAAGACATAGTGTGCCTTTCAAGGTTCCAAACATCTTAGATCAATTGAACTACTTGTTAATTGGTCATAACCTTCACTAGCTGTATTTCTAATCACTGTATGGCCAGTGGTTTATCATCCAGGGATGGCAATCCATCGGCAACTATCAGGTGGGATTCAAATCAAGCGTATGTGGTTATAATACCAGATAGCCCTAATCCAGGCTGTCTTGATATCTAGTATGAATGAAAATTAAAAATGTATGATTGTGCATCATTATTAACATTTCACACTGACTGGCCCTTTCCACACTATGGAGTAGATTTTCAAGATATATTCATTGAAAATGTTGTCCCCACATCCCCTCTTTGTCATTTTATACTTACAGCAATTTTGCCCCAGTGTGGTTAATGAACACTAATGTAGGCTAACACTTAAGTCATCTCACTTTATCCTACTTCCAAATATATCCTATATCCCAAGAGTTTGCTAGGGTTACAAATTCTAATGTGAAAAGAAAAACAAACATTTCCCATAAATTTCTATGAAAATATGCTGTGTGTGAAAAGGACTGAAGCGAGTACTACCATAGAAGGGTGAACGATTTGAAGATTGCAGAAAAACATGACCAGAACTCACTCAGTGAGATAGTCTTGCAATAGAAGTCTTTGTGTGAAGATGAAGACAAATCTAAGACAACCCTTCACAAGGTGTAATTATGCAGTAGAAATCCAGACTGTAAACAGATACATGTAATTGCACTTCCTCTCAGCGTATGTACAAAAAAACTTGTCAAAATATTTCAGTAAACACCTAGAAAACATTGCACACACTTTAAAATAGTCATTTTAACAAATAAAAATGTTGCTTGACAAGTAAACCAACAGGTCCTGCAAACCAGCTCATTTGACAACTCAATTAGAACTGTTTGTAAAGCAATGAGTTGTTAAGCTGGTCATGGGGTTCAAATAGTCATTTCCTCAGTCCTAGTACTTCTCTTGGTAATGTACTTGTACATGACATTTAGCCTTAGCACCAATTATACATCAAATTAACTTGCTTCTATTTATTAAAGCATACTTGACTGATAGTATCAAGATTACCCAAGAACAATTGCCATTACTGATAATACTTCAACTGCTGAAATAATACCCTATAGAGCTGTAAATCACACTATCAAATGTTGCTCAGCAGAGTTAAAGGTAAGAAGCATGATTGGCATGTATTTGGTTTAAACTGGTTCTCTTTGAACTGTTTTACTAGCAAACAAATCTGCCTAGCCATTTTGATTCTGCTGTGCAGCTTCAATAACTTGGACCACAGAAAGTGCCCTTGTTAACCCAGTAGCCCACTTCATGGCTCTGCTATCAACAAGAAAAGAATGGCTGTATTGTAATGTATACATGTATGGGTCATTTCCAGCATGGCAAAGGTCCTAGTGGGCACAACTGAAATGTCACAGACATAGTACATCCTGTCATCAAACCACACCATTTTCAAGGAAAATAGTTAAATTGATAGTGAAAATCTTTTTGATAAGAGCTTGGGTTTTCAAGGAAACTGTGCATACTGGTTACACATTGAGGTATACACATTGTGTTGAAATACTTCATTCAAAATAGAACAACCTGGATATCCCAGGATGACTGGTACCAGAACCAACTCCAGTACAATAAGCTTTCCGTTTTTTAATTACAAATCAATACTTAACTTTAGTGATAGTTACACGTAACAATCCTACATTATATCTTTAATCTTTTACATGTGATAGTTTGGCTGTTTTATCTTCTTTATTTCTACTATTTACATAAAAAATGATTGTACATAAACAATACTGGCGCTCACTTTCAAATTCTTGCTAAAGCCCTGGTCTTGTTAGAAAGCAGTGTCATGAGATTGAGACAAGGTCTTCTGAGCCCACACTACACCTACAATAGTAGTCAGCATATACAATTTGAGAGAAGCTCAAAAGAATGGGAAGGGTTTAAGGGAAGATGAAGGTAGCTGGTGGGTTAACTTCTCATTCCATCAGAAATCTTATGATGAACTATTAATATTATTCTGTCTAATGTCTCACCCAATGTGTCCAAACCACTACACTGGTTGTCAGAACCATTTTGTCTGACAACCCATTACAGGTTAGACAGAATTGTCTGAAAGACATTAATGGCAGGTCACAACGGGTTGGACATAATAGATCAATTAATAGATCACAAAGTTCTAAGCTTATCTTTCCCATGTTGACGCAATGTTGCCGCATTCAGTTAAGGGCAAATATTAGCTACAGTGATTATTACTAAGGCATTAATTTCACTCCTGGTAGATGCTGATGCTCTACATGTAGGCTGCAACCCACAAAGTATTTGATTCTTCACATACATAACTCTCGAGTATAATGAATTGTATTTGTAAAAATGATGTTTAGGTCTGCTGCCATTACTACGTCAAGGTGCAATTTGCAGACCCTAAACAACCAAACTTTATTACAGCCTAGGAAAGCTCAGTGGCCAAGTTGCCAATCCAATAAGAGTACCTGAGGCTGTGGTTCAATTCCTGCTTCCGTTTAATGCTTTTAAATTTTCTACAGCGTAGTCATAGCGATACATACACATTGAGTAATGTGGAGAATTGTTTATGTATTTTCATGTGGATGGGATACACTGCCAGTACTTTCTTTACTGTCTCTACTAGCCTTTCTAGATCCATGGCCACCTAATCCCTCATGGCCACCTAATCCTTCTTGAGCTAACTGATCCAAGTCTAGACGCCCAGCATTCTCTTCACCATGTAGAAATCTCTCCAGTTTATCAATACAAGCATCCTGGTAGTCATGTATCCATCTAAACACAAGAATACACATAATTAATTAGTCACATGGAAATTTATAAATAATAAATGAGGGTGTGATTTGACACAGGCAGTCAAGAAAACTAGCATAATATTACATGTTTTGGTATGTTTTTGAAAATGTTACAATGCTGATTTGAATTGCCTAATAAGGCACTGCAAATAAGATTAGATTTAAGTGAAATTCCTTCAAAAGTAGCACCATTAAAGGCTGCTATATTTCTCTGGATGATTAAAGCTGCCTCAGGTTGACCTATGATTTGCTTGAGCTGCAACTAAACCATCGGCATCAAGCAGATAATTGTAGCAAAGGTCACTCTAATTGTGCAGTATTTTGAAAAAAGAAGAACAAAACCATGCTCCTCACTCACAATCCATCAGGGACAACCATTCTGTGATGTAGACACAAGTGTCATCATGTGACTTTTCAATATGACGGCATACATTTCAATGGAAAATTTCGAGACAATGTGTGTTTTCAACTGATATTTTTCTTTTAAAAGGATTGTAAATTGAAAAATTGTTTGTAAAGTGATTTGGTAGTCCATTCAGCAGCTACCATAATAAACGTCTTTACTCTAGTCTTACTTGATGCCATTGAAGAAGATGATGTTTTTCATGTCGTCTGGGAGTTGTTCAGGTTTAGGCCATTTGAAGTTATCAAGTACAGGAACAATGTTACATTTACTTTCAATTGCTGCTGCGATCTCCTTTAGATAAAAAAGCCATGACAAAAAACACAACACAGTAAATGTTATGTCAATATTGACCAGAGCCTAATCTCATGTCAAGCTTTCCAGCAGCATTATCTACTGGCAGCACATCTTGTGCTGACTGTGCAAGCCAAGAATGCCTATATACAAAGTATCCCTTGCACAAGTAAAGATTCCTTGCCAACTTTCTATGCATTTACTGCTATCAAAAGCATTGATTCTTCCTTTCCAGCAAGCAGTTTCATGAAATTAGGCCAACAGTATTTTCCCCCAACAGTTGGCAACTTAAGTGAAAAATGGAAAGATTGTTCACCAATAATGCCTGCTGTTGGTTACTAAATTTCACAAGTAGCTAAAGTTATGAGATAAGAGGTTTCTATCAATATCCTATAGACATTTTCCAACAAACAAACAAAAGGAAATAAATGAAGAGTTTGCAAAGACGTAATTTGTGATTAATTCAATCTACGTTGCAACAATCAACCTGTGCAATGTTTGAAAGTCAAGTTGCTGGCACAAAAGTACAGGTGTAAAACTTAGCCTTAGCTTAGCAAACTACATGTTACCAGTATAGAAACTATGTCAACTAATGACATCAGAAACTGCGGTGTCATTTTGGATGCCGACACTGCCATAGCACTGCATCATCTGGGGCATTTCAAGACATGTGGTTGGAACATATCACTATATACGTTGACTAGAGAGCCAACTTGTTGAAGCCATGTGGGCACATCAATGTTTGTCAACAAACAAGTAAAAGCTGTTGGGCAGCTATTTGCGTATCACTGCTTAGGTCTACCAGTGTGCAATAGAATTGAATGGTCAGTCAGTCCATGTGCATTATTAGATGACACTCATACAGAATGTAAATAACATACTTGCTAACAAATATTCTCTCAAATTAAAACTTTCATCAGATAGGCACATTGTCACAAACATGTCTGCAAACAGGACGCTTCAACAAATGTGCAACTAGAAATTAGCACATATTGTACTGTGGGTCCTTACCCTATGTACCCAGTCCTTGCGATCACTATCTCCAAAGCATCTATCTAGACTCCCTGAGGATAGAACCAAGACAAAGTTCTGTGCATGACGAACACTCTTGAGTAGATTGTTGTCAAACTTGCCAGCTTCTAGCTTCTCCACATCAATGAAGACACTGAAACCTCGCAGCTGAAGATGAACCTTCAGTAAACTTAACAAGAACAATATCATGTCCTCATCATTCATGATCAGTTACATCGGGCATATTCAATCAACATTATGTTTACATTAGTATTACAGATTTCTAATCAGTATAACAGATTTCTAATTGTGTTTATGTTCTTCATTTGGAAATGTTTTTTAGTGGTTCAGATGTCTGTCTAAGGTTGAACCTTCGGAGTAGTGGAAACAGGATGAGCATGTTAAATTGGCAGATTGATGCTTTTATTTGAACTCCTCTGCTGAAGTGATAACAATTTATGTTTATATGTGTACAAGTTCTCCACACACTGCTGCTACCGAGTGTTTCAATATTGCAACCTGGGATCAAATAATGAAAGGAACTCTGAAGTATTGTAGTTGTCAAAGCAAATGTAAAAACAGTACAAATACTCTTGTTTTCATTTAGTATCATTAATTATCATTCAAACAAAATCCTGAAAGTAAATACCCAATTACAATAAAACAAATGACATTATCAAGAGATTACTCTTCCAGAATTCCAGAATCCGAAAATAATTCAATTTCCACCCCCACCTCTCTCACCCATTCCTGGTTCCTTCTGATTTTGCAAGAACCCATCACAATAGAGTAGACTGAGCAACACACAAATTAACAACACAGCAATCCAATTGGTGGCAGCTTGTTTACAATTTGCAATGGAACTTTGAACTGTCTGACTTATCATGGCTTCACAGTTGCAATTGTGATGACTCAATACATGAAAGGGGTGGAGCAACATGGATTGGTCTAGTATGACTCTTGTACATGTACATGTATGTAAAAGAGTAGTCTAGTAAATAGACTTCCCACAACCTAGAAAACAAGGCTCCAATTATCTTGGTTTGTTCTCATCCAGTGCAAGGTTAAGTCATATCTAATTAGGGTAATGCAATGGTTTGATCTCATTTCACACCACATTACAGCCGGTGGGTCACTCATCACTATTCATTCTGTCCTAAGTGACTGATACTTTCACAAGTCAAATGACAATGTATAATTAGGAGATTATCGTAGTTTACCCATGCAGCAATCAACACAAGTTCAAATGGCCAAGTGAACCATATTTGTAAATTCTCATTTTGCATTTACCCATCAATAATGGAGGGGAAAGAAAACATATATGTACATAGACACATCAACAAGGTGTGTACTGACCAGTCTTTGAGAACTTACATGTACATGTACCTCATTCAGATTAATGTATCTGAGAGAATACTAACAACTGTAGTTGTGTCGAGTTCTATGCAACATATTTATTAATGGTGAAGTAGCTAATCCCATGGCTATGATTTCCCAGCATTCTGGATGATGTACCATTCTGTATACTTCATCAGGCTTGTTCATCCATTGATGTATACATGCAGGTAAGTATATGGCCTGGTTTAAAGTCTGTGGGACATCCATATTACAAGGGCAGTGAAAAGTGGTCTACACCATACACTGCAACAACCAGTATCAAGAAAACCAACACACTCAATCTGACCATGGTCCTTTCTCTATGATCTGACAGAGAACAACAACCACTCCAAACAGTGATGAGGCTATACACTCAATTGGTTTTCCAGTTCCACTTTAGAAATATATCCCCAGCTGTAACAAACATGTGCTACTGCTGCATGTATTTTGACTGCATTTTCCTTTCCAAATGGCCTTACCTTGCTAAGAGTGACCCCGTAGCTCTCCTGTAACTGATAAAGACATCTAGATATTTAGGATTGTTGCGATTGTCAGCCTGGTCTGATATAATAGCAGGTATAGACAGTCCACATGTAGGAGTAGGACTGTCAAACACTTTAGGATACTTCTCACCTCCTGTAGGATAGATAATATCAGATAAATAATTATGTTCATGTCATTGAATAACACACTGGCTACAATGTAACACACTGGGTAAAGGTGCTTAATACCTGACAGGCAAGCAATTAAAGGGGAACTGTCATCATCATTATAGCAGACCTGTGGCTATACATGAAATGATGAACTCTCACCCAGTTACTGTACTGGCACGCTCTGGCCATACTTCCATGTACAGCCACAGACCTCCTATATCATCAGAACATGTAGCTACATGAATCTAAGGAGTTGTAAGATAACAAGAATGAAGTCAACTTTCTTCTTCAAACAGCAAAGTCATTATAAAGTATAACTTAAAGGCATTGCACTTGCAAGAAGTTCATGCATATACAACACTTGTAAAGATGACATTTATTTCATTGATGTGCTAGTTACTGAGCGATTTACATAACCTTGATAGATTCAGTAAATGTTAGCTTATAGACTTCTTGTAAACATAAGGATGCATTGCATACTACTACTACTACTGCCCTTGGGTGGTAGCTTGTCCAATGCCCTTTTACACACCTTGCCCACTTGCATATATTGATGCAACCACAAGCCAGACAGGTATCATGCCTATAAACTGCACATGTAGGCCTACATGCATTGATATGTACACAGAAATGTGACAGTATCATATTCATTAAAACTGTGGGCTCAAATACAGTTTCCAACCATGTACAACACAGCTTCAACTATAAATGACTGTTTATGGATTTTCTTATCCCATCAGTGGAATTCCAATCTTTTTGAAGTGGGTGGTTTGTTTGGAACTATGTCCAATCACAAGCTCATATTCTCAAGATGACGGGATATCAAGCCGATTACTTATATTGCACTCTGGCTTGTAACTTTCTATTTACAGCAAACTGTTTGTAAACTTGAAACCACATTACACTAATTACTGATAACAAATGAGAACACACCTTTCATTATTAGTTTTTGGGGGAATTAACTGAAGTAATCAATTAGGTTCAATTAGGTTATCATCATTGAGACCACAGGTTGGGGACTAAAGGAGAGTGGTCGTGTGTATATTGGGACTGTGGGGCTGGGCTAATCTGAAAGCATGATGGATGTAGAATTGGTACAGTATCTGCATATAAAGAATATCATTTCATCATAACAAATATCAGGTTGTATTCTTTGCTATCCCCCTTCGCCTCTTCCCATATCCATCATAAGAAATCTACATCTGTGTTTTAAGTAGACTTAAAGCTTGACATCTTCGCTTCCTTAAACAAAAGTGATTCTATCTTTACTATTCACTGGATGTTATTTCAATGTGCGTCACTTAGATAATCAGAAAATCATATTTACAAAATCAATTCATACGCTTAGCACTCTGGCTTTAATACTGAGTCATAAATGGGTGATAGGCAAGAACTTAATTCAATCAGTTAATCATCTTTAACTGTTTTGGATTCTGTAGTATTATACATGTGTAACCCCTCCCCTTCCTTAATTTCCTCTATTGTGACTGCAACCTGTTAAATAAGTTTTTGTCTCTCCATATACTGGATGCAATTTCAATCTGTATGAGTACAGTCTCCAGTATCAGTTTAATTAATTTTTGCTTGGCAAATCATGTGCATATGAAATGAACCATCAAATTGAATGCAATGCCCCACATCCCACATATGAAATTGCAGATGAAAGAGGACTAGACTGACAATCACTGGTCCTTAAAGGGAAAGTCCCTCATTATTTCTTTTAAAGAGTAAATCAGTTTCCATTATCTAATAGTCACTTTTGGGTGAAACAATAAGCAAATGTTTGTAAAACAAATTCAAAATAGTATTTTATTGCTATGGTTCAAACTAGGACCGCCTCGGTGATCCCCTGAGCCCTCTATTTTCCTAAGGCAAAGCCTGGGGAAAATAGAAAGGTCCAGGAATCAATGGAGGAGTCATAGATTGAACCATAGCATTAGTAAAAGCAGTCAATATTGATCAATGTAATACCGCATATACTTTTTCGATTCAAAAGTCAGCACAACTGTTTTGGTGATGTTTTCAGACGTGCTGAATGGCAGGTTTGATTTTAGTTTCTTAAATGGTTTACTTGTAAATGAATGCAAATTTGTTAGTACAAATTACTATTACCTTAATGACAGACCAGGATCTAGTTTGACACACGATTAAGACTGACTTATCATGGGATAATGACTGACTTACAGATTCTGACTAATGGGTGACAACTAAATTTGTCAAAGATAACCCGGGGATAACCTGTGAAGTGTTCAGCATAAAATATATATATATTAAAATTAGTAGGGGAGATGGCCTTAGCTTTCGATCCAAATCGGACCTTCGTCAGAGGCATAAACAAGCACAAATACAAGCATATCCATTAATAGCAAAAAGAGGAGCAAAGGATTAAGGGAAAGTATCCAGAAAGAAGCAGGGAAATTATACCCAATCAGAGTTATAAATTTACAAACACTGGGTGGCTAAGAACCAATCAGAGTAAAGTAGTGAGGGCAAAGGATGGTCAATAAAGGTAGTACCGCATTGTAGGCATTACATATATATATTTTAATATCCTCACATTGTACCAGTGTTGGAAATACAACTACTGCAGTGGCTGCTGTTTCACAGGAGTAAAGAGACTGGTAGAATTCTTAGTCTACTATTAAATGAATGCAGCACAGAGTTTCTTCTAGTTTGTCACGGCAAATCTTTTTCTTAAAAACCCTTCACCATGGAAACACACAAAAACATGTTTAAATGTTCATCATTTCATGACAGAAATCTTTTACCAGATACACAATTTCTATAACAAGTTTTTTACTGCAAGATTTGATCACACTAACGTGGTAAAGCCATGCTGTATAGTGTAACACTCATCCAAATGACAAGCCTAGCCTGGATCAGCAAGGTATAATATCACTGCTTGTCTCTAATGCTAATTCCAACCTTGTACACACTTGTAACTCACAGACGTCTGCATAAGCAGGTCAAAGGATTACACATTTCCTGGAAAGAGGAGAGTGTGACAAGGGATCACTAGGTTGAACACTATTTTTCTAAGGCTGCAATTGAAATATCAACAATGAGGTCTCATAGTTAATCAATGTTTTGCATACATTCAGCTGACTATGACAGAATGGTTGCAGAAGCACAGAGCAAACATCATAATGTGTACATGCAGAGTGCAGCATCATTACACTATCTATTCACAGTGAAGAAGTTACACTGCACATAACATCTGTCTGTACATGTAGGCCCTACAAATGTACACTCCCGCCCAAGAAGGCAGGCAGGCAGGCAGGCAAGCAGACAGACAGACAGACAGACAGGCAGGCAGGCAGGCAGGCAGGCAAGCAGACAGACAGACAGACAGGCAGGCAGGCAGGCAGGCAGGCATGCAGGCGCCTGCCTGCCAGGTAGGCAGGCGGGCAGACAGCGAGGCAAGCGGTCACACTAACCTTACTTGTATTTCAGGTTACTCACTGTTGTGTTATTCTGCCTAAACATCATGCATACATGTGTGCATCAATCCACATTATCCTATTACTACAAATATTGTGACTACACATCCAGCACTCTGGAAAGCTTGTTCTTATTTGCCTGCCTCGCAACAAATACTCAATCAAAAAAGCTCAACTGCATAATATAATGTAAATCTGATGTTCATCATCATCATTTTTATATGAACTTGAAGAGAAAACCTCTTTCAATGTAATTCATTTTAACATAATTTGACATAACAAACATTTAAGCATACATACATGTTTGGAATCAGGAGACAGGTTTTGTGTTTCTGAGAAATTAGTGTTGCATATTGAGGATAATTATGTATTAAATCAATCAGGTATTATATTATTATGACAAAATACATACATGTTTGGAATTAGGAGACAGGCTTTGTGTTTCTGAGAAATTAGTGTTGCATAGTGAGGACAATTATGTATTAAATCAATCAGGTATTATATTATTATGACAAGATATTCCAGCCAGCATTCATTTCATAAAATGAAATCTAAGGATTAAATCTGATATCTGCTTTAGTCTTTTTTTTGGATTGAAGATTCCCTCCTACTCAAGTACATTGTACGTATGTAGGTCAGATTTGTACGTATTTTCTTCACCGAACATGTCATGTAGGTACATAAATATTTCAACAGTGCATTTGTTTTACTGTAAATGTAGACCAAAAATAATAAGAAGAAGAAGTTTTGTTTACAAATGTGGTGTTAAAACGGTGAGGTTTTAGGCTAGAAATCCAGTGAAATAAGTGTTAGAGAAGAGCTATGAAATCCAGCAGGTACAGCAGGTAAGGAGCATACATGCAAACCATATCGAATGCTTTGTACAGCAAATAAAACAGATAAAGGATAACTTCAACATAAATGGCTCAACATGTATGTCATTCTAGCCTCTGTGCCCAATCTCAGTCACCTTGTGGTTTAATGTTTTGACCCACCAAACCAACCCAATTTCTGATTACAAGAGTTGGTATTTATTGTGTTAATATTAATTAACTAACTCCCCCCCCCCCCCCCCCCCCCCCCCCCCCCC